>CAHIKZ030002900.1:735000-975000 GCA_903632075.3 Acanthosepion pharaonis
AAGTGATTGTGCTAAAATTTGAAAGTAGTTAGAGTGAAATGAAAAGAGAAAATGAACATAACACAATCAAAATACAAAGTTTGCCAATAATGAAATATTTAAGAAATCTGATAATAGGATTGTGTGACAAGGGGAGTTAATTCATGTTTTTCCTAAGGTTATCAGCATAAATGGAATGTCAGCTAGAATTCAAATACAGTTTAAAGATTCCTTCATCTGGACCAACTTTCACAACTGAGTAACTGGTTAGACAAAATATTCAAAAATATTTTACTTTCAACCTTATCTTCATTGAATGACAGTTCTGCTCCACTATCTTTGCCATTTTAAACAACTTTACAATTCTTTCTTCACTGAGCTTCTTTTTTTATCCTTATCAGAAGAGAGAGATAGAGAGAGAGAGAGAAAAAAAAAACTTTTGCAGTCTTCTGGGGAACTGAAACTATTTTACATTTTCATTAAGAGAATTCTGTAAAGACTGGAATCAATGGTGATTCAAAGATGCCATGTCTACTGAATATAGCAAATTGATAGATTGATTTGTTTTTTATGGTTTAATGATCCCTTGTGGGTTATTTAAATAAAAAATATATTTCAGATTGCTTACAGTATTTGGTGTTTCCATCTAAGTATTGCATGGGCTTGTTGTTGCTTAACTTAGGTGATTGAATGAAAACTTGTGCTTCCAATGTGATTTGACCATGGGCGAAAATAGTGGAAGAGCAAAAAAATTACAAGCCATGCTGTAACAGTTTTTGCCTGGTCCACAAAGTAACATGATGTCTAGTGTTAACCTGATCTAATATTACGCTTTTTCTGTTAACTCCCAATCAGCTTTTTGAGGATTGTTTTTGCACGAATTGGTTTAATTGGAAGAAGTACTTGTTCAAATTGATTGTTTGAGTCTCCAGAATGAACTCATAGAGGACTTTGTATACGTCTCACCATATACGCAATATCACCTTCTTTGGTGCGGTTTAGTGGTTTTTCATTTCACTTGCCCCATAATAGCTTATATTCCACATACTTGCACTGTATTTATTTTTCATTGTCACAATTTGTTAAAAAAGAAAGGAATCTTTTTCTTTAAGTAGCAAATGGCACAGCAAATGGTTCAGTAGATTTCAAAACTAACTTATATGGAAGTCAAACATCAAAATGACTAGTTTAACCAAGCTGATGAAAATGATTTTTCCCTTATGTAGAAACCATACATCAAAGTAATTAACTAATACAAATTAGTTTTTTCCTTACATGGGAACCACACATGAAAGTGACTAAGAAAATCTAGTTGATCCAAATGATTTTTCCTTATGTGGAAGCCACACATCAAAATGACTAACATAACGAAGCTGATGAAAATGATTTTTGCTCTTTGAAATTTTGAATATCTCAGCCATCACTGACATATAAAGCTGATAATTGTCTTGCTTTGATCTCAATCAGTATTAATGTCAGTTGATTTACTCGACAGTGAAGAATGCTCTAACATGAAATATTAAAAACTAATTTCAACACATCTGATTATTTACAAAACCTTCTCTATAAGCAGCATAAATAATTTCTTGCATTTTTTACATTTCAAAATCTTTAATTTTAGGCTCAATAAACAAAAAGCAGCGAATTTTATCAACTCATTTTCCATTTAAGTTGTATCACTGGAAACCAAACTCAAATTATTAAGTCTTACCTTTTTGCTTTATAATTTCTATACATTTGAAGACGTTTGATTGTGGCCCGGTCCCTCATGTTATGACCACCGTGGGCATCTGCTTTGGGTCGATCTAAAAAAAGTAAAATGTTTCCATGTAAAAAGTTCAGTATGGCAAACAAAATTACTCTTGGGTGCCAAATAAACATCTGCCCCCACCTTCCACCATCACTTGTTAATTTTTTGATTTTTCCCACCTCACTGAAGTTTATTAGCACCTTACCTTATTAATTTTTGTCTATGGATCAGTTATAACAGATTTAATACAGGAGAAAAGGAAATTGAACATAGAATAAGCTGGGCTAAATGTAGTTTTGCTAATACAGCAAATTGCTATAAAACCAAAACATAATCCTGAAAATGCATGTTCTTAAATAGCCTAATCAGATTGAGATTTTCATATATCAGGCATAATACCAAACCGAATCTAAACTGTCAGCTGTATACAAATGCTTTCTAAGATCAATGGTTATAAATGGCTTTTAGCAAGTGAAGCCTTCGAAATTTGTGGATTGATGCTACAGAATCACAAACAAAAAACTGCACCAGAAAACAGAAACCACATAACTTGAGAAGGATCAACCACAACAACTAAAATGGATATCACATGTAACTCAAAAGAGAAAAAATGGCATAATCAAGATGTTGTTGATCTAAATAAAATGAAGGAAAATCCCCCACTTATTTTGCTACTGGACTTGAGGACCTGTTTTCCTGAAAAATTGTTTTAAAAGACAGATTTTATAAATTTCAACCAAAAGGAATACTTACTGCATTGTAAATGAATGCCAAATGAAACAACAAATATTACCATTACTCTTGAGATAGCTAGAGAATTTTGTTTGAAATGTCCAATTATGAGAACCAGTGCATTGCAAACTATCTTCTTTGGGGGGAATTAATATATATATTTTCTTTCTTCTAGACAGTCTCCTTGTTTTGTTGGTGAATGCTGCCATAATCCTTGCCTTCAGTTCAACATCATCACCCATACATGTTTCCAGTCTGGGGAGTTAGGTGGCCAGATGTAAAGGGTGATGTGGCCACAGAAATTTTTTGACAGCTATCACTGGATTTCTTCTTATGTGGCATGGTGCAAACTCCTGTTGCCAGACATAGGGTCTTTCAGCAGCCACACTCTTAAGGCAGCACTACCTCCTCCAGGCATGATGCAGGTCTCCATTTTGAATCTGAGGTCCTGTGAGAAGATGAATGGAGGCATAACGCCATCACTAGTGATCACTCCAAACACCATGATATTCACTAGGTATATCATCCAACATTTTCCAAATCCTCTGCACTGTCCTCAGATTGACATCCAAACACTGAAATGTTTGTTTTTCTAGCATGAATGTGCAATACAGCATGCTGTTTTCAAATTTCTGGCTGAGTGAATTGTGGCATGGTACTCTTTCTTGCACAGATGGTGCCCAATTGACCCTACTATACTGTGCATTTGACAAATTAATAAAGAAACAACATGATGCACAAAATTAAAAATATAAAATGGTAACAATTTACTCATCGCACCCTATATATAAAAGTCTGATCAGATCGATAAAAAATGAGCTGTCCTAAAAAAAATGATAAGCCTGTTGTTAACTGGAGCAAAAAGAATGGCATTAATTTAAATGAAAATGACTTTTGCTCTTTTGAATGGCTGATTTTGAATATCTCAGCCAACATCTGTGGAAAGACTGCACATAGCTGCTAGTTGGTTCAAGTTATAATTGTCTTGCTGTCACAAATTGATCTCTATATATTTAGAATGATAAAATCCAAAGAATCAGTATTAATGCTCTCACCTGGTGTTGATTTACTGCCATAAGTTGCTTTTTTTGTGTCTTTTGTATAAATGCTTTCATGATAATTATTTGGGTGAGCTCTTCACTATGGTACCTAGACTTTATGAATTCAAGTGCAGTACTAGATTGGCAACAAGGTCTCATGAATTTTTACAATTGATTGTCTAGGGTCAAAAACTTTTCACATCTGTTAATTTCCTGAACACATCTGATATTCAAAATTTAAAAAACCATTTCTACTGTTATCTTAATTACTCTTCTGCTGGTCCCACACCTTAATGTTTCTGCAGTAACCCTTGAGTTTTTAAATGGGGTGAAGTTGATTAAAAAAAATGATATGTATATATATTTTCTGTTTTCTAGATACAATGTATTTAAATAAATGTTCTGTTTTTAATTAATTTAACTTAGAAAAAAAAGGTCAAAAATGGTTTCTATATAAGAATAAAAATTTTGCATATTTTCTTGATATTTTCTAACCTTTTTAATTAATACAATAACTTTACATTGTATCTATAAAACATATAAACAGAAAATATTTTAGTCAGATTGACTCCATTTAATATATATGTGAAAAGTGTATATCATATAAACAAAAATATATAAGTTTTGTGACATTAATTTTATCATAATGATTTTAATCACTTGCGAAAACCAGGTCAAAAAACTACATCTATCCAACAAATTTTCCATATTAAAAGATTACTTAATTGATTACTTCTTTAATTTTAAATATCAATTTTTTGTTGTTTTCCCTAAACCAAATTTTCAAGGAGTTCTGTTTTTTTTTTAAAATTTATATTTTTCAATTTGTTTCACATTTTTTCAACCTTTTTGCATTTTAATATTCTTTTACAAATAATTTCTTTTGTTTAAGTCTTTGATTGTAATTTTTCAGCTTTATAACATTGGAAAGAGTTGATCATAATATACAAACAGATAACATGATATAAGAGCAAGATGCTTCAAATACTAGAATAGAATTGTCTCATGAAAAGCAGAAATATCCATAGGATTTATTGAAAGAGCAGTTGCAGAAAAAAAAAAAAAAAACCTGAAAATGGGCTGCTGTCAAGGCGAATCCAAAAAGGTATATGAGATGTAGGTATTGCTTTAGCTGTAGTCTATTCTCTCAATTATCTTCTTTTTTGTTTAAATGCCATGTCTAAAAAAAAAAGCTTCCTTCTCTTTAAAAAACACCCATAAAAATGTTTCCGTTAATGTCTCCAGTTTTTAATTCAATGTTGTCATTCTCCAGGACATTTGCCCATATGAGGAGATGGGAAACTTTCTTAAAATAGTGCAAAAAATGAGTGCTTGGCCAGAATTTGAACTCAGCCTTCTAATTCCCCCCCTCAATAACAATTACACCACTTGTACTTTTAAAAAATGCTTACAGGAAACATTTTCTAACAATATATATATTTATATATATATATATATATATATACTTTTCACACACCCTAGGTTTCATGCGACCATCATATATATATATATATATATATATACTTATATATATTTATATATATATATATATTATCTATGACTGACAATTTAATGTTTACCTTAGGAGTGAATGTCTTTATAATTTTATAATTTCTCAGTTTAAAATAATAATCCAGAGAGGATGCTTTCTCAACTACTGCAATCTTAACCTCTTCAAGTCTAGAGTCAACTGATATCTATCCTACATAGCCTCATAATATTCGCCTCTTCATCTTCTCTTTCCATACTTACAACAATCTCATTTAGTAACCATTTATATTGAGTGTCTTTTGGGCCTTATATTGAGTAAACAGCAGTAAAAAAAATAAATAAAATAAAAGCAATTTTTACAGAAGTTTTAGAAACTAAGACTTAGGTGGGGTGAATTGATTGACTGATTTGATTTTTACAGCTGAACAACTCTTTGTGGGTTAGCCGGAATGTATTTTTAATTGTAAGAATAATTCTTTTTTATGAGTGAATATTGCATTGACAATTCTTTTTTTGAGAATAACAATGATGTTTCCAAATATAAGTTCTACTATTTAACCCACAAGTGAAAGGAGGAGATGAATTCATACCTTTCCAAAGGGTATTTGTGTGTAAGTGAATGTAATGAACTCAACTGGGATTTGAACTCAGCTCTCTGATTTCTTATTCTGAGCCACTATCCATTACATCACTTGCAGATCCTCAGTGGGGTGAAAGACAAAGTTATTATCATACCATTACTTTTTTTTAATGTTTTTTTATTAGATCATCTTAATTTTTTTTATTAGGTCATTTTATTAGATCATTACTTTTTTTTTCACTGTTTTTTATTAGATCATTTTTAATTTTTTATTAGATCATTTTTAATTTTTTATTAGCTCATTATTTTTTATCAGACCAAACTTAAAGTTCTAGCAATGCCATTATTATTCCACCTTGTTTTTACTAATAGCCAGGTCAATGCTGGTATCCTCAAGGCTCTTTTCTTGGTTTTATTATCTTTCTAGTTTATATTAAGAACACTCTCAGATCACTAGTAAATACATATGCAAACAATACCACAGTTTATGGGTGTACCTCCAAAAATCTAGATGACTAGAATCTCGCAGTTGATCTATCCTTTGACCTTGCTCTCACAGCTCAATGGGAGAGGAACAAACTTGTAACATTCAATACATCCAAATTCAAGCTGGCAACATTTCATCATCATAGAACAGAACCCAAGTTTTTTCCAGTGCTGATGAAAAGTTGTATTCTTACTGAAGCTCTTTGACCGGAAAAGCCTATTTGGATTAAAGTTTGCTCCAGACCTCAAGTAGAAATCAAATACATGATCCACTGCTAAAAATGCTAGAAAATTGGTTGGTTCCCTGTACTGCTCCAGAAATTATTAAACTCCTACTATGCTCCAGCATTACAAGAGCCAGATCAGACCAAAAATGGATCATTCTGGATATATCTGGGCGGGCTGGAGTTGCCCAATCCTCACTTTCCAACCATGACACAGCTTAAAGGAATTTAAGTGATTTTATGGAAGAATTATTTCTCACCTTACCACCTCTTTCACACAGACAGAAAGTTGCAAGCCAGTCACTATTTTTATGGCAGATAGTCAGATGAGCTATATTTTTTAGTTCCACCAGTCCAGACCTTCATAGCTAGGAACCATCATGTTAAATACAGTGTGTACTTCTTCTGTATTCCATTAGTAAAGAGGAAGTTCCACTCAGTTTTTTCAGAATTGTTACAATGCACAAAAACAAACTCCTAACAGGATGCTTCCCTGATCACTATTACAATCTTACTCTTAACCTCTTCAAGTCTGGGATCAACCATTATCTATCCTACACATCTTCATGCACTTCTTCCTTCTTCTTCAGTTACATCTTTATTACAACAACCCTATTCAGTAATACGTGGCTCTTGAGGGTTCATATTGGGAGGTCATTTAAATAAAATAAAAATTGTAAAACACACACAGGGATACTGAGAGGGAAAGAGGATTAAAATTGGGTACCTTCACTTTTTCGCGGAAAAAAAATGTATAGCATGATGAAAAAAGGCCCCAAACTCAATAAAAACAAAGTATTGTCATCAAAATGTTCATGTTATTATTAAGAAGAGGAAAGACCAAAATATTTTTTTTTATTATTTTTTAAAAAATCATTAATCCTTTCTAGCACGTTAGAAATTTTGGTTAAAAATCTTGTTTTGTTTACGTCAGCGCCGAACCAATGATAAAGGTTAGTTTTTTTGCGCTTTTTCCGGCAGTGAAACAATTTGAAAATTCTTGCAAAAATCAAATAATTGTCGGATTTTAATGAAACTTTCAGGACATATTCAGAAATGGAATAAGTTATTTTTGAAATTTTTTTTTTTTATATAAAATCTTGGTAATTTTTTTTTTTTTTACATATGTTACTACCCACTTACTTACTTTATTTCATGAAATTTCGAGAAATTAAATTTTCAGGACGGGGATATAAAAGACTTTAGAAAGAACTGAAAACACAATCCTAAACAAATATGAACAAGGGAAACCTCTATTCCTGTTCAAAAGATCGGGGTGAAGTGTGAATCGGACGATATTGTTGAACTTCAACTGCTTTAGCCTTAATCAGAAAATGAAAATAAAAGGGAAAAAAATGTGAATCAATTTTGGAATTAAACAACATCTATTTTTATGCACCGTGTCTCTTCAAGAGCTAAGCGATCATGGTTCTCCACAACTTACTGTCATTTTTTTTTTATTCGTGATCAGAAAGTTACAGCGAAATAATAAACACGTGGGGTTGCATATACGACAAGATTATGTGCAACTCAACACAACACAAAAATTACTTACCAATATTCATGCTGTGATTTGATTTATTAATACGATCAGTTGTTTTTCTTTCTTTCTTTTGTTTAAATCTGGCCATTTTTGATGATGTTCGGGTATTTTTCCTACAAAACTTAAAAATTTATTGAGTGGTGTATGCTCACGCTGTTGGAACCACTGATTAAAACTTCCGGTTATTGCGGATTAACAAAATGCTGTCCTCTGATTGGATAATATTTTTAGCAACATCAAGAGAAATATTGTTCAGAATTAAAATCTTATTAACTTTTGACAGAAGACTCAATTAAAATAAAGTAATTTATTAATAATTAATTCTAATTTTAAGGTGATCTTAAAACCCCTAACATTTTTCACGTAAAAACGGTAAAAAACTACTAAAAAAAGCAATGTCTGACTTAAAAAAAATCATTCTCTTACTTAAAAGTAAAACTAAAAAAAAGTTTGAGTTATTATTCGGAGATTTGTTCTTCAAAAATAAAAAACCATCGCGATAGCAATTTTCCCTCGTAATTCTTTCTTTTAATTAAAAATATCAATGACGTTGAACAATATCACCCTTTTTAATCTTTCTTTTGACATTCACGATTCACTTAATCTTGGACATATTTTTATTAAATTTACCAGCATAATGACCGAAATATTTATATGTATATCTGAAATAAGAAAGTCAGATTATAACTTGGTAGGCAGTACATTGAGTACACTCTAAAAAGTAGACTTTTTATTCAATTGTACATCAATCTGACATAGACAAACAAAAAAATAAATTATGAAACATTCGGTTGTTGTGTTTAATTTTATCATTTTTGTTTACGAGAGAGACATTGAAAAATTCACATTAAGAAATTCTTTTTGGGTAATAATTCTACAAGCTTTGAATAGGCATAAATTAGTAAATTTTGCACCTCAGTACTGAACCAGGTAGGACAGAGATTATTATTATTTCAAGGGCAGATAACTCGCAGCTCTTTAACTGACGGAGTTAAAATTGAAAGTTGTGTATCATTTTTCAAAAAAAAAATTAGGAAAATGATAATGGGTCGTCAGAATCAATTTCCTAATCGAAGTATTATTTCTTACCGATCAGGCTCTTGTCTTCTGGCAGCAAAGATTATAAGAAAGTACAAAAAAAAGAACTTTTTAATCGGAAAAGATTCTACGCAACATCTTGTAAGATTACATTTTTGTTTTTACAATGTACACGGGTATTGGAAACGTAAAAAAATTGAAACAAACTTAAGTTTTCAAATCCTTAATCTTTACTTTAATTATCTCTAATTATATAGTGTCAACTCATAATGAATATTCTTCGGGTTTTTGTATTTTTAAAATTAAAATAATAACATCATCTTCAATAAAAATCACAGTCGCTGTTTTTATTTATTTAGAATTCTTTTTAAATTCTAAATTTATTTAATTTTCATATCTTCAAGTCATACCACTGTTTGTGAATATTAAACTAAAGATTAACCACTAGCCATCGTCATGGTTGAAACTGTTTCACTGTAGGTATCATCAACTAAATCCATGCATTTTCATTTTTTACTTGCTGAAAATAAATCCTATAAGCAAAAAACATCGCTCGCTACCTCATGTTTTAAAAATTGTATACCAAAAAATCAATCTGAATTAAATATTCAGCACTTGTTTAATGAATGGATTTTAATTTATTAGAAAACTTTTTAGAAATATTTGCGGTGATGAGTCTGCAACATTTTGACTTGTAAAATTGGAACGGACAACAAATACTTTTTTTAAAAGTAGTTTTTATATAGAAAGAAAAACCCATGGAGATTATTTCAGTAAAAATCTTTTGCAGTAGCAAATCAGTAAGTTTTTTTTGTTTGTCCTCAAAGTAGTTTTTGTTGAGATTGGTATTTGCATTAAGAATTTAAGATACAACGTTTTTATTTCAAATTTGACGGTAGAAAAAATCTACAATAAATATTTATTTTTAAAAAATTTACTTGTAATTTTTCAGTACGATTTTGAAATTCTTCCTGTTGCTTGATTGCAAAAGAATTTTTTACCTATTAATTAATAAAAGAAGTTTGAGGAATCAAAAAGTTTGATGAGATTTTCACACTAGAAATATTTTTAAAAGAATTTTATTTTATTTTTCATTGTAACAATTTAGATTATTTTCTGTTTTTTGTTTGTATGGAAGATCAAATAGGAAAAAAATTGAGTCGCTTTCCTCTTGAGTTTTCAATCCACACTTATTTTTCTCAGCACTTTTGTAGCATAATAAACTTTATTGGGTGCAATTAAATAATTTATGACATCAAACAGGTAAGAAAATAATAAAATTTTTAAAAAAGCAATGAATTAAATTAAAAACTCCGAAGTATTCTAAATCTGAATCATTTTAAAAAACTAGTTTTAACTTGATTTCCTCTTTTATACTTAGTATGAAAAATGAAATTAATTCTACGAAGTGTCATAAAAGCCTAAAAATATATTCTTATTGGTTATGTAAGGCTAAAAACTAAAGTTAATTTATTTTTAAGCATAGACTAACTAAACCACACAAATTTCTTGATTATTGTACTATTGTGTTCCGTATTTCTGTAGTTTTTTTTTCAAGTGTCAGGGATAGCCGTGGCGTAACGAAACTACTGTATCTTCGGAGTTATCTACCATTTAAACGTTGACATGATGTTTTTAAGCAAAAAGTAACCATTACTTTTTACAAAATCTGGTTAGTTCATCCTTAAATTTACTAATTTACTTTGAAATACATATCTATGACAAATATTGGATTTTTAAGAGATTTTTAAATTTGTTTTTTACATTTTCCGTCTATAATAGCGGTTCGATGAGTGGAACGTGAAACTATTTCAATGTAAAAATGTCTATGAACTTTACATACGGAAATTTATTTTTCTTTTCATACAGATTAGCATTAGCTATTAGGTGTAAAATAAACCCAAAATTTTTAATAAAAATGAAGCCTTTAAATTTTTAAATTATTCTATGCGTATTTTAGCTCAAATTTTGGCAGTATCTACGTTTTTCATTTTCACCTATCTTCCTGATGCCAGACTCAGGTAAAAAAAAAACCGAGATTTCAGATTCTGATTTTCCCACTTATTTTGAAAATTGGTGCTTCATAATTTAATTCACCTGTATTTCATTATTTGATCTTACACCGTTCTAAGCTAAAAAAAAAAAAATCTAGAAAGGAAATACACAAGGAAGGGGCTATAAGTTAACGAAGTTATCTTTCTTGGTTGATGATTACTTTTTGTTGTTTTTTTATGCATTGAAATATAATTTGTCTCTATTATTTTTTAACTTCATAGACATATTTGCACGTTATACCCGATGTTTAAAGTATAAGGCTCAAAGTGGAAGCATTTTCGAGCTGATTCTTACCAAATAACGCAAAATAAATAAAGTCAATATGAAACCAGGATAAAGGGCGATAACGTTTCTTTGACCATTTACCATAATTTGCATAGCATTAGAAAATATAAAAGTACAAGAATGTATAAAACCTGGCATTTTATATATATATATATATATATATATATATATATATTGAATAACTTATATTTAAGCAACAAGTATTCATCCAAACAATTTTGTTTAAAAAGAACACACACACATATATATATATATATATGTGTGCAAAAAAACTTCAGATATAAATAAAATATATCTGTAAAAAGAAAATATGAATAAAATAATTTTTCAATGGATTTTTTAAATCTGACACTTTCTTATTACTATAAATATTTTTTATTTTTAGCAGAGGTCTCTCTATCTATCTATCTATATATATATATCAGGACAATTTTAGGCAGTTAAATGGAAAAGTGGAAAAATTCTGTGTAATGTGTTTTGTCTTCTAGAAGGACTTGATTGGACTAAAGTATTGTTGTTGGAATTATATATTCGTAAGATGAAGGGATGTAAATGTGAGTGTTGGTTATAATTATGTGTTGAGGGAAAACACAAGATGTGGAAACAATGAATTCTAAACTTTTTATATATGATGACTGTCAACTCATTAATCAAACATTAAGTTATCATAGCCGTAACTTCTTTGTTAATAGTTTTTCTCACCTGTGGAAGTCTCTCCCGGCTTCTTGCTTTCCAGGTAACTTTGGTATTCAAAAATTTAAATGCAATGTCAATCATTATCTACTGTTTTCTTGATTTCTCTTCTTTTATTGTTCTGGCTCTTTGATAATGTTTTCTTTTTCTTATTCTTTCACACTCAGTAATCCATTGTGTATTAGTGGCTTTATTGCCTTGCTTGGGGTGAAATGATTAAAAAAAAATTAGTCAAGTCAGCAGTTGGCAAATACTTTTTGCCTTAACCCTGTCTCCAGGGATGCCATTACAGTTTCATTCGCTAGTAACTGTAACTTCTTTGCTAACAGTTTCTTTTCTCACCTGTGAAACTCTCTTCTGGCTTCTTGCTAGATTAGCAACAAGGTCTCATCAATTTACAATTGAGCTGGCTACATGCAACCATAAGTTCTATACTAACAATTGCTTCTTTCTCAATTCTTGCTTGTGGAACTCTCGTATTGTTCTTGCTCCTTAATAATGTTTTTTTTTTCTTATTCTTTCACACTCAGTAATCCATTGTGTATTGATAGGTACCTCCACGAAATCGCTAAAAAAAGAGCATAGCTTGATGAAAAAGACGCCAAACTTGCCGAAAACTAAATTTTATTGTCTAAATGCTTATGTTATTATTAAGAGGAAAGACCAAAGTTTTTTTTTTAATTATTTTAAAAAATTTTCCTTCTTTTTAGAACATTCTAAATTTTGATTAAAAAAACCTTTTTTCTATTTGTATCAGCGGAACTAGTAAATAACATAGACAATTTTTAGCACGTTTTTTTGGTATGACACATTAATTTGAAAAATCGTGCAAAAATAGAAATAATTATCGGATGTTAATGAAACTTTCAGAAACTATTCACAGATGATCGAAATTATTATAAATATGTTTTTTTTTATGAAAGTCATGGTAGAAATATTTTTTTTAAATATTTATTACCCCCCATAACTAATTTTATGAAAAACGCTAGAAATTGATCGCATCGGTTTTAGTGATTACAATAATTAAAAGCACAGGGCTTTGAGGAATGCAAATCATGTTTTTTTTTTTTTGTTTTTAATTGGATATGCAGTACCTGAAAATCAGCTCTGAATTGTAACATACAAAACTCAATAAAACAAATATATTATTTAATTTCAAATGCTTTTATTTGCTTTTAGTTGTTTTTATGAATATGGACAATATTTTCTAAAAGCAAAAAAAATTTTTTCGATGAAAAATGAATTTTTAATACAATTATTTGTTATTTCATTAATTATAATAGATTTTACATTTAAGTTGTTAAAATATTATAAAATTAGTTAAAAAGCCTGCATCGGCTTTCATAAGTGTCCTTATGAGATAGATCTTTTTTTTTAGCGCGTTGTAAATTGTATCATTTTGACTAATCAGAAGATACCCAGTAATTAAGAAATGTAATTTTGTGCTTATAATCGAGCTGTAATTATAAAATACGGAAGACCAACCAGAATATAATTAAGTTGCGTTATTTGAGTTAAGCATTGTTCTCCGCTGTTAAGGCCTTTACTTTTGCAGAAACACGTGTGGAGAAGTTAATTTGATTTTTCAATTTCAACTGAGAAGGGTACCTACAAGTATCAGTATCATCTTATGAAATTTATATGATCTTATTTTTATATTAATCTCAGTTCGACATTTTTCCATAAATGAAATATCAAAATTAATAATAAAATGAATGCAAATACAAATAACAGTAGAATGTAATAAATGTACATAAAATTATAGTATTTTATGTACAATTCTGATAAAATTTCATAAGAAAGGTACCTATAAATTAATTAGATACCTTTCTTAAGAAATATGAAATTTAATGTCACTCTTAACAGTTTTATTTTAATTTCTTTTACAATATATTTCCCATAAAGCATCATAAACGTAAAGGTGAAAGCTAAGTAAAAAAAAAAAAAAAAAAAAATTAGACCGCTGAAAGTTTTTCGTTAAAAATAACGGGATAAATAATTTGTTCACGTAAATGTAAATTATTTCACTTTTCTCCTTCCGTAGAACAAATTAGCCTCATGGAATTCGTAAATATATCATTCATCACATGTCAAGAGACGCGAAAGTTTATGACCTGCTTTGTTTTATTTTCAAATTACATCTTTTTGGCACAAAAGCTAAGTTAAGTTTGGTTCAAAATATTTTAAATAAACATTATAATTTCTGATTTTCTTAAAATAAGTTTTGAAAAAATGATAATTGATATTTAAAAAATTTCAAAGTCAGATTTCCGTATATTTTTTTTTTTTTTAAAATGGAAAAAATGGTCAATTTTGCTGACTCAAAAAAAAACTAGATTTTTAACGAAAATTTTGGACGTGCTAGGAACGATTAAAAAATGGAAAAAATACCCCAAAAATACTTTGACCTTTCCTCTTAATTAATAACAAACATTTAGACGATAAAATTTTGTTTTCGTCAAGTTTGGCGTCTTTTTCATCATGCTATGCTCTTTTTTTAGCGATCTCGTGGAGGTACCTATGTATTGAGTTGGCTACATGCAACCATAAGTTCTATACTAACAATTGCTTCTTTCTCAATTCTTGCTTGTGGAACTCTCGTATTGTTCTTGCTCCTTAATAATGTTTTCTTTTTCTTATTCTTTCACACTCAGTTATCCCTTTTTTTCTAAGTGGCTTTATTGCCTTGCTTGGAGTGATATGATTTTTACAAAATGTACAAATTTAAATATTATGCTATTAAAGATAAATATGAATTATGTTTGAGAATAAAAATTGGAACAAAATGGATAAAATCAGTGAAATATGTACTAGTGACCAATAAATTGTGTGATCTACAATGACTCTTAACACTTTCAAGGTGTTTACATATTTTTCCCCAAATACAACACAACTACCCCCATTTTGATTGCTTATTAATTCTACATTGATATAGTAAAATTTCACGTATCTAGCTAATCTATACTTATTTCTACTTACTTTGTTACAAAGTTGGAAGCATAAATTGAGAGAAATTGCATGTCATCAGTTGGAGGCCCTAGTGTATAGCTATATGCACACACACATATGTATATATTATATGTCAGCTGTTCACTTGATTACAAGGATATCTATCTCTGCACCATAATGATACATGTGTTGCTTCCCAACTCATGGCCCCCAGCTGTGGGTTAAATAGTGGGACTTGTATTTAAAAAAAAATCATTGTCATTTCCAAAAATTTTTTGTGCAATATTCCCCCCCCCCCAAAAAAAAAAAGAATTATTCTTTTAATCCCCCAAATTTTATTTCAGCTTTAATGACGTCACAGTGAGTAGCCTAAGCAAGACATAAAATTATAACCACGAGGAGTGAGTTATGACAGTAGTGATGAGGAATTGAAATGAATACAGAGTAGGAAAAAAGTATGTTTTGCTTTGGCACATATTATAACAGTGATGACAAGAAATTAAAACCATGTTGGTTAATTTTTTTTTCCTTTGGTGTGTGTAAAAAGAAAAAAACAGATATCCTTTAAATATGGAAGAGTTATTAGCCCAAGTGATAAAAATACAACAACAGCAGCAATTGTTGGAACTCCTGAAACAACAAAATTTAATTGATATAATACAGAAGAAAACGTAAATGTGGTGGCAAATGCCATAACTGAATTCACATACAATTCAGATGATGAAATTACCTTTTCTGCTTATTTCAGAAGATACAGGTAAATTTTCAGAGAAGAATGCAGTGACTAGGATAACGAGAAAAAAAAAACAAGACTTTTGTTGAGAAAGTTAGCACTGGTAGAACATGAAAAATACTAATTTTGTGCTAGCGAAAAAAAAAAAAAAAGGAGAAATTTGCTTTAAAGAAACAGTAAATATTCTGACATAAATTTTTAGTGAAAAAAGTGTTATTCAATACTTATTGGAAGTGTATGAATCTGATGAAAAAAGATGAAGATTTTGTTGCATATGCTGAAATTGTTAACAAGGAGTGTAAAGGTTCAAAATTAAATGAACTGTCTCCAGATATTTTTAAAGGGTTAATTTTTGTTCAAGGGTTAAAAGCAAAAAAAAAAGATGCAGAAATAGGTGCTAGAATTCTAATGAAACTTGAACAGAATCAAAAACTAACACTGCAAGAAATATCGGACGAATGTCAGAGAATCCTAAATCTGAGATGCAATACGGAAGAAATTGAAGAAAAAGAATGGGCATACATACAAGCTAAATAAAAATGTGTAAAAAGAAAAATTAATTCATGTTTCAGATGTGGAAGGTTACATCTTGTAAATGACTGTCCCTTTAAGAATGAAAAGTGCTACACATGTGGAAAAGTAGGACATAAAAAATCACACTGTAAAACTAAAACAAGGAAAAGTTCTCAGAAAAAAATTTTGTACACAGCGTTGTGACAAAAAAAATAATTACAGAAAAAGGAAATTTGTGTATGTGAAAGTTATAACAATACTAAATACAGGGTTGATAAGTATTAATCAATCAATCCAATTCATAGGCTCCAGAAATGCTTTTAAAAGTTCCATTACATTTTTAACAAACAAATTTATTTGGGATATTTGTTTGTCCTATGTTTTCCTGTTGGATATGATACCAAACTGGTTCTTATGTTGCTTATGACACAAGGTACTGAAAAGGAGTTATAACTGAGCATATAATTATAAACCCCCAAAATTTATATATACAAAAATACTCGTAAAAATGAAAAATAGCAAGACCTGGAAACAACAAAATGAGTATTATTTATTTGGTTGTTATGTGGTCTTGAAAAAGCAAGAGACAATAATACTGAGTAAAATTGTGAGTTTATGGTTAAATGTAGATAAAATATGGATCAGAATCTAACGGAAGGATAAGATAAAGAATAAGCAAAGTGTATACAGTCTTTCTTGTATGCTTTTTTTTTTTTTTTTTTTTTTATAGATGTGTGTAATGAGTGTCCAGATAATTAGAAAAATACAAAAAGTGTCCGAGGTTTTCTTACCTCAAATTTTTGAGTGCTAAAAGATAAATGTTACTATTATAGCCTGAAAAGGGAGATGAAATTTTTGTTGATGCACGTGTTAACAACCTGTCTGTGTGAACTCCTTGTCTGATAATGAGAATGTTGCGTGTTTGTGTGTGTGTAGAGAAGAAAAGTGGGGTCGATTCTCATTGGTTTAGAATGAGTGAATTAATGATAATTATAATTGTTATAATTATTTTATTGACACTATATAATTAATTTTTATTTTTTTGTTTTTTATGAACACTACAGTACAGATCAAATCCTCTTATTGACTGTACCATATATTCAATCTGAATATGACTCTTGTTCGAATTTTCAACCCAGCAGACATGGTCACAATCTTCACAAATCTATTGGGTCACAGCCAAGTCAATAAAATCTCGCTTTCTAACTACATGTTTTGCTTTGGTTTGGTTGATGCAGTCTTCAATATGGAGAAGAGTTCCAAACAGTAAAAACTGTCTTCGCTCTCTTCACATTTTTTTGTGCATTTACCTCCCTTTGATTCCCTCCATAGACCAAACGGAGAAAAAAGAATGAATATTTGAGTTAATAGATTCTCAGAAGAGAGTTATAAATCTCCAATATTTAAAAATGTGTTGTTATAGGATTTAAAATAAAGATTATTTCTATGATTTTCTATGATTTATTTGACCTGAGATTTTTTTTCTGATTTAATAAATTAGTTAACTATCATAGATACATTTAAATCATTGTTAAAACATTACAGATCAAATGGTGGTTTCTCCAACAAAGGTGTATGCAGGTTTGGGTCCTGCTAGAGAGAACATTTTCTTCATAAAGTTTTCTTTAGTCCACAGGCCAATAGATGTAATTTATGCTGTTTTAAAATAAAAGTGGGGTGTCTATTTCAGACAGGTATTCACTAAGTAATAAATATGTGTGTATGTTAGGAAAATTTTCATGTGGCACATTTTGTCCTTTAGGACTTCATCTGATTAAAGTAATGTTTACGTTGAAGTAACTATGCATGCACATAGATGAAAAAGGATGCTGATATTTCAAACGTTTAAATTTAATTTTTTTTTTTTTTTTTTTCAAATGTGTGTTTGGATATATAGTCTAGCAAATTTCATTTAGTTTCTTTTTGTTTATATTTTTATTGCTTTTGTTATTAAAGTATCTCACATTGTGATAATAGAAAATCTGCCAAGAAAGTTAAAATTGTAAGAATCTTCATGCAAATTCACTGTGGATGACCCAGTGATTAAAGTACGTTCTAAACACTTTTGTCTTAGTAAATTTTTTCTCCTTTAATTAAATTGGCATTTTTTTTTAAATCAAAATTATGATGAGACTTGTTATAATGAACAGGGAATGTGTTGAGTGTATTGTTTTGTAAAAAAAGATCTCTTTTGTGTTCATCTTTTATTTAAATTTCCTTGTGATTTCTCCTATGTATTCTTTGTGGCAATCATTACAGGTGATAGAGTAAATTCCTCCTTCAAGTTTTAGCTTATTATTTTGCATTAAGTCTTTTATTGTTTTAGAAGTAGTTGTAATAAATTTTAGGTTGAGCTTAGATAAATTCTTTTCAATTGTAGCTGTGATACAGTTGGTAAGTAGAATAATATATTTAAAATTTTTAGGAGTCTGATGATGTCCTACAGGACAAAACATGTCACATGAAAAAAAAATTCTACTTTATCATTAATTTTCCTATTATTATTCTGATGTGTATAAAAGCATATACAAATTACATATTTAGAAAGATTATTTTCTTTTCAGTCATATGCATATTTTTAAGATTGGACCAGAAATACATGATAAATTGCAAGTCGAACGGACTATCAATCACAAACGAAATCAGATACCGACTGGAAATGCTATCATTACACAAGAAAATGAATGGTTTCCTCAAAAAGCAAAAATGCTAAATTGAAAACCGCGGTATCAAGAAAAAAAAACTGGAAACTGATACCAAAACATAAACTGCCAAACCACCCAACTCATATATATATGTGGTTAGACTTTCTTCAGTTTTCATGTGTTTGGACAATCTCTTCCAGATTTTTGGGGGCTGCACACCAATTGATTATCGTTGAATCTCAGATCGACTGTAATTATTGACCTCTCCTTTCTCTCTTCTGTTTTAGGTCTGGCTGTCATATTTGAAATTCCTTGACATTTTTGGCCAAGAACTTCGAGAACATGTTATCAACAACCGCATTCGTGGGATCAATCCAGGAGATATAAAGTTTATCTATAAGGTAAATTCTAGTTTTATCTGAAAGCCAAATATATGCAGTCATACATGGAACATATTTTGTAGGGGTCTTCTTATCCAAAGCAAAATATTCTAATCATCTAAGACCGTCATGGGCAAACTGTGGCCAAATGTGGCCTGATTCGAAGAATTATGATCTTCCAATAAGGAAGATCATAAGTGTAAAAACACCTTTTGCTTCAAAAACCAGAAATGTTAATGATAATTATTTTTCTCTAGAGAATAAAATATACTTCTTTTAAAACAAATGTTTTTTCATTGTCAAATGAATAGATTACAAACGAATCACAAACAGCAGTGTGTTAATCACTCTATCATCAGCGATAATATTATATCAGAACTTTTTTTTTTTAAATTATAGAAGGAATCTTTTATCTAACGAAAAAAAAAATCAACTTTTCTCCATTTCTAAGGCAGATACATGTGTGTATGCTATTTTGTTGGAAAAATGGCTGTGGTATCTGTAATAAAAAATTTTTTAGTAGTACGGTTTGTCTTATGATGAGCTGTGGCATAATGTTCAAAAAATGTTGCCCATGCCTGATGTAAGATCTTCTGACAGCAATCCCAAGTGGCTATACACAATGAGTTATAGAAATTATATCCATTTATAAGATAATTAAGAATATATTGGGTTGGCAACTAAGTTCCCGCCATTTTTAAAAATTTTAAAAGGTTTAATAAGAAATAACAACTAATTTATCAATAATGTATTCTCCCTTGTTGTTTACAACTTCTTCCCGGCGTTCAACAAGATTTTCAATACCTTGTTGGTAGAAATCACCCTGTTTTAACTCAAAAAAATTAATCCAATCAAGTTCTCAAATCTGCATCAGTATTGACCAAAACTCTGCGCATAGCATTTGAAAGAGATCAAAAGAGGTGGAAACCCATTGGTGCCAAATCAGGAGAGTACAGCAGATGTGGCAGCACTTCCCAGCCATGCATTTGAATGGCTTCCTTTGGTCATATTGGCAATATGAGGGCGGGTGTTGTCATGCAACAAAAGAACTCCATGTTGCTGATTAGGCTGTGTTGATTCATTCCATCTGTTGAGCATAGAGTTGCACATTGACTGTTTGGTTCCGTTCCGTTCAAGTAATTTGTAATGGATAATCCTTTCCCAGTCCCACCATATGCACAACCTCATTTTACATGATGAAGATCTTGTTTCACACGCGGTGTCACTTGTTTACTGAGGCTAAGCCATTCCTTGCACTGCTTTATATTGATGTACAGGCACCATTTTCTGCTACCAGTAATGATTTGGTAAAGAAATCCTTGCTTGTGTCCATGAGTTGAGTAGTGACAAGCAAGCAAACCAGCAGAGATTGTAACTCGTTGATTTTTGTTGGTGTCACTTAAAGCATGTGGAATCCATGCTTCACACTTCTGAACCTTTCCCATCGAGTGAAGATGCTTCTCTATAGCATTGTGGGAGCATTCCATTTTCTCTGCCAGTTCCCTTGTTGTTTGTTTGACAAGAATTTTTGTGCAAAAGTTGATTTATTTAATCTTCATTGAACTGGATGGCCAGAATGAGGTGCATATTTGAGGTCAAAATTTCCACTTTTGAACTTGGTATACCAATCATGAGTGGTTCTTTCAGCTATGGCATCCTCTCCATACACAGCATAAATGTTGCGAGCAGCTTTTGCGGCCTTAGAATCTTGATTAAAAGTAAAAGGGAGGAGGTGTTGAAAATGCTCATTTTTCTTAACTTGACATTCCATTTTAATCATCTAAAAATAAACAGAAATTAAATTAACTCAAAAAAAAAAAAAAAAAAAAACAGATTACAAAATGATTCCAAAATCGAATTCTCAAAAAAAATAATTCCAAAATTTGAAAACACAATAGCTTCCAAAATTTAAATAATCAGAATTATTTATTTACTTATTTATTTTTAATCAATTCAAGCTAGGCAAAGCAATAATGCCACTAAGACATAAGGGGATATTGGGAGTGAAAGAGAATGAAAAAATTAGAAGGAACCAGAAACCCAATCCTAAGCAGGAAACAAGAGATAAACTCTGCTCCTGTTAAAAAGACTGGGGAGGAATGTGAACCGGACAATAGTATTAGAACAAAAGTTCCTGATTGACATTAAATTCAATTCTAGCCTCTAATACTTCCTATACTGCAGTACTCACAGCTCCCAAATAAAATGCGAGGGTGATCATGATAAAGGAGGCAGTTGGGAGAGAGGCAAATCAGGTGTAATAATGGAGTTGAGGGGGTTGTAACAAATGAGAAAATCTAATAAATGGGGGCAAAGGACAAAATACGGGATGATTGGGAAAGGACTGAAAACACGTCTTTAAAACTCATACAAAACCTCAAAGAAATAAGACTATAAATAAATATCCAGCAATGTCAAAATGCTTTAACAAAATTGAAAATATTGCCAGCATTACAACATAGATAAATGTTCATTTTAAAAAAAAAAAAAAAAAAAAGAAAGAAAAAAAGTCACACATTAATAAGTGGAGAGTCTTAATAAGCTCTGATAGGGTGGAAAAAAGCCCAAAATTAAGGAGCAGAGGGAGGATGTAAATTGGAAATTCAGAGTAAGTACTTTTGATATACAGTGTGACTCAAAAGAGTTTGCAAATACTGATATTTTGCATTTTCCCTAATAAAATATGATTTTATGGACAAAAGTTGAATATTTTAATTCCTTACTGCTTGCCCAATACCCAAACATTACACCTTAGAATAAATTCCGAAAAAATTTTTTTTATTAATTAAGGAAATAATACCGACTCAAAGGTTTTTGCAAACTTTAATTTCAATGCAAAAAATTGGTCCTGTTCAAATCAATTGTACAAAATAATGAAAAGGTGTATTATATATTATATACCAATGAAAGTTGGTATGGCTTTGTTTGATATCAATGTATGAAAACACAAAGAGCACATTAATATTTAATTTTTTGACCATCATTCTTAAGAAGCCCAATAAGTCATTTATCGACTGATGAAGTGAGTTTCTTAAGTTTGCTAGCTGTAATTTTAGAACAAACATCCAAAATGCACTTCCACAGGTGAACCGTGTTAGAAAATTGCTGTCCATTTTCATAAATTTGACGTTTTACCATGATCCAAAGGTTCTCAATAGTGTTTAAATCAAGACTACCATAATCTTGTCTCCTGTAAAACCTTGATTTGCCAATCAATCTTTGGTGAAGCGCACCGCATGACTAGGGGCATTATTTTGCTGATAAGCAAGATTACTATGGAACTCATCATTTTGTGAATTCAACCAGGTTAAGAAATTTTCTTTTAAAAATTGGCAATAATTAGCTGAATTCAGTTTGAGTCCTTCTGGCACAAGAAATGGTCCAATTAATGTTGAGCCACAAATTCCAACCCAGAACATCACTCCACTACCACCTTTTTAGCGTTTAAAATGCAAGCAAGGAGTTCCACTATGAATGAGCCAACCTCTTTTCCAACCATCGGGGCTGTCTAATATAGCTCAGACTTCATCCGTCCAAATTACTCTTTGGAAATCAATTTTTAAGTAATTGTATGCCCATTCTAACCTCTTCAGGTGATTCATTTCTCTTAACGGAGGGCATGAAATTGGAGAATGTTGTTTAGCCATACCACGGATGATGTGATTTCATGTTGCTTTCAATACTTCTTCAATGCCAGCTTGCTTAAAAATCTCTTTGCTGCTGCTGTGAGAGTTCTGTTTGAGTGTTCTTTTAATTTTTCTTAAATCTCTCTTGTTAACTGTGGGCGATCACCCTTGTGCTTCTTGCACTCAACTTTACCATCATTGATATATTGCTTCACTGTGTGATGATCTTATTTAATTATTTTTGCTATTTTCAGTGTGGTTTTATCATTTGAAAGTAATTTTGATATTTTGGCTTTTTCATCAGCAGTAAGCATCTTCCCATGAGCCATTATTTTAAAATTTATGATTTCTGAAAACACTTTTGATTCACCTGAAATATATAGAAATCCTTAAATAATAATATGGAGATTTTTAATTAAACCTTTATGTCACGTTAGAGATGTCATTTTAAATTAAATATATTTATTCTAATGTTTACACAAGCCATTACAATTGTTTAAATTTGTATATTCTAGAAATGTTATAGGTACAAATACATTTGAGTCACACTGCATATGTGTGTCTAAATATTCTGTCCTATTTTATGTTATACCTACCTCTGTATCTTAATAGTTGTTACATTTGTGTGTGTGTGTGTGTATATATATATATATATATATATATTAGGAAAAAACCTTAAAAAATCAATATTTGGTAATAAATTTATTTCGATGAATATAGGTACATTCATCTCAGACCAACTACATTTTTCTGAAATCTTTCTGATGAGATGAATATACCTATATTCATCGAAATAAATTTATTACCAAATATTGATTTTTTAAGGTTTTTTCTTAATTATTATAATTTGCTCTGTATCATACATTGAGCTCTCATATGAACTAAAAGTCCTCTTTGGAATAATCCCTACCAATTACAATTTGGCATTATATTATATATATATATATATATATATATATATATTATACACTACTGTATTAATTATTATGAGACAGAATTAGTATGATACAATATAATACTGGATTAAAGCTCTTTTTAACTCTTCATTATGGGGACTCTTCATTTGCAAATAACTCACACACACACACACATATATATATATATATGACTCTGGCATCATTTTCGACATAGCAGCATGGCTTTTAGAACTGAACAGCTAGACTACTTGTACATATGATTTGATTATAGTGGTGATGGCTTGTGAAGAACCAGGCATGCTTTTTGAAAAAGCCGAGTACAAAGTGTCACATGGTCCCCAATTAATTTTCCTCAGGGTTTAAATTCAGAGTTTTCTTTCTCCTAGACCACTTGCCACCCAAGGCTATAGGACTCGGTCTGTCCTGTTATTTACCAATAGCTGGAAGGAGAAGAGATGGATTCATATCTTTCACAAGGGTGTTAGCATATAAGTGAATGTAATGAATTCAACTGGAATTTGAACTCGGCTCTCTGATTCTTCAATCCAAACCACAATCCATTAATCCAATGTAACTTTGTTGCTTATATATATATATATATATATATATATATATATACACACACACACAAAAAAAAAAAAGCTTAAAAGCCACCTTATTGGGTGCATTTAAGCTAGCTCCTGCAGAGGGCTCTTAATTAAATCTTCATTACATTAAGTAGGGAGGAATAGATATGACATTTATTTTATATATATATATATATATATATATATATATATATATATATATATATATATATATATATATATATATATACACTCCTAAGACCAGATAAAAAGGGTTAAAAAATATAAAATACTGTTACTTTAATCAAAACATATTTGCGAAACATTTACATTTAATTAGAAAATGTACTTTATCAACAAACAAGTGAAAAGTTTAAGCTTTTAATTGATTAATTTAAACAAACATTTGAAAAAGTATTTTTTTAGTTGGTCATAAAGATAAGACCATGTGTGAAAAAAAAAAATTACTGGACAAAAATTTTTGAACTAGTATGCTCATAGTTTCAGGCATATAGACATCTATTTATCTCATTTCCAGCGTTAAATTTCAGATTTTAAAATGGCTAAGGGTAAAATTTTAACAAAGTTCAGACAGGGCAGGATTGTTGAACTTCAAAAATGTAGTCTTTTGCAATGAACCATTGCAAATGAAATTGGCCATAGCAGAACTGTCATTGCTAACTTCATAAAAAATCCAGATGTGTATACTTCTAAAAAAAAGCAAGCCACTGTCCCAATAAAATCTCACCATCTCTAGACACACATTAGGCAAGAAGTTAAGAGAGATTCAAGCCTAACATTAAATCAGATAAAGATGAATACAAATGTTGTATGCAGCTCTCAAACAATTCAATGGCATTTAAATAAGAAAGGGTTTAAAAACGTGAAGCAGCTGCAGAGGTCTCGTCTTCTTCCTCACCATAAAATCGCCTGTATACAATTTGCTTCTGATTATCAAACTTGGGATATGGATAAATGGAAGAAAGTGTTATTTGCAGATGAGAAAAAATTCAATCTTGATGGCCCAGACAGTTTTCAGCATTACTGGCATGCAAAAGACGTCCCAAAAGAAATTTTTTCAATAGTGAAGGTGGATCAATTATGGTCAGGGGTTCATTTTCGTACAATGGAACTCTTGTGTTGCAAGAGGTAAAAGGTCATCAAACAGCTACTAACATTGACATGTTAAGAAAGGCATCGCTAATTACTGAAGGCCCTTGTCTATATGGAGAAAACTGGATTTTCCAGCACGACAATGCTGCAATCCACAATGCTCAAAGGCCGGATAATTTTTTTTTTTATAGAAAACAACATTCAGCTTTTGAGCCATCTACCGTGCCCTTCAGATGTAAACCCAATCAAGAATGTTTGGGGATGAATAGCAAAGGATGTTTATAAATATAGATCGCAATTTGAAACTGTGGATGCTCTTCGTGCTGTAGTTTATGCATCCTGGGCGAACATCCCAAGCACCCTCATGCAGAAGTTAATGAGTATGCCAAAGCAAATTTTCAAAGTAATTCACAAAAAATGTAGGATATACTGAATATTAAATTGTTGTTGTGACTTATTTGTTCTGTATTTTCTATTTTTATTTACATGGTCTTTATGACCAACCAAAAAAATACTTTTTTAATGTTTATGTAAATTAATCAATTAAAAGCTTACAATTTTCACTTGTTTGTTGAAAAACTATGTTCTCTAATTAAATGTAAATGTTTCGCAAATATGTTTCGATTAAAGTAACAGTATTTTATATTTTCTTAACCCTTTTCTATCTGGTCTTAAGATTTTGACCAGGAGTGTATATAAAATAATGACAAAGGTATTCTTTGTATATTTTTTTATGTTCTTTATTTAGTTGACAAGGGAGCAGAATAAAGTTTGGGGGCGGAAATCAGAAAATAAGACAAAGTGGAAAAGACTTCTCAGCTCTACACTCTCCCCACCTTATTGTTGGCATCATCTAACCGGAGTGAGTGATAGACCCATGTGAGGAAAAAAGAATGAGGAAGAGGCAATAAAAATCTTTACCACATGCTATGACCAAAGGATTGGTGATTTTCACACTGAGGTCATTAATGTCCACTGGATTTTAAATTTAACCTAGTTCAAAAAACACTGTTTAGTATCAAACACTGGTGAAGGCTGTAGGAGTAACTGAAAATTTTGTGATTGTCAACTAAATAAAGTGCATAAAAATATAGAAAGAATGTCTTTGTCATCACTTTTCATATAATGTAAGGTGCACACATGGATATTTCAACAAGACAATATTTTACATTTTTGTTTTTATATAACTGAGTAATAAAGAGGAACATGCAAAAGAAAGAAGACGTTAGGAATTGTGTAGGTGATGCAGGCCTGTGTGTGAAAAGTTCAGTTACTAAGGGGAAAGATATCTCCATGCATGGGAACAAGGTTCCATGTTGGTTTATTATTTAAACTGTATGCTAAAAAAAAAAAAAAAAAAAATGGAAAGAAGATAGGAAGTGTCTAGTTTTTATAGCTGCTTAACAATACCCTCTAACGGTGTCTTGGTTAAGCCAAGAGAGGGTAACACATAATATATATGTCATGGTAAATTTGTTGATTCAGCAAGACCTTGCTAGAAAATCAACAGCAATGGCAAAGCTGAGAGAACACTTTATGTGAAGCCCAATGGATAATAAAAAAAAAAAAAAATCTGATTTTAATAACTTCTATTAGTGGGCTTGAAAAAAGTTTTTATGAATAGAAAAAAAAAATTCTATTTTTTTCTTTTTCAGAATAAAATGCGCACATTCTTGGGATGAATTTCATTTTGATCACCATCAGACAATGGTTTTGTATGTAGATCTGTGCTATAAACTGAATAATAATAAAACAATGAAATATTTTTTTTTGTCTCTTTCTTCCAAGATCTGTGTATTGTAAAACAAGGGAAGTAATTTCTCTTTTTAATGATTTTTTTTTTTTTTCCATTTGTTGATTAAAAGGTATCAGTTTTCTCATTCCCAAACCTTTTTTTATATCATATACTTATTTGATATAAATAAAAATTCACCTAATCCTACTTAATGAGTTTGTGTTGCCTGTAATTGTTTTCAACAGCAAAACCAATGGAATGTTAAGTGATTGGTGTCAACCAGGCAGGAGATTAAGAGCTGATTGATTATTTTTTTTTTTTTCAAAGTTGCATCAAACTATTGATCAAGATTCATGAAATTGAAAACATGTTCATTTTTTGTCCTTTTTTTTTATGTTCACCAATGCAAGTATTTTAAGGGAAAATTCCACAAGAGTGAATCAGAATTTGAAAATTGACATAATCAATAAATTTGTTGATCCAACAAGACCTTGAGATCACATGTTGGAAAATCAATGACATAAGCCCAGTGGATACTTTATTTGAAACCTGAAGGTTAACAGACAGAAGAACAAAATATAAGCATTTTAAACATAGTACAGCAATGATAAACATGTTTATTTTTTTTGTAATCAGATTTTGTTGGTTTCAATCCAAATGGGAATGACTGCAAAATATCTTCCCTTCCTGCAATTTATAGGCAGAAGCATGCAAATGCATACTGGGATTTTTTCCTATCCAATAAAATTGACCAGTTCTTGGTTTCATTTGAGACCGTCCTGGTCTGTCTTGTCTTGAAGTCAGAACACTACATTCACATGTCTGAACTTGCTCTTTTGTGTTCAACCCCAATTCTTAGTTTGTAAACTTCTTGTCATATTACTGTTGTTTTGCCTTGCATATATCGTTTGCTTGCTTTATATTATCTTTTTTGCCCTCCCCCTCCTCTTTTTTTGTTATTGCAAACTTTGTCAATTTTTTGTTGGGCAGTTCTGCCATTAATTTATCTTACATTTAACCATAGCTACTCACTACAGATTTTAATTATTGAACTTTAGATATTCTTAGTTGTTCACTAGTGCAAGTAAAATTGAAATTTGGCTTAGTCATCCCAGATAATTTTGTACATGTCACACTATTGGCCGATAGAGGAGACATGACCAATGAGAGCATGCTGTTCAGTATCCTGAGTGTTGATTGGCTTAGTGACCACGGTTCCCAGCATCCTTAGCTTTTGTCATCCCATGCTGTTCAGTTATTTCAAGCCTGATGATGTTGCTCAAATGCTCTGCACTTTCTAAGCCTTCTGACAGTGAATCCAAGTGCCAGAGGAAGATGCTTACTATAGTGGAGGTGAAACTCCTTGATATGCTGAAGGAAGGAAGCTATGCAGCTGTTGGCCGCCATTACGGCATCAATGAATCCAGCATTCGTTATATCAAGAAGGACATAAAGAATATAAGGTTGATGCCAACAGTGACTTTTAACAAGACAGCAAAAAGGTTGGTAACTTCATGCAATAAGGCCATAGTAAGGATGGAATCTGCTTTAGGTCTTTGGATAAGTGACTGCAGGAAGAGAATATTTCCTTGGATACAAACACAATTGATAAGAAGGCCAGGCAGCTGTATGTCAAGTGACAACAACCCAGGAACATCAACATCATCCCTTACCAAACCAACCAAATTTACTGAATGTTAAAGAATGAGGAGAAAAAAAAGCACTATTAAGGAGTGAGAACAATAAAAGAACAGGAATTAAGAAGACAGAAGATAACAATTGACATTGCATTTAAATTTTGAAGATCAGTTAACTGGGAGCCAGAAGAGAGTTCCAATATCTGGATAGCCAAATGTTTGTTTACAACTGATTCTAATGATACAGATTGGCCATAGAGTGGTATGCACTACTGAATCAGTTAAAAATACATGATGGCTTTCATGTAGCAGCATACTTTGAAATGAGCAATATAAAAATATGAAAGCAAATGGTATATAAAAAAAAAAAAAAAAAAAGTTATTTCACGTCAGACTGATTTGATTACTGTAAAGTTGGAGGAGTGTCTGAGTAATTTGATGAATGAAATGAAAAATAAAAACAAAATTGGTTGTAAGAAATTTTTATTCAACTTTTATGTAATAACATTTGAGGAAGCAGGCAAAATCTTCAGTGAAAGCCAACAATGTCATTACATAAGATATTATTCATATTTTTGATCATTTACTCCAAGAAAAAAAAAAATTTTCTTTTTTTTTTTTTTTTTTTTTTTGTTTGCTTCTATTTGGACCCAAAAATATGAATTTCAATAAAAAAAAAAAAAAAACTTTAGTAAATGAACAGATTTACAAACAAAGATACTGATGTATTTTTTATTTTGAAAATTGAAACATTTTTGATGAAGAGGAAAAAAAAATGGGAAGGAAGAAGTTCCTTAGAATTTAAACAGCTTTCAAATTCTTGCAGAATTCAAAGGGTTTATTGATTGTGGAAAAATTTACCCAGCAATTCTCAGGCAAAACAGTGATGACAAATTTTATAAATTCTTGACTTTCACAATATTTAAAAAAAATAAAATAAAATAAAATAAAAAAAATTATATATTCAAACTTTTAGCATAAAAAATGCATACTCCTAAACACTTTATACTATATTTTTAAGATTTTAGGTTATGACATTTGCTCTGCTTCCAAAATATATTTTTTTTAATTGTTCACATTTGTGTCTTAAACAATATCTTTAAGATTCACTGATTTCAATTAAATAATGATAGCTTATTGTTTTCATAAACAATAAAAGTCGCCTTCTATTTATCTAAATAATCTTCTTTCCTCATCCTGTTTAGCAAAATTCTCAAAGAAAAGAGAAACTCCCTGAAACTATTCTGTCCCTGGTTACTAAACTAAATAGAGGAGGAGAAAATGGAAAAGAAGAGGAAAGTGGGAGGAGGAGAAGGAAGAAAGGGGAAAAGGAGGAGATACTTTAAGTAATAGTGACATATGAAATTAGAAATTATCAAAAACAATTTTTTTTTTTTTTTAGGGTGTTTGAATCACTTGTCTAAGTATTCATTCTCAGCCACAGAAATGTATTGACCGAAACCTCTTGCATAAAGAGCAAATCAATGTCTACAGGGTACATGAAAATGATTTCAAATTGAGTCCTTTTAGCATACATCTCCCTCTCTGATTCCTTGTAAAGAAATACAGACAAATCATTTAAATATAGACATTATATATAAAAGTAATGTTTTGTTCAAGGCATTTGGTCCAAATGTATGACCCCATTAAAATTACATTATCCAGGAAAAAAATGGATAATGTAAAATAAATTTAACATGTAACTAAGGTTAAACTTTTATCCTCCCCCCCTTCCTTAAAATTAATGTGACTATTTTAACAAAATTCCTTAAAATTAATGTGACTATTTTAACAAAATTCCTTAAATGAATATTTCAGTTTTGTTTTTGTCACTGCACTCTGTAAATATGAGGGTCAGATGAAAAGTTCATAGACAGACCAAGATATTAATGTAAGTAGACACAAGTTAGTAGACTAAAAGATATGCAAGTGTATCAGAATACAATGTCTGAACACGTTCATGTCTTTTAGTCAATCAGCTGGTGTGTCTACTTACATTGATATATTCTAACCTATGAAGACACCATTTCCACTATGTTATAAGCATTTCTGATAGGTCTATGTGAGTTATTTCTACCACAACCTGTAGCTGTATATGCTGATATATGGTATAGATAACATGTAAATATTTGTTCTGATAAAAAAAAAAAAAAAATTTTTTTTTCTTTGTGTGTGGAGGGGGGGTTCAGCAAATATAAAATCATCACCATTCATTTCTACCAAGAATTTATTGATAAGCATGAATGAAAATAAAGAAGGCAGTAGCTGGAGGTGGGGGGCTCGTTCATCTAACGTGATAGATTTCAAGGACAATGCAATCTTAGTAGAACTACCGATAAGATCTGAACATCAAAGAGCCCGTAGAGTTTTCTTTACAATATCAAAATATTTGCAAAACTGGATGGAGACTTTAGTGTAAAAGAAGAGAGAGGAAAGAAAGAAGGAAGGTAACATCAATTTTCTGAGCCCAATGCCTTTGATAATGGGAATTTCTCAACAAGTGAATACCAAAAAAAAAAAAATACAATGGTGTTTTTCAAAGGAATAAGAGAGATTTGTTTTCAGAGGGGGGGGCTTTTTTCTTAAAAAAAAAAAAAGACAAGGTGGAGCAATAGACAAATTAATCATGATGATACTGACCAACATTTTTTTTTTCTTCTTTGTTAAATAAATACCTATACCTCCCAAAAGATTAGATGATGTTGAAGGGAGGTAAAGAAGATTCTTGCTCTAAATATTTAAAAAAATTGTTTTTTGTTTTTTTTTTTTTATGATTTTGAAGAAAAAGAAAAATAACTGCATGGTTTTCCTCTTTCGTCAATGAAGAAAAAAAAAAAAAAAAAACGATGAAAGGAAAATTTCAATTTTTACAATTCTTCATGGACTAAGTGTAGGTGTTGACCATAGTCTGTGGCCTGGCTACCAACAAATGTGTCATAGCTATCCAAGACTTCCTTTTCTGTAAGCAGTTGGTCGTGATCAAGGTCCGCTTCATTAATCAAGTGCTCCGCCTCCTCTTTGGCGTTTTGCATAGTGTTTGGTAGAATCCAAGCTTTCATTTCTTTTGTATCCAGCAATCCATTCTTGTCAACATCATAGTCTTTGAATTTGGCTTCCTCGGCCAATCTTTCAGTTTTATCATCTTCTGAAAAAGGAAATTAAATTAATATTAATAATAATAATAATAACAACAACAATAATAATTGGGCTGTTGCTTTGGATATCGCAAAGGCATTTGACAGGGTTTGGCATACCGGTCTTCACAAGTTGAAAGGTTCTGGTATTTCTGGATGAATTTTTGAACCGATTCAGTCTTCCTTATTGAATCACAAAATGAAAGTTATCCTAAACTGCCACTCTTTTAGATCTTTTAGCATTAATGCAGGCATTCCCCAGGACTGTCCTTGGACCTGTGTTTCTCTTAATTTTCATCAATGACCTTCCTAGTGTCATCAGTTCTTAACTCTGTATCTAGGCTGATGACAACTATTTACTCCTGCCTTAATAGTTCAATAAAGTCAAACTGGCAACTGATCTAAAAAAAAAAAAGACCTGCACTCTGTTGTTAACTGGGGCAAGGAATGGATTGTTAATATTAAAGCCTCCAAAACAAAACTGCTCTCTAGTAATACCCTGAAGGATCCCTTTCCACCTTCTATCAGCATGGCTGATGCTAACCTTCAGGAAAGTGCCTCATCATGCTTTCTTGGGCTAATGTTTTCCACTGATATAATGTTGAAAGATTACATCAAATCAATTACCAGATCTGCTGCTAGGAAAGTTGGTACACTATGTCATATTAGGTAATTTTCCCCCCTCATATTTATCTTATTTGTAAGTTTTCCATTCGTTCAGGCTTTGAATATGGCTGCTATATATGGTCTAGTATTCCTGCTATACATTTAGAGATCCTTGATAAAATCCAAAGAAGAATTTGCAATGTCATTGGCCCTGACCTGGCATCTCTGCTTCAGTCACTTTCCCACTGCCATAACATAGCTTCACTGTGCCTTTTCTATAAATGCTTTTATGTTAATTGTTCTGATGAATTTTCCTCTGTGGTACCTAGACTCTATGAATTTAAGCAGATTACTAAATTGGTGGCAAGGTCTCATCATTTTACAGTTGAAATGGCCAGAGATGTAACCATAAGTTCTTTGCTAACAGTTTCTTCTATTGCACTCCTTGCTTGTCATGTTTCATCTTCAAAAATTTAAATGTAATGTCAATCATTATCTTCCGTCTTCTTAATCCCTGTTCTTTTATTGTCCTCGCTCCTTAATAATATTTTTCTTTTTCTGATATTCTTTCACGTTCAGTAACTCCTTCTCCTGCATCTTAGTGAGTTTATTGCCTTGCTTAGGGTGAATTGGTTAAAAAAAATTATAAAATAATGTTTAAGTTGAAGTTCAATATCAGAGGTTTATTTTTTGTTAAATTATAAATGCCAAATCTAGCACTGAACTTTTTAAACCTTTTCATAAAAAGGTCTAAATACTACACAGTGAATTTTTTTTTTTTTTTTTAGAATTTAACATTTATTCAAGTTTATATTGACTAAAAATAAGAATTTATATAGTTCACCTTGTTTTGAAACAGAATATACTCAGTGTTTCGAGCAAACATGTTTACACAAAAATGCAACAAGCTTGCATTTGCAGAAAAAATATGCCCACAAAATTATAAACAAACACACATTCCTGCAGCTGGTATCAATATTTCTGTTGCAAAGTAAAACAGAATTGGACAGCAGTGAAAATGTGTAAGCGTTCTGAAAGCAAAGGAAATGTTTGTCACAGATTACTTCCACAATGCAGAGAACGAATCACTAAGTTCAGACTCGAATATCGGGGACAGAAAGAAAAGCCGAAAACTCAATTCGCAGGTACAGTCTTACAAATCCCAATGCACGTAACTAATCAGAAAAATAACTCACTCATCGACGAACGCAGTAGCCAAACTACATCAATCCACCCCTCAATTCGAGAACAACTGCATTTTTTTTCATTTGTCGACAACTGGGAGAGGATGCCAAATATTTTGCATATCAAAATACTTTTATAGGGACTCCTGCAACAGACTTGTTTTTTAATCTAAATATTCCGTCTTCAGCATGTCATGCGAAATACGTGTCCTTTTTTTTTTTTTTTTGGTAAGTAATTTACTTTTCCATCGTAGGATACACGCAACACGCTGTCGCTTGGTTTGACGAGGTAAGTCACCATTTTCTTTGCTATAAGATAACAACCTTTTTGAGGAAGAATAAGATGGTTCTGTAGATGATATCAAAGATAATGAAAATTTCTATGCTGACAACATAGATGGAACTGTCATAATGTCTACCTTTGACACAGAGAGCAATAACACTTATCTAAATGTTCAGGTGCTTATCACTTTCAGGAAAGAAAATGGCTTTATTTGAACAACTAAGATATTTAATAAATGCCATCTGCAAAACAATCACTCAATAATAAAGATTACAAAAGATTAAACTTTCTACTCATGTTGTAAATGTGGAGTTGAACAATATGCAGATATAAGCATTTTATTTTTTTTTTCAAAACTCTTTAATATTACTATAGATTACTTTGGATCTTAAAACAAAAAAAAAACAAAAAATTATTAAATTTTCTAAAAGTTAATAGGGAGTCCAGTTTTATATAAATTCATTGTCATTGTAAATTGACCCCACTACAGAAGCGAAAACAAAATATGCTTATACATAAAAATATGTAAAATATTTTTTTTTGCAGGGGGAAGGATATTTTTGATATTCATAATCTGGTTTGCTTAATCAATAGTAATAAGAGTAAAAAAAAAAATTCCAGATTATGAGTTTCATAAATTTATTTACTTTTTTTTTCTTCTTCACATTTTAAGAAGTCATGTGGTAAAAGCATATTTTGTTTTGGCTTCTGTAGAATAGGAGGTCAAAAAATACAAATTAAGGTTTTTCTGGTCTTGTTAACGACTCATGGTATTTACACCAAATGGATTTTACTAATGCTAGCCTGGTAATGGTTTGAAACAGGCCAGTTATATAGTAAATAGAATCAGGCACTTCGAGGCGGTGTAATGGTTAGCAAGCTTGTCTCGCTAGAGCAATTATGACTGAACAGAGAATTTGATTCTCACTGGGTGCCCCATACTTTTGGCCATGTGCCATATCTAAGCTACCCTTGGAAAATCACTATATAGTAAATGGAATCTAAAAAATGTTTCTGATTTTAATGGAAAGATGTGAATGAACAGATGAACAAGTAATGTATGGAAGATTGTTTTTGTCACAGACTCATCACTTATTTTTTTTTTATGAAAATTTATTCAAATTATTTTCTATTATTTGAATTTCGATACTATACTTCAATCTTTATTTCAAGACTGAGAAGAATAAGATAATTAAATGGTGAAAATTAATGTTAATGTGTCTTTAATTGGCATAAATACAGTCTAACAAAATGAATGTGATTTACAAAGCAATTCAAAGAAAATGCCAGTCCAAAGAATTGCATGTATTGAGTTGTAATGGATTCCTCTACCCTTGATTGGCGGGTGATCCATTATTCTGACTTGGAAGGGATTCCTCTACCCTTGATCGGCAGGGCGATCCATTACTCTGACTTGGAAGGGATTCCTCTACCCTTGATCGGCAGGGCGATCCATTACTCTGACTTGGAAGGGATTCCTCTACCCTTGATCAGCAGGGCGATCCATTACTCTGACTTGGAAGGGATTCCTCTACCCTTGATCGGCAGGGTGATCCATTACTCAAACTTGGAAGGGATCACACTATACTTGCATGAATTCCATTATTCTGACCTGGTAAGGGGCCCTCTATCTTTGGCTGGCAGGAATCCCATTATTGTTATAAGATCTTTTAAAAAGTAAAATAAAAAAAAAAAAAAATTTTTCACACATGAATAAGTAATAATAATCAATTTCTCATCATTTAATTGTAATTGGAAAGTAAATTCTTAAAGTCAAATTTTTTGTGCCTAAATAAATACCAGAATCTGATAGGGCAACAAGTCATGTTTGCACGACTGGTTGCCAGAACAAAATGTTTTTGAAAACCCAATGTGATTACTAAAATTGGAATTTCAGAACTTGTGATTTCTTGGCCTACCCCCACTTCATAAACATAACTTCACTACGTCTTTTTTGTAATTTCACGGTAATGCTTATGATGAATTTTATATTATGGTATTTAGATTTTATGAATTTAAGTGCAGTACTAGATTAGTAGTTAGGTCTCATCATTTTACAGTTGAAATGGTTAGATGCAAGCATAATGTCTATGCTGTTTCTTATCTTGCACTCTTTTGGCTTTCCAGTCAACTTTGATTTCTGTTCTTTTATTGTTCTCTCTCCTTATAAGTGTTTTTTTTTTTTGTCATGCTCTGTAACCCCTTGCATCTTAGTGGCTTTATTGCCTTAATGGGAGTGAAGTGATTAAAAAAAAAAATAATGTGAAAAAGCTTGTCTCACTTGGTCTACTAATGACAAGAGTGTCAAATCAACACAGAGTAGTGCAGTGTTTTTGTTTGTTTTTTTTTTAAGTGCAACTCATTTTGTTAGGTCAGTGTAGTAAAACTGAAAAAAAAAAATTCAAATATCTTACGTCCACTTGATTCTGTTCTGTATTCACTCAAGTCAATCTTGCCATCTTTGTTTTTGTCATGGTCTTTCAGGGCATGCTTAATCTCTAGTTCATGCATGTATTCATAATCATGCGGATGAACAAAAGCTGGGAATTCTTGAATAGTCAAAGCGCCGTCTTTATCCAGATCAGCCACATTAAATTTTTCTTTGTCCTCATCAATCATCTAAAAAAAAAATAACATGAAACATTAAACTCTGTTTGTGTAGGTAAGTGAATGATAAAATGGAAAAGAAATACTTATATTACATTTTTCATCCTTCAAACAGATTTCAAAATGTTTTTATTGATGGAAAAGTTAAAAAGAGTAATTCATCAAAGTGAAAAGGTATAGAAAGTGTACTAATTTCTGAGTTTTTCATGGTAGATTTATGTCCAGATCAGCTTTCTTAACAAAATTACTGCTATCACAATATAGGATATGTAAAAACAACAGTGATAGGAAGCTAAAAGAGGTCAGCAATTTGTATATCTAGGCACATTAGCAGTAGGGTAATGGCACACTCCTACCCATAAATAGTAATAGAAAAGATCTGGGGAAGAACAATGTCTAACTAATTTGGAGGTCTTTTACCAATATATATCAGGGCATGCTTAATCTTGAGTTCATGCATGTATTCATAAAGATATGGAGAAGAACAATGTCTAACAAAGGATTTTTATCGGTTGATTGAGCATAAGAAGTTTAGCTAAGGACAGGAAAATAATTTTATTTTTTATTCATTGTCATATATTGTGCCATTCTGCTACTAATTTGGCGGTCTCTTACCTATATATATATATATACATACATATATATACTTACTCTCTCAATTGCTTTCATTTCTTCTGCACTTCTCTTCTTCATTTCATCAAAGTCTTTTGTCGTATAGGAATAAACCTTCTTCAAATACTCATCCCATGTAATCTTTCCATTTTCATCCGCATCTGCAGATTTAAACTCATCCTTGGCTTCCTCATTATCCAGGGACCTGAATAAATAAATTTTACACACACATATATGAAGAAAAATATATGGAAAAACAAACAAAAATCCTAGTATGCAATGATGCTGTTTTAATGTTAATATAATGTCAACGTCGGATCTATATCCATATATTTGCTTACACACACACACACACACACACACACACACACACACACACACACACACATATATAAATGCATGTTTCATTAAATAATAGAGACATGTTTTGTCTATTTATTTTAAGTAAGTTCCTTTCATATTGTCTGATAAGCTTAATCACATTATCGTTGAAAGACGAAAGGAAAACACCATATTGATACATGTTTAAATCCAATCTTCTAAGCTTTCGGCTTACATAAGCCATTATCAAAGACGACACAGACGAAACTACAATAATAGTCAAAACTTGTCTATATTATTTTATGAAACATGCATTAATGAAAAATTGCTGCGAAATAAACACACACACACATATATATATATATATATATATATATATATATATATGTGAAAAGTGTATATAAATATAAATAAATATAAGTATGTATAATTATTTATATATTATATCTGCGGTACTTATTAGAAAGCGCTCAATATCAGAGATAGAGCTAACATATTTGGTTGGATAGATGTGAGTTTGTGACCCTGGGTTTCACGCTTTAGACAAACAGTTGGTCTGACGATCGCTAAAGCGTGAAACCCAGGGTCACAAACTCACATCTATCCAACCAAATATATATATAAATATATATATATATATATTAGGTAGCATGTCATTGTTGAGGCATGTGTTATTTTTCTATTTAATAATCTTTCTTTCAGTTTTTTTCTTGCTTTCTTGGAAGTTTCTGTATATTTGGGTCTAAGTTGTTGAAAAAAAGACCTCAGTCCTTTCAGTTGTCGGCAACCATGTTTTGGTTTGAAGTAGGTTGCTTTTTATTTTTTATAGATAATATTTTTAGGTATTCAGGCAGTATTGTTGGATTAATTTCATTTGGAGGGGGTTGGTATTTATTATTTGGAGGATTAATTATTAAATATGTTTAAGATATTTCTACCAGTATTAAATCCTATTTTATTTATGTTGGGTTTTTGGTTTTTAATTGTGATGGCTTCAAGAATTTGCAATTGTTTTTGTAGAAAATTTTGGTATTGTTGATGAGGATTTTTCTTATTTCAGAGTATTTGAATCTGTTATTAGTGGTACAGTGTTGTTGTAAGGTGATTTTATGGCACTGGTGTTATTAAGATGGTATGTAAGATGACGTGAGGGAGTTGTGGTTGTATGTCTGATGTATGTGCTAGGGTTATGTGAGAAATACTCTTGAAACAGGCATGTAAACCTTTACACTACATTGGTTTTGCTGAGGAATGATTTAGGGTGAGGGGGAGTAGTATTATTTCAGACAGGTTTGAAGTTTTAAATTATTAAACAGAAAAGTTCTGTAGTCTTTAATAACACATGCCTGAATAATATATATATATATATATAAATCTTTATTACTTTAAATATTATTTTTAGTGGATACCCATATTTGAGTAGATGCTTCATTTATTTAAACAGTATTTTGTCTACCTGTCTGAATACTAAATAATAAAGAAAATGTGTTCTTCAACAGGATTTGAACCTGCACCTCTTTTGCAGGAGGAACCACCATCTGATCTGGAATGCTTTTTACAGCTCGGCTACAAAGAGCTTCACAATCAACCAAAGTTCTATTTTTGCCTTTAACACACATCCATGCTTTCAGATTTTTCACAAAACGCATATGCTCAGTTTTGTACTCAAAATGTAAACAAAGCAATTTCTAAATAATTATGGAAATTTTTTTTTTTTTTTTAATCTAACATATTTTTATTACTTTAAATGTTACTTTTAGTAGATACCTATAATTGAGTAGACACTTTATTTATTTTAAACAGTATTTCATCTACCAGTCTTCGTACTTGAGAAAACTTCAGATAATGTGCTTTTCAGCAGGATTCAAACGTGCGTTCACTTTTGCAGGAGGAACCAACATTTGACCTGGGGTGCTTTGGCCGCTTTTTAATCCAACATTTTTATTGCTTCAAACATTATTTTTAGACGATACCCATGTTTAAAATAGATTCCCCATGTTTTTCAAATAGTGTGTATTAGGTCTACCAGGGTCTGTGCACTCAAGAAAACAGAACATTGATTTCAGAGAAACACTTTGCCCTGGCTGTTGATTTCAGCTTAGGAAAACCTTCACTCAGTGACGACGTCATCACTGTAAAGAATCCAATCTACACCATTGCGTTAGATGGATGTTGACCCCTTACAAGAAACTTCAGCCATCCTTTAACATGTGCATTTTTAATTCTGTTGGGTGTCTAGTCACTCTCCTCACCAGAAAAACCTGGTGAAGAAAACTGGTTTAGTTGCTGATGATTTGACCATGTGGTGGGCAGTGTTGGGTTTTATGCTACCATTCATAGAGCAACTTGACATAAGATAAAAGAACATCTGCCTGAGATAACAGATCATACAGTGCATAAAATAAAAGATCTTCCTGCAGAGATATATATTTTGAGAATGGGGAAAAAGAAAAATCTGTGTTTAAAAGAACACACGTACATACAACAAAGTAGAAAGAATTGACATGTTTCATGCTTTAAGACTTCATTAAACTAAATTTGTTATGTTTAAAGTCCTAAAGGACAAAATGTATCACACAAAAACTTTTTTCCACTTTGTTATATATATTCCCCCCAATATTGTTCTTGATACATAAAAATGCATATATCATAATATACATTACTATAAACATTATTTTTAGTGGGTACACATATTTGAGCTGCTATCCCTAATTTTTTTTTTTTTTCTTAAACAGTGAAATTAATAACAATTGGCCTAAATTGATAAGTCCTATTGAAAAAATATTGGACCTCTGACAGGAATCAAATCTGTATCCCCTTTTCCATCATAGCTGAAATGTGCCTTTACCAATTTAGCCATGGAGACTGTGTTGATAAATTTGGCTACAGAAAGAGTCTCTGATGGAAAAGGGGATACAGGTTTGATTCCTGTCAGGGGCACAATCTTTTTTTAATAGGACTTTTCAGTCTAGGCTGGTTGTTATTAATTTTGCTGTTTAAGTAAAAAAAAAAAAAAAAAAAAAAAATTCCTCAGAATTGATGGTGTGGCTATAGTGTTACCTGTCAGTCCCATTTTATTTATTTATTCCCATAACTTGTTTTATTGTATCAATTTATACATTAATGCAAAGTTTGTATTAAAAGAAAAACGGATTTAAAACAAAACAGGTAAAATATCAAATGTTGCTCACTTATAAGAATTGAAAACCCAGGACTGTAGTTCAGGGAGGCATAGTTTACCATCCTTATCCAAATCCATCTTGGGAATGAGTTTAGCCAAGCGTGCTTTAGATTCTTCAGGTTCCAGTTCATCAAACTCCTCTTCAGTTCTTTTTGAACCTGAAAAAACAGATAAGTCATTATTGGCAATTTTTAACCTATGTACTAACAAAAAAAAAAAAAACATGTATCAAAAGATAGTTTTTCTGTTGACACTGGTATTACATCCCTTTCATCTCCTTCAGCAATGTTTATTTACAAGATTATTAAAAAATGGGTACCAAGTACAATACAAAATTTATTATTTATTTTATAAAAATTTATTATTTGCTATTTTATAAAAAGTATGAAAAATCTTTTTAAAAAAATTACAAAATTATAAAAATGTAGGAATTGACTAAATTGCAATATCTATTATTTACCATTTTATAAATAAATATGAAAAAAAATATCCTATTATATTTGTACTTGTTCTTCCTTTCATTCTTCAGCATGACTTACTTCCTGTCAATATCTCAAATAATGGACTATTCCATGTTTTGATCACGTGAAAAGAGGGTAAAAGAAACTACTTGGTTTCAACAAGAAAATGAAAGAAGGGAACGTAGAGGTGGAGAGAAAATCAGATTAAGCTGATAAGAACAGATACTACACTTTGATCTCAGCCCAAATCCAAAAAATAATGGAGATCATGTTAAAAGCACCATTTTACAGACACAGTATCGAACAGTGGGGAACCAAGCAAGGTAATTGTCAAAAATCCAATTATGATAAATAAAACAATATCAGTTGAATTATTTTTAAATGATTATTAAGAGAAATGTATATAAAATTGGGGATTAGGTTAGAAATAAAGAGATAAGGTAAGATATAAGTGTTTAACATCTAATATTTCATAGGTAATGGACTATTCTATCTTGATCGTGTGGAAAGAGAAGACATTACTTGATTTCACTGAAAAAGAAAGGGAAAAAGAAAAAATGAAAAAAAAGAAAATGAAAAAATGAAAGGTGAAAAAAAAGAAAGGCAAAAGAAAATGGAAAAAAATGAAAAAAAAGAAAGGTAAAAGAAAATGGAAAAAAAAGAAAGGTAAAAGAAAATGAAAAAAAAGAAAGGAAAAAAATGAAAATGACAAAAAAAATGAAAATGAAAAAAAAAGAAAGGAAAAAATGAAAATGAAAAAAAAAGAAAGGAAAAAAATGAAAAAAAAAGAAAGGAAAAAAATGAAAAAAAAAGAAAGGAAAAAAATGAAAATGACAAAAAAAAAAAGAAAGGAAGAAAAAGAATGGGAGAAAAAGAAAGGACCAACAATAACAAAATTAATGGCTTATTTTGAAATATCTATATACCAACCAGGAATGTTTTAATCAAATATTTTCTGTTCCAGCATACCTCTTATAAATTTTTAAATTGGGTGGAGACACACCACCCCTGGGAATTCTCCTTTTACAATCTAAACAGCTGGGTAAAACGAAACCAATTTGGTTATTCATCACCACCCACCCCAATGTTTACACACCCCTCCCCATTCCCTTTATATTAAATACAATAATGACTAACTGTATCTGTCTGCTAGAACAGCTAACGAATCCTTGTTGCAAGTGCCCACTTAGACACATTTGTGTTTGTTCAACAACCACAGAGCCCACCTGTGTTTTATACTATAAACATACAATGTGACCCTCACCAAAGCACGAGAATGCAAACCCTGTTTCCAGTATTATATTTAGACATTTTATTCAGGGCTTTGCCTGCTCACCTGATTTTGTAGGTAGGTGATACTTGGGACAACTTCTGTCAATTTCTTAGATCAGCTCCTCACACACCTACTCATCCCAATGTGTGGCTGGCAATATGAACAGGTCAGACCAGAAATTACTTCCTCAATCCCAAGCATGACTTAATATAAATCAACACCTGGATAAGTGCTATTCCTGCTCTTGTTGCCACTTTATCTCCAAAAAGTTCCCATCTACTCCATTACTCAAAAGGTTCCCCTATAGTCAAAGTGGATGCTGCTGAGAAAATTTCAAACAACCTGTAGTGATTCTGTGCATTAAGACAATACATTAATACAAATCTCTCTCTCTAGAGATAGATAGAGATATATAGAGATATATAGAGATAGAGATATATATATATAGAGATATATAGAGAGAGATAGATATATATATATATATATATATATAGAGATAGATAGATAGATAGGGAGAGAGCTATATTTATTCATTTTTATCTCCCACCACAGAACAATATTTTCCAATATCATTATCTAAGACAATAAATTTTTGCTTTTTGTGATTAAAAGTGGGGAGGGGAATGAATAAATATAACCACAGTACCTTTCTTGCTGCCTTTAATCATAAAACAAGAAAGATTATACATGATTACAAAAGGATTTTATTGAAAATAAATAAATACAAAATGTTTCCATTATTTAATCAAACATGTTTAAATGAAATAAACATGAATCAATTATATAAATAATTCTATGTTTAATGCAAAGAAAGAAATGGTTTAAGGTTTATATGTATGACAAAACATCTTTCTTGTGAACTCGTTTAAGACAACATCTTTCTGCTCCAACAGTTGGCAGTCAGAGAAAGATGGTTTTGGCATAAAAAAACAATGTCTACCTTTTCTGGTGCATTATGGGAATTCTAATTCCTTTCCTTTACTATAACCTAATAAAGCAGGGGACACAACTCCTGCTTGTTATTTATGCGTCATTACAAACCCATTCACATCTTCCTCTTCTAGGTGGATGTCCATGGCAAAGTTGCAGTATTGAGACACTGAGTGATCTGCAGTTACAGTTTCTGGGAGAGAGCACATCATTTGGCGCGATCAACAGTTTGAACAAAGCCAGTACACTCAAACCCTCAGTTGCAATGACTTGTTACTTTGTGCTAGTATAACTATTGATGAACAATTCCGTCTACCCAATTTCACTCACAAGGCTTGGGTTAAAACATTTTTCAAAAGTGCCGCACACTGGGATAACCTCCCCCAGCTGATAAAAAACAAGAAATTACATTCTTGGCAAATCAATCATGGTCAGGTTCAAACCTGAGTCTCATGGTTGGAAAGCAAATGTTCTAACTACTCAGCTATGTGCCCCACGGCAATTGACAAACAAATGGGACAGAAAGAAGGAATATTGTTTGTGCGCAGAGATTGCATGAGAGAGTAGTTTTATTTTTTTTTATTACACACCACGTGACCACGCATATCTCCACCAATTTTATGCTGACCTTGTGCAAAACTGCTGTATATTTCTGGTATTATATATAACTGAAGGAAGGTAAAATTTACTTAAAGTTTGCATTGTGAATTTTAACCACTTAGAAAGGTTATTTGCTGTTGTAGTCGGTCTAACTTGCAGAGAAAAACAAATGTTATAGCCTGGACATTGAGAAAGACCTTAGGTTCTTTGACCTTCTGTCCAATGATCCAATAATTAAGATTATTTAATAGTGTTAATATTAATGCAATATCAGATTCATCTCTTACAATATTGTAAAAAAAACCAGCTGTGCTATTGTTTATAAAAGACAAAATAAACAGCTGGTGTCAGTCAGACGAGAATTAAAAGGCCACATCTGGCAAGATGGATGCATTTTATTCATAAAGCCTCATGGGAAACTGACAACCATAATGTTATAACTCGTAAAAAATTAAATAACCAATTGTTGATATAAAATCATCCATATGTTACAAGAATTTCTCTGTACACAAGGATTTGTTTGAGGATGAAATTTGGTAGAGGGTAGGTGTAACAAAAAATAAGAACAATACAGTTATTAATTTAAACAATTATTTATTAATTTATTCAGAAAGGCTTCATGATTATGTCAGACAAGTCAAGGTATATTATAAACATTCTGTGTGCTGAAAAAGAAAGACAAATGGCCTGGTAAATAACGAACTTTTTCATGTTCCTCAGACAAGGAAAATATAAGAAAAGCTTTTCTATCTTCTTCCAACGGCTAAACGAAGCATGAAGAAATAGGAAGGTTTAATTAAAAACAAACAAAAGTGCACTAATCTGCGACATAATATCATTGCACCAAAGAGAGAGGGTTGTGCAAGTGAATGATGGACAATTTCCTTAAAAATGAAGAGGATTGGTTGATTTTGTTTAGTGGTATATCAACCTCTATGGGTTATTTAATGCCAAAATCTAAATATATTTTAAATATAATTGTATGCTTTCGACTACAGATAAAATGTACTGTTCATCATTTTGCTATAAAATATATTGTTGGTAATTGTATAAAATTGTATTACTGGTCATTTTGCTATAAATAGGTATTAGTGATCACTTTACAAAATAAAAATGTATTGCTGGTAATTTTACTATAAAAATGAATTTTTATGTTTACATTGTGTTTTGTTTTTGTTTGGGATTTCACTGTTTGTCCATAGCTGGGACCCTAACAGGTGACAGACTGTTTCGCTGTATCACAGCTCATCAGTGTGGCTAGACATGTGATTACTTCAAGCCAGGATTGAAACCTGACCAATTTGACATCAGTCAGAGACTCCCACCCCTAGGCCATCAGTGCATGCTAGGAACAAAGGGAATTTTTAACACATTGTATACAGGATATATGCATTACCGGCTACCAGAAGGCTCAAATTATACCAAAGAACTTGGCATTAAACAGCAGTAGCAGCCAACAAATTTGCCTTTCTTCCCAATATATATATATATATATATATATACACACACACACACACACTAATGTTTACCCAATACAAAGTCCAATAGGACACTCAAAGTACAGGGTTACTGTGTGGAGTTGTACTGAATAAAATTTCAGATTTCAGGCAATGTCAGAAGGAACCAATCAAAAAAATCAGGGAGGAGTATGAACCAGACAATAAGCAAACCTATCTACTCCTATTGGGGTAGAAGGGAAAAAAAAATAATTAGTGAAAATCAATTCAGTGTTCGGGTGGAGTCATTAGAACCAGAGAGATGAAGATAGAGCATTAATAATAATACACTATTACAACTTCATTCAGTAACCCTCTACCTTAATTGACTCTTGAGCCTTGTAATGGGTGAACAATAGTATGAAAAAAAAAATGATTGGAGTTTTAATTATTCCGATGCTCTCATTGAAATTCCTCTTATTTTAAAAGGCTTGTACCTGACATGATATTCTGACTTGAATCGATCAAAATTGTTTTAGATTCTTTTCCTTTATTTTTTATAGATTATTATTTTTCTTTCAGACATGAAAAACAAAAGGCAGCCCAAAATAGTAATCGTTATTACAATGTTAAATTTAAAAGGCTTGTATTAAATCTAGTTAAATTTAAAAGGCTTGTACCTGACATGGTATTCTGACTTGAATCGATCAAAATTGTTTTAGATTCTTTTCCTTTATTATTTTTCTTTCAGACATGAAAAACAAAAGTCAGCCCAAAATAGTAATCGTTATTATAATGTTAAAAGCAGGGATAAGCAAGTAATAAAAACAAGTCAAAATGTTAGCAGTTTTAATAGCAACTACAACAATAATCTTAATGATAGTTTAGACAATGGTATTGCTAATCAAGTAGTGGGTAGTGACAGCAGTTGGCTGGATATGTTTTTTGTGGGAGAAGGCAAAAAAAAAAAAAAAAATCAAGGTGGCAAAGAAGCTTTCATTACTGATGATTAATTGGTTGCATCCATCAAAACTTCAAGGTCACGCAGAAAGTGAAAGAAGTGTAAAAGAGAATTATCTTAGATTTATGATAAAAAGTGATTTCCTTTGTAGATTCTGATGTCTTAATTTGCATGTGTTTTGGGTATTTGTTTTTATCTGTGGTCATTATAATGCAACTGAGTGCACACATTATGGAAAATTCTTGTATGCTGGCTAAATTTGACAGTTCTATCTAAAACAATTTGGCAGTGTAAAACAGACACAAATTCTTTCCATTTATTATGCTTAGCATTGAGATCTTTTTTTATGGTTAAATTTTGTATGGAACACCCCCAGAGAACCTAACTCACTACTCAGTAATAATGGTCAACCAGACTAACCTTGTTAAATATTACCCAATACCAATTGCAATAAGAAAGTTTCAGATCTAAAAGATTATATGTCCAAGTTTGTAATTCTCAGCATAATAAACCAGTTTCAGGAAATTCACTAGGTTTCGGGATCAAAAGTTCACTTCTTGCAACATACAACCACTTTCTTCATCCATGAAGAGCCAATCAATCTTCTGTCATAACATTCTTTTATTGGGTTAGAAAGATTGTGATTGGTCAGAACTGATTTTCTTTTTCGACAACACAAATTCTTTTTCAAGGTAAGACATAGATTTCTCTTTTGTTGCCACATGCATATACTTTGGCATGTGAGTTATGTGTATATGATACACTAGCAGCATGGCCCAGCGTTGCCCGTGCTTGATTCAAAAATCGTACGACTCATACAGCAATTGCTATCACTTGACTTAAAATATTTTTGCCCTTCCTTGCCTTTAAAGGAGTGCACTTTGCCGTGCTGATGTTGCTACACACCTTACTTCTTGCCTATCTCATACTGCAAATTTTTTCTAAGCTCTATACACAAAACGATCAGCTTTAAAAAAGGACTCATAACTGGAAAAACCAAATGAAAAAAAGAATGTTAACAACAAATACTTTTTCATGCCCAACCCAGTTCTGTGGAATAAGAATCAATGTTGAGTTTAAACAAGCGAATGCGCCAATTGGAGTAAAGTGTCATGCAGATTTAAATTTTTCCCACTTGTGACGAATGCAGCTATCGATTTTTTTTGCATGCTAGTTAACATTCGTGTCAGTCAGCTGTTGGCTCTCACTCTGGCCAGTAGAAAATGGCTGCAAACTACATGAAAATTTCTGTAGAAGCATGAAAAAAATTGATTATTTCCACTATTGATGGGAGTTGGGAAATGCAAAGTCAGTCTTGGCCTTCCCGCTAACTTGGAGCATGTGCATGTAAATTTTGGTGCAAATCCGTCGAAAATTGGGGCCATGCATTCATTACACACACACACACACACACACACACCCTGCCTTTTATAGATAGAGATAAACCAAAACTGTTCATTTAGCAGTTGACTGATTACTCTGAGTTTCATGGAATCACATCCACTCTTATGGGGATTTCACCTGAAACTCAGACTAGAGATGTTCAATAACTAAATAAGTTTAGTTTATTTATTATTATTATTATCTTGAGAGAGTGAGCTACTTGCCTTCAATGTGTTATCTACCAAAATTTCCTTGGACAACTGATTTTTGACAAAATACAATGAGTATTAGATTAACATTTTTATGTAGAGTATATAAAAATATATCTGTTAATAATTCAAGATTTAGCTAACCCTGATGAATGATGACTCCATGAAACTCTAAAGCCAGTCATAAGAAAAGTCTTTTCTTAATTTATTGACTACATAAGAGAGAATCATTTTCTGATTCCTCCTGATGAGTGGATGGATGGAGTGATTGCTGGAGGGTCTGTCTTCAAGACTGGTATCAGGATGGTGAAAGTAACAACAATCAGGTAAGTGACAAACTTTATATATATATATATATATTAATAGATTCACCCCAAGCAAGGCGGGAAGCCACAGGTACACAAGGGGTTACAAAAGATTTGGAGCGAGAGCAGATAAGAGTGATAGAGAAAAGGATGAGGAGAAGGATAGTGGATAGATCAAGGCAACTGGAGATGTTGATTGACATTACATTTGAATAGTTGGAGATTATAGATGTCAGGGAAACAGGAATAGGAAAGGGAGTTCCACAGGCGAGAGGTGCGAGATATGAAGCTATTGGAGTAGAAGAGATGGCTACATTTAACAGTTTCAACAGTGAAAGGGTGAGAGCGGGATGCCAGCCTCGTAGGACACTTATATATATATACATGTATGTGTGTGTGTATAAATATAATATATACACACACAAGTGTGCATAGTCAAGTGATTTGAATGCTCAATTTCTGACCATGTGACCCAAGTATTATTGGTCAAATAAGTTTATTATATATACAATGAGCAGTTATAAAATTCTCATCTCTACCAAGGAATATTTTAAAAAATTCAAATTTCTATTTATTTGGTCAGACTTTGGTAAATGGGTTGGACTAATATTTCGATACCTTCCCATAATAACTATCAATAATACTTACCTTTATTCCTGACTATTGAAAATCCCCTTTTCCTGATTTTCAATGCATACCATACAGAGTGAATGCCATCTGATGGTTAGGAATTAACCCATATGTTACTAACAGAATTAACCAATCAAAGACATCCTTTAATTTTCAAATATCATTTTTTTTAAATTGAATGCATCTCAGTCTTGGTCAATGGTTATCAAAGAAGTCTAGTCTAGTTGACTATTACTACAGACTAGTGAGTTTGATCCTCACTGGGTTCCCTCCTCCCACAAGAATTCAACATTAAATAACCCAGCAAGGGTTGACATGTTGTAAAATCAATCAATCAACCAACCAACAATCAGCGTTGAGTAATGGTCACTGAGGCTAAACTGATTGGTCCCCGCCACCCATGTAGTGAATTTGATTCTCCCTTGGTGCTCCATACAAAATTCAACATGAAAAAAAAATCAACCAACTAACAAAAAATCTCAATGATAAGTACAATAAGTAGAAAGAGTTAGTCTGTGTGTTATACACTGCCAAACTGTTTTTAGTGTGGCGTTTACACCCTGGCCCAAATCCCTTGGTTCCGTCGCTCCTCCTGGTCGCTCCTCCTGGTTCAAGCGTGCCGCTTTTGGTTGGATGACTCGCCTTTCCCAACTTGAGTTTCCAATAAAACTGAATCAACTGACATACCCACGTTGTGTTTAGATAAGGATTGGGGCCGATACAATGAGTCCCATGTAAAAAAAAAAAAAAAAAAAAACTCACGAGACAAAAAAATTACTGATAAAAAAGGGTGACAACCTTTTATATCTAATGTCCGTTAATAAAGAAAAATTGTTCTCAAATTGGACTATAACAAGCTTCTATCACACAACCCAAAAAGATTTGCTTTACTCTTTGTTGTGTAATTGTGGTTTGGTTCGACAAATTTCTATCATCATTTTGAAATTGAACTTAGGCTGGAAGTTCTCTTGTCTTCGACTTGGGCTGGAAGGATCTCTTGCTAAACTCAGCCGCAACTCTCTTTTCGTCGAGGTGATCTTTCGCTGCCGTCGGGGCTGAACTCTTTTAACTCTGCCACAACTCTTGCTGCCTGTCTGGCCTGCAATTCTTCTTCTTGTCTGCCTGCAATGAGCTCTTCTTCTTATCTTTGAAAACTAGTGAAGGTTTGTAACTCAATCCAACTATGAAAAAAATTCTTCTAAGTCTCCTCCGGGGCTGAACCACAACTTCTTCCGAGCAATCTCTTCTTCGTCTGCTTGGGCTGGAATTCTTGGGTGGAAACATTCTTTGCCCGCAAAGGGGAGTGAATCGGGCCCGATGCCCGCGTTCACCCAGCTGCAACTCCCTCAACTGAACTGGGGTTGCAACAAATGTTAGGGTTTTCTCAAAACTCAAAATCATTATTTTTGAACCCACAATCGCTATTGTTTTCACCCTACTTCCTCACAGTGCCCTTTGTGGGGTAAGGTGCACACCCCATCTCTCTTAATGTCAACGTTTTTGACCAATTGGTTTTTGCAGATCACACCGTTTCCGACCATGTCGAGCAGTGGTTAATCGTTCTTGTTTTAAAAAAACAAAATCAATCGAAAATGACAATCTTGGCTTTTCTCACCTGCTCTGTCAAACAGCCCGCCACTAATTAGATGTGACTTCAGGGAAGAAAATTGAGACAACATGAAAAAAAAAATCTTAATTATCTACATTGAAAAAAAATTCTTAAAGGTCAGGATATGTATATAGTTTCACGGTCTCTCCCTCAACCCAAAAACACCTTTTCTCTGATTAAGATTTCGTTTCTATTGTTCTAAAAAAATTTCCTTTTACTCCAAATTGATAATGAGTCTTTTTCTACGAAAAAGTAGGTCAGATGTTTTGACCGATATCTGTTTTCATCAAGCGGCCCGCTTTTGATATCATGTCTTTTCCTTTCTTTCAATTATTTCTATTTCTATTCTTCAATTGTCTTTAAAAAATTCTGACCCTACATGGCCAAGAATCTTTCTATTTCGTGTTTTTGTTAATCTTTTTGTATTTTAGACCTCTCTCTTTTGCTTTTTCTCTTTTCTTCCTCTTCTTCCCTTAGGATGCACAATCTTAGTGAATTATTTTCAACTCAATTATTTTCCGTTTTAAAAAATATCAACAACCTGTTTAGTAAACCGAGTAAGAAAAAATTAAATCATATTTCTATGAATATTTCTAATAATGCAAGGTGCCACAGTAGAACCCTTAAATTTAGTATGCATACAAGAATTTTGCATGCTTTATGGGTAAAAAGGGTATATAATTCTTTTCTTGGATATACCTTGACCAGTAATAATTATCTTTTGTAACTGTTCAGTGTAAGACTATACTTTTTATATTATTAATATTATTTATTTATTATAATTTTTTCATATAGACAATGATAATGAGTAAAATATTTTTGTCAATATGAAAAAATTATAATAATTATTGCTCTACTATCGGTATTGAGCACTCTTTTGGATTAATGCTGTGAACATTAGAATTTATATATTATTTTCATTCTCATTACATTTGTATATTATTAATAATATATTAATATCAAAGAAAAACAGTTGCTTTTGAAATGGCAATTTTATTGATCATTTTTTTTTTCTCTCCTTACATAGATTTGTTTTTAAATTTCATAGCATTTTTCACTGGGACAAATAGCATCTCTTCTGTTTTTTTTTTTTTTTTTTTTTCCTTCTTTTGCGTGACTCATATCAATGAAAAAAGAAATCTTCACTCTCTATAATTGGCATCATGTAAAAAATGAACATTGACAAACAAATGAAAAGAAATAAACTTTCATCTGACAATGAAAGTTGTAAAATAAACATTTCTTGCTTATCAATTTCGTTTGTTTCACTTTGGGGTTATGGAATCATTTTACTGTCACTGATCCAATTCTTGACCTGACACAGACAGGTACTTCAGCTAGTATCAATGTATTTATACATCAACACTCTTTCTCATAGACACATTTATAGAGATACGAGTTAAATGACAATAGATTGTATATCCAGGTCAAAAGGCTTTTCATGTAACTCTAGAAAGATCATTAATCATTATCTGCTGAGTAGATAAAATCTCGGTAGACATATTCTGTACACTTTGTATGATGCCAAAGTCCTTGGACATCTGAAAGAGGAAGGAGTTGTACATTAAATAATTTTGAGAAGTGTTTTCATTCCATGATTTTTTTTTTTTTTTTCCACACACTCTTGGTCTTTTAACGCTTTTGCTGTAAGCACATTTCTCTCTCAATTCTCTCTGTCCTTCCTCAGATGACTATACAGAACTCTCTCTGTCCTTCCTTCCTCGGATGGCTTGGATTATACAGAACTCTCTCTGTCCTTCCTTCCTCGGATTATACGGAATGTCCTTCATTCCTCGGATGGCTGAAATATCAATCCTCTTATATGGCAGTGAATGTGAGACAATTTCTTCACAGATGAAGAGCTGATGAGGCAACAGATTTGGTAATACAGAAGATGGCTGAGTATACCATGGACAGAACAAGCAAGCAATGAAGAATTTTTAAGAATAGTGGAAACAAAAAGAATAGGAAAAAAAAAAAAATAAAAGATGTTCAAGACAATAGTTTATCAAGAAAACAAATCTTGTTACATGGTCTTCTGAATATGTGGTAAAAATATAAAAATTTTCTTAGACTGCCTAACTAGTCTGCCGATATTATAAAAATACGTAGTTTTAAGGATGTAAAAAAAAAAAATCAAACTGTTTTCATACAGTAATATGGACATTCCTATATCAGGAATGAATATAGTTATGACAGGAAAAATTTAGATGTTGTGTACTACAAGGATTCAGTATTGGTAGCCACAATCTTAACAACATAAGATATGCAGATAACATAGTGTTGATAGCAGACATGGTTAAAGAAAACTACAAAAGCTTCTACAGAAGATAGTAAAAGAAAGCAAGAAGAAAGGACTAGACATAACCTGCAAGAAGACAAAAATGCACGGTTGTAAACAAAAGGAACAGCCCAAAATACAAATTAAAAAATGGAGATGCCAAAATCAACCAAGCACAAATATTTAAATATCTGGGAAGCCACAATTGTATCTAGCATGAAACAGACTGCTGCCTCTAAGTGTTGGCTTCTATGTTCACTTTTATATTTACACCCACTATCTCTGATATTGAGCACTTTATCCCATAAATATAGCACATCTTAAGACTATATTTCTTCATTATATATATATATATATATATATATATATATATATATATATAAAAAGGATGTCTCTTATATTTTTTTAAGTGCATGCTGAAATTAAATTGTCACCCCTAAATTTGTTCCATTCATTGAAAAATGCCATATATAAAATTTTAAGGAGATTGCATATTTAGAGGGTGTTTTTGCTTTTTAAAACTTAAAAGGTGGACAAAAAAAAAAATTAACAGCAAAGCATTATTACTTGAATCTTTATAAATTATGCACATTAGAAAACTAGAAACATTTTTTATCTAACAGTGAAAAATTTAAATTTTAACCAATATTTGTTATTTTCACACCCCCAATTATGGTAAGTGTTACCAATGCCAAGCAGAAAAGTGTAGTCTTAAAGTTTTTTTTTAAGATTTCTGATGATAACCAAAGTAAACTGTAGATAACTTAAGTGATTTATGTAAAGAAGTTATTTTCTTTATTGTTTAAAATTTACCAAATTTTTTTAACTAAAAAAGAATATCTAACTTTATTTCATAAGCTTTTGTATTCATTTTTCTACTAAATGGTTTATTAATAAATGTACTTCATTCACTAAGTTTCCCAAACCAACTGTAGGACCTGAAAATAATGAATTTTAATCATTGTAGGTATCAGAATCGGGGAAAAATATTGGTATTGACCCATCACTAGAAAAGAGTACTGAACTACTATGTGATATCTGTCCTACTGTATGGCAGTGAATGCAGGACAATTTCCTCAAATGTTCTACAGAAAGATGCTGAGGATATCATAAACTGAACATGTGAGCAATGATGAGGTTTTAAAGAAAATGGGAACAAAAAGGAAACTCATAGTTAACATTAGAAAGACAAAGTTGAAATTTCTGGGGCACATAATGAGGAAAGAAGACATAGAAGAGGCACGGGACATATAAGAGGACATAGAAGAGGCACGGGACATAAAAGAGGACATAGAAGAGGCACGGGACATAAAAGAGGACATAGAAGAGGCACGGGACATAAAAGAGGACATAGAAGAGGCACGGGACATAAAAGAGGACATAGAAGAGGCACGGGACACAAAAGAGGACATAGAAGAGGCGGGACATAAAAGGGACATAAAGAGGACGGGACAGAAAGGACATAGAAGGGACGGGACAAAAGAGGACATAGAAGAGGACATAAAGAGGACATAGAAGAGGGACGGGACAAAAGAGGACATAGAAGAGGCACGGGACATAAAAAGGACATAGAAGAGGAGGACATAAAGAGGACATAGAAGAGGCACGGGACATAAAAGAGGACATAGAAAACGGGAGGACATAGAAGAGGCACGGGACACAAAAGAGGACATAGAAGAGGCTCGGGACACAAAAGAGGACATAGAAGAGGCACGGGACAGAAGAGGCATGAGACACAGAAGACATAGAAGAGGCATGAGACACAGAAGACAGCAGAATTGTCAATATGCTCTAATTTATTCAAACACTTGTTCTCATCTTGATTAGCCATTATAAATGTTATAGACAATGTTTCAGCCAAGTACTCTCTGACCATCATCAGGTGTCCATTGTTTTTGGCCAATTTGAGTCATCATTATTGGTATTTTTTGTGGCATAGTGGATATAGGGGTTGGTTAAAGATTTGTTACTGTCATCTAATGGTCGTGAGTTCAGTCTCTGGATCAGGAAAGTGAAACATTTGCTCAGTAGGAATGAACAATAACTGACATGATAGGGACAATATAACAATCAACAAATATTTCATAACCAAATCAATGGATACCTGAGGATGGCCAAAAGGTACTTGACAAAATAGTGTGTCCATAATTAAATCTATAATCAAAAAGATTTTAAGTTTTTATTTTTTCTTCCAAATTTGATTTTTTTTATAAAATAGTAATTAATAAATCTATTTGATATATTTTAAACAGTCTTGTTTGCTAACTAAGCATCATATTTTGTTTTGATGTGAGAAAATTGTATTTGCATTCAATGACCTAAGTTCAAATATTTGCCATTTTGAGATAAACTTGTTAGTTTGTATAATTTACAAATGAGAAATTGATTGATTTGTTTTTCATGGTTTATCAACCCTTTGTGGATTATTTAAAGATAAAACATATTTAGAATTGTAGGAATAATTATTTTGAATATGGTATTAACAATTTTTTGAGAATAACAAGGATTTTTCAATATACATGTCTTAGTTAACCAATAGCTAGAGAGGAGGAGATGGATTCATTTTCAATTGTTTTTGTGTGGAAATGAAGGTAACAAAACTGACAGGAATTTGAACTCTGTTCTTTGATTTCTCATTTGGAACTGCTATTACACCACCTGCACATATGACAAGTCAGGAAATGTCAAACTTGATTTCAATGTGAAAATTTTACAATGGCCAACTAAAACATTCATTTTCAATGTTGTTACAAATCTACAATCAAATGACCTGGCATTCTAGTCATGTGACTATCTTGTCCAATCACAATGTGTTACACCATTTTTTAATGACAAGCCAGTATATATTTTATTCCTGATTGCAATTTTTAAAAAAAATTTACATACTTTGCATCAATAATATTATCACAATGGAATCTTATTTCTTTTTCCTGTTAATTATGACAGAGTTGAGAAAGTCAGTATGTTGACAGACTGACTCTTTCAACCCTATTATTCAAATAGTAACAATTTTATTTTTTCTTAAGACTTTTGTTAAGGAATAAAATATTCTTTAGTTGTTTCAAATTATTCATGAATGGTTATTAAAGTCCCACTATTTGTGTTTTTTTTCTTTTATTTTTTAAAATCATTTCACCCCCATGCAAGGCAGTAAAGCCACTAAGATGCAAGGTGTTACTGTGTGTGAAAGAATAAAAGAAAAAGAAAACATGAAGGAGAAAGAAGAATAAAAAAACAGGAATTAAGAAGACAAAAAAAATAATGATTGACATTGCATTTAAATTTTTGAGGATCAAACTTGACTGGGAAGCAAGAAGCCAGAAGAGAGTTCAACAAGCAAGAAGTATGAGAAAAGGAACTGTTAGCATAGAACTTATGGTTACAGCTAGCCATTTCAACTGTAAAATCATGGGATCGTGCTGCCAATGTAGTAGTATGCTTAAATTCATAGAGTCTAGGTACCATAGAGGAAAGTTCATCAGAACAATTACCATGAAAGTATTTATAGAAAAGGAACAGGAAAGCTACATTATTTTGGTTGGAAAGTAACTAAAGCCGAGATGCCGGGTGAGGACCAATGACATTGCAACTTCTTTGGATTTTATCAAGGATTTTTAAATGTTTACATGTCTTTTTTATTTTTTAAGAAGCTTCCTATGTAATTAATGGACTTTTCCAAAATGTTATACAAAAATGAGCATACAAACTGCCATTTTCAGTATATATTTTAAGGGAAAGAAGTATTACAAAGTGGAAAAAGTTTTTTGTATGACACATTTCCTTCTTTACAATTTCAACAGACAAAGTTTATCTCATATATATATATATATATATATATATATATATATATATATGGTAGATGTATATACAGTACATTAAATGGTACAAGCATATGTAAGTCACTCACACCCAACAGATATATGCATTATCTGCGAAGTCACAGTGTATGGCAGAGAGAGAACTGACTTCTTTGATAATAAGAAACATGACAACTTTCATGAAAAAACAAGATATACAGAAATCATTATTTACACTGTTCGAACTATCATCCTCATCTTTGTTGCCATGTTTATCACAATGTTTCGGCCATTGTACACTCTGGCCTTCTTCAGACACAAACAGATACAGAAATCATCTTTATTCATTATATAAAAACTGATTCAGTAGAAACGACTAACAAGTAGCCCAAGGTTAGACTAGAAAGAATTAACAGACACAAAATATCCCAAGTCATCAAAAGCGACAGGAAATCAAGAATATACAACTGGGAATTTGTTTATATTTCTAAGATGAGGTATTGTGTACACTATTATTCAGACTATTGTCCTCATATTTGTTGCCATATTGTTCTTAAGGACACATGGGACAGTGGATAAAGGCATTGATTAGATCCAGTAACAGGACCCAAAGAGTTTCGAGTTCAATACCTGGTTAAGGCGGTGGATAACTTGGAGAGGTGAATTAACAGGAGATAACTGACAACTGACATCCATTAGACATGGCACATGGAACTAGAACAGTCTACCCCAGTGAGCGAAATAAATGGTTCAGTTTGACAGTCCAACCACCTGAAGAAGGTAATGAAGGGTTCAGTTCAAAATTGAGAAGGTTACTGAATATAATGACACACCTGAAGAAGGTCGGAGGATGCAATGGTCGAAACAATGTATAAGAACGAAGATGAGGATATTAGTCAGAATATCAAGATATATAATCACAATAATTACTGATCTAAGAAAAAAAAAAAAAATCACAATATGGATTATTTTTTTTTAGAAGTAATTTTCCAAATGTCTTTTCAAACAAAGCAGAATTTAATGAGAAGTCCAGAAATTTCCATGAATTTTCTAAAAATATTTTGAATTCTATCATTTACATAAACAAATAAATTTTCCTTTTTTCTTTTCTCTTTGTCTTCAAATTCTTTATTCCGTTAAGGCTGGTCATGCCCAAATATGACTGCAAGTTTCACACGCTTACAATCCATTAGCGTCTAAATGAGCCTGCAATCAGATAGTACTGTATTTCACAACACAGCATTAACATCTGTCACATGATTAACTCACACTACCATCTACCGAACAAATGAATGTCACTGAACAAAATGTCATTATGAAAGTGGTGTGTTTTGATTAGAAATCTTTTGAGGAATTTGCGATTTTGATCCCACTGGTTTCTGTTCGGTAAACAATCTCGGGCAGTAAAAGAGAAGCAGAATTTAAGGGTTTCTTCCTGAGAAAGTACTATTAGCAGAAGAGATTATTTTTACTGATGAATCGGACGTTGACGTAACAAGCAATAATAACAGTGATTTGAATGACTCTGGCGAGGATTATGATGAAGATGTTGACATTTCATCACATTGTGTTATGATGAAGTGAATAAGAATGCTTATGATCACAAAAATCATTCTGGCCATGAGAAGTGCAATAGCAAAGATGTCAACATTTCATTACTGCATTGGGCCGAGATTACTGAGGAAGTTCAGGATTTTGTAGCAACAAATGAACCAACCCACAATTTACCACCTGAAAGCAAAACATCAAATTCATTAAACTTTTATTTTTTTTATAAAGTTATTGATCTTCAAAAGCCTTTCTTATATTATCCAGTTTTTATTACTATCCATCAGCATTGCTGATGCCAACCAGACTTTTAATGTTTGTGATGAGGAGAGCCAAGTTTAAATTCCAGTCAAATCCATTACATTCACTTATGCACTAATACTCTTGAGAAAGGTATGAATACTCTTCTCCCTCCAGCTATGGGTAAATAGCAAGACAGGTCAGGTTCTATAGCCTTGGATATGGCAACTGGTCTACTGCAGAAAGAAATGGCAAATACTGCAGGAAAAAATCTGCCTCATCAGTCATGTATTAAAGATACATGATCACCTAAGTGTGTATTACGCATTGCACATAACTGACTGACTGATGAGGAAGACATAAATTAGTGTGAAGAACCCTTTCCACTTGCAGTCAGTCGAGTAGTAAAATGCAAATAATAAATTATTTTAAATATGAACTATTGAGTCATAAATTATTTTTTTTTATTAATTTTATTCTTAAAAAAAAAAGAAAAAAAAGTAAAGTACAATGACATTTTATTTAATTATATATTCACCATTACTGTAGCTAAGAACCATGACGTCTGGCGTCTTATCACCAACCCTCTTTGAAAATACCTGCAGGGCTGATCTCAGGGACAAGAAGCAGAGGAGGAAGTACTGCAACACTATGCCATAGAGCCCATGCCGGACTTTCATCTCCAACTGCTGTGACTGTGTATGCCTGTCCCACACCGAACTTATCAGTCACAAATGTGCCTGCAAGTGACATGTACAGACTCTTTCTTGATCTTTGTTTAGCAAAGCCAAGCCATGATGATATTCACCATTATTTGCAAGGATTTGTTGCCACTTATTAAGCTGTTCTTTGATATCTTTTATGTTTCTAACAAACCCTTTCATCTGGTTTACATTAGAGAAAGTTTTCTTCATCAAAGGGTCTTGCAGCAACAGAAAAATTTAACAATCATTTAATACAAGGCCAGGTAAATATGGCAGGTGAGATAGAACAGACCTAATGAATTCCAAAATGTTTCCACGTGTTTTTTTTTCTGCTGTATGCAGCTTTCTGTTGTCATGGTGTAGGACAATATTCTGCCTTTAAACTACTGTGCATGCTGCTATTGACATGCAAAAACTAAGTCATGTTAGTGTACTCCAAATTCACTTTGAACTTCCACCTATAATTATTAGTTAGGATGATACAGTCGGCATTACAATTGGTGCACAAAAACGGAAATTACTTACAACTCAACCTAATCATATAGTAATTGGTGGGTGTAGATGAATTAGATGAACATCAGGTTATAGGTTTTATACAATTTGGAGTGAATTAGGATTATTGTTAACTAGCAATAAAGGATTAGGAAAAAAATAAATCCAGCTACAGTGTCAACTAAAGATTTATGTAGAGAAAACCTAAGTGAAAAAACTTGAACTTTGACCTTATGCAGTACAGGTGACGCATATCCAACAACAGTTTATTGATTTATTTTCTTTGGTTGATTAACCCTTTGCAAGTTACTTAAAACCAGAAAATATTTTTAGATTGTAAGAATTTTTTTGAGAGAGATAATAATGGTTTAGTGATAGAAGTCTTACTAATTAAAACATAAAACATAACTGGGGTGAATTTCCCCAAGGTTATTTATATGTAAGTTAATATAATGAACCAAACAGTAATTGGAATTCAGCTGTTCAATTAACAATTCAGAGACATTATCCACTACAACAGCCAAACATCCAAGCTTACAGCATCTGGTATTCGAAAGCAGTCACCCATTTCAGTATTGGCTATGTTCGATGTTGCTTAACTTTGGTGATCATATAGGAACTGGTGTTTCTCTATCACTAAATCATTATTATCTCAAAATTTTACAATCTAAAAATATTTTCTGGCTTTAAATAACCTGCAAAGAGTTGATTTCCCATAAAAAACGAATCAGTGTTTCTTGAAATTTTCTTTGTTGTGGCCCATTTTTGGTATCAAAAAATTTCAGAATAGAAATTCTATTTAACAGAAAATACATTTTATTTACAAACGTTTCTCCCCTCAGCTATAGGTTAATTAGTAAAACTTCTATCATTATTATCTCAAAAAATAAAATAAAAAATAAAACTGCATTCAAAATAATTTAAATTTTGGCATTAAATAACCCATAGAGGTGTTGATATGCCACTAAACAAAAACAACCAAACCAAACTTCTCTCTAATTTTCCTGAACATGTATTTAGCCAGACTTAAATCAGTATCACAACTGAAATAGTTTGTATTTATTGATGAAATCAAAAAATAAGATAAAATAATGGGAAGTGTTTAGTGATGATTTAGTTACTCAGCTTCAAAATTTTACATCTCTTAAATATTACCAGGGAAAAAAAAAAAAAAAAAAAAAAAAATTAATTGCTAATTCCCAGACACCACCCTATTTTTGGACAAATTGTTCATTCATGTTAGGAAAGGAGAAATCAAACAACCAATAACTATAATTATTGGATCATTTTTTTTTTTTTTAGGCAATGAAACTATTTTACATTTTGAGAAATTAAATTCCATAAAAGAAAACAAAGAAAAAAATAAAGGGACACTTGGGGATGAAGATTAATGTGTGTGTGTGTGTAGAGAAGAGGAAGCTAAATTGTAAATATGAATGCAAGAATTTTTTAAATTTTCACCATGCTGATTTTTATAAATTCTAGAGATATTTTTCTTCAATATTGTTATCATGCTTCATTGGAAAACAAAAAAAACAAAAAAAAAAAAAAAAAAAAAAACAAAACAAAAAACAATAAAAAACAAAACAAAAACAGTAATTAAAAAATAAATCAGTTTTACAGAAATTAATTACAGTTTGGATACTTCACATTTTTTTCCTGGAGATCTAAGATCACTAAAATATATATCAACTACACTTCTATATTATAGTGTATCTATAGAATCAGCAATGTTGTTGGTCTTGGCCTAGCATCTCAATTTCAGTCACTTTCCCACTGAAGTAACATAGCTTCCTCATGCCTTTTCTATAATATTTTTATGGTAACTATTCAGATGAACTTTCCTTGTTGGTACTTGGACTTTACCAGTTTAAGCGCAATACTAGATTGGTAGCAAAGTTTCATACAGTTGGAATTGCGAGATGTAACCCGAACCGTAAGTTCTATGCTAACAGTTTCTTCTCTTGCACTTCTCACTTCTGGAATTCTCTCCCGTCCTCTTGTTTTCCAGTCAATAAATTTAAACACAATGTCAACCTCATTTTCTGTCTCACTGAATCCTGTTCTTTTATTGTCCTTTATTTAATGATTTTTCTCAGAATTTTTCAATCTCAGTCACCTCATACGTCTTAGTGGTTTTATCGCCTTGCCTGGGGTGAAATGATTAACAAATAATCTAGAGGTCAGAAAAAAAATCGTAAAATGTCCATGAGGTGGAGCTAAAAAGGAAAAAAAAAATCTTGGACTGGTTCATCTCCAAAAATCTGACCGAACATCCAAAATATCAAAAGATGGGCCTCCTGGCATGGGCTATGATTAGCGAGCTGATATGAATGAACACTAACTTAACTATTATTGAGTTGAGCGAGTTCGATCCTCACTGGCGCATTGCACAATATCAGTGGAAATGAGCACATCAGTTATTTTTTTGTTGTTTTTTCGTCTTTTGGGTTTTTTTTTTTTGTTTTGTTTTCTCGTTTTTTTTTATATCTTCTTCGAAAGACCTTGCACTTACCACCTCATAAAATATGTCTTTTTGATACGATCTCGTTTTTAAATTAAAAAAATAATTTTAAACAGTTATTAAGATTCTCAGTCATCGATTCAACCAAAAAGAACAATATCAAACATAAAAAAAATTCATAAAATGAAAAGTTGTCTGTCTAACTGGCGATCTGTTTAAATTCCGATTTGTTGAAAATAAAACAATTGTAAAATACCTTATTGTACATCAGTGATATTTTTTTTTAAGAGACAGAAAACTTTTTTTTTAATAATTATCTAATTAAAATTTACGATAATTATGAAAGCAACGGGTTTTCTTGAAAATAAATCTTTTTTCTCAAAGGAAGTGTTTTTAAGAAATATATTTTTCGTAATAAACATTTTTTTTTGTTTCAAGCAAGCTAGAATTTAATTTGAACAAAAAAGCCCTATTATTGTTTTTCAAGATTTTTTTTTTATCTCGACATTTTTTCCAGCTAAATTTAAAACAATGCTTTCGTCCAAAGGCCACTAGAAAAAACGTGACAACTCTTCGTCTTGCTTAAACCACAACAATAAAAGAACTGATTACTATTATTACAGAAGGTATTTCTAGTTTCATTACTTTTTTTTTGTAAACAAAATACATTATTTTCTTATTTTAAATTATGTTTTTTAAAATGTAAACTTTACATACAAAAAACTCCTTTAGGTCAAGTCAAGTGTATCAGGGAGAAATGGACAATTCGATCAAACGTAAATTGTGGGTAACCCCAGTGTAGGTAAAATTCGTTAATAGATCGATCATTATGTGGTCAAAATCGATTATGAGCATACTAAAATATTTAAATATAGATATCTTGTATGGGTCAGAATTAATTACTAATTAAAAAAGAAAACGAACGTAATTTTTATATTTTGGCCTCTTTTATTTTTTTTCAGTTTTTTTTTATTTTTTATTAACCCACTTGTTTTTTACAACAAATTATTTAAAACTTAATAGTAGATTTATTTATTTTACTCCGGCCGGATAAACAAGGTATTTAAAAAAAACAAAAAAACATTGTGTTTTTTACGTTCTGGATACGAAAAAAGGAAAAGAAAAGAAAAAATGTACAAGAACAAAAAAAGTAAAACTTTTTTTTCTCTAAGTCATTAATTAATTCAATCGCCTTTTAAAACTAAAAGTAAAAAAACCGTTTTTACTTTTTTTTTTTTTTTAAACAAAATACTTTTATTTTAAAAGTTAAGTAACTGATATCGACTTTTTTTTATAATGTTAATTTTTTTTTAGCAATAACATAAAAAATTTCAACCTGAAAAAAAAAATAATAATAATAATTTTAAAATTGTAAATAATTTCAATAATAAATGCTTAAAAAAAAGTAAAAATAAATCTAAATTATTTTTTTGCATTTGTCGATTTTTCGGTTTCAACCGTTTATTTTTATCTGAATTATTCAAAGGAAAAACGAATGGTAAAAAACTAACTGGTTTCTTCAACAACAATGACACTGGAAGCCTTTATTATTATTTTTTTTCCTTAAAGATTCATAACCAGAAACTAAAAAAATATACTTCCCCAATTTTGCTACAATGATCGATCATATGACGAGAGGATTTTTTTTAAATGTTTCTGCTAAAATAAAAAAAAAAAAAAACAACCACTGAATCCAAATTAAAAATGATTTTAAAATTAAATTTAATTTTTTTCTTTTTACTCACCTAAAATTGCTAAATGATCGAATTCAGGGTTGTGGGCTCCGTTTTTGAAATGATCTTCGAAAGTTTTAAAAGAAGCACGACGGAGCGATTCTTTGTCGGCTTCAACCAAAAAGAATGAAAGGGCCAAAACACAGCACAACAAATTCTTCATGTTGACGATGATTGCTTTTTTAGTTCTTTCCTTGCAGCTCAAAATAAACACAAAAAGAAAACAAATGACTTTCACAAACTCATCCAAAGAGAAGAATCAACAAAGGCAATCTTTTCTTGTTGTTAAAAACCAAAACAAAGATCAAACACGTCTTTAAATTGAAAGAGGAGCTTCCGTGGATCTGATTGTTGTGTTTTAGTTTTAAGATGAATATTCAATTTTAAAAAAAATGCAAGGTGCTCTCTGTTTATATATGTCGCGTAAAAGTCGAAAAATTATCTTTTTTTTTCTTCTTTTTCTCTTATTATTATTAAAATTGTGGGCTGGGTTTTATTTGTTGCTTTTTTTCTTCTTTTTTTTTTTCTATTTTTCTTCTCTTTTCTTTCCAATTTAAAGTAGACGTGTATATTCCAGAAAGCAAGAAAGACTGGGAAGGAGGATGGATTTGCGTCGTCGTCGTCGTGGTGGCAGTAGTAGTAAATAAATTAAAAAAGCCTCTTCATTCTTCTATGTGGGAATGTGATCGTTATGATAATCTGGCTATACTGTGTGTAGACTTAGACATGTATCTTAAATATTTGTTAGCATGTATTTTTTTTCAGTCGATCGGCATTCATTCGTAGTTTGATTAATTCAGAAATCTTAGTCAGGCACAAGAATACAAAATTATGTACACAAGAAAGATGATTTATATGACATTTTTTTTTAGTCTTTCTTTGCCTGTTCACACGAGTCTAGCTAGAGATGGTTGTTTTAGGAGACAGGGTGGGTATTAAAAAAAACCCAAACACAATAACAAGTTTCCGTTAAGAAGGCCCACCGTAAAATCCGGTGTTATTAATAATAATAATAATAATAATAATAATAACTGGTATTAAATAGGCTTCTATAATCCTTTTAAAATTTAAATGGATTATTGATAGAGAAGCCTATGCACATTGTCCCATTTTGGGGACGGTGTGAATTACTGTTTTTTTTTTTAAACTCATAAATAAATACTCCCATCACTTTTTTCTTTTTTTAAGATTACAATCCTTTGTTTTTTGTTGTCTATCAGTCACGAATTAAGCAACTTAGAATTTTGACCAGTACACGGGTTGCTTGGGTTTAGCCTCATCAACCCCCTATTGGCTAAGTGTGGTGAGTACAGTTACAACACTCACCCTGAAGATATGGTCAGTCAGGGAGACACTCCTCCAATAGAAGTGAAAAGACACTGGATTTGGATTGGGTTGCTTAATTTTTGGCACAAGAATTAGTACTCAATTTTTCTTTAGTTAAAAATTGACTTGATTTTCTTGAGGTTTAAATAAAAATAAAAAGGCATTATTCAATGCAACTACTAACTAAACTAAATTGTTAGAATTCTTGAATATATAGTTAAAAAAAAAGATAACATTTTATTTTTGTTTTTTGCTTTAATTTTATCCTTTTATTAAAAAAAAAAAAATTAATTTTCACTGAAAATTTTTCAGTTAAGAAGCCAGACTGAAGTCAGTTGTGTATTTGTTTTTAAAAGAGTCAAATTTGAGTACACTTCCTTAAAACGAGTTGCTTATTTAAAAAAAAACAACAATGTTCAGTTGTTAGAGCAGATCCCCGACTTAAGTTTTTACTGTTTTTTTTATGCTTTTCCTTTGGCTGTTGTTAGTTAATGACATTTTTTTCTTGCCATATATGCCCAATAAATAATAAACAAAATATTAAAAAAGTATTAATTGAAAGTTGATGTGTTACTTTTTTTTTTTAGCAGGTACCTTTTTTAACTTTTTTTATAATCATTTTTTTAACTTCTGTTTTAATATCGTTTTATTTTTCGTTTTTTTAAATAGTAATTTTAAAGTTAGATTTATGCATACATTTTTGTGTGTTAAATTTCATAATTTCAATTATTTTTTTCTTTTAAGTTGCGTGTCCTTGTGCAGTGTTTGCATTTTGTATGTATAATACACTTTGTTACTTACATACATACATACCGACATATATGCAGGTGCATGCGAATGATTAGCTTGCACAGTTACACTGTTTATTGTTACTTACTTAAAATAAAAAAATGATGCAGACATCAATAAACATCAATATCCCGTTCTTTTTACCACTGTTACCTTTCACTTTTGTTTGCGCTTTAAGTTTCCTTTATTCCCCACAATTTTTTCACATTTTTTTTTTTTTAACCTTTTCTCTCTTTTTTTGTTTCTATCTCTCCACTTCTTTTCTCTCCCCCACCACTTCCTCTCTCTATTCCTCTATTAACTGATGCCACTCGAAAGACATCCTTTGTCTGTACCTGTGGGTGAAGTCCTGGTGGTAATCTTTCTACCTGCCAAACATTAGCCAATCACGTTGGAACACGACAACTCAAAAACGCTGTTAAACAACGTGGAGCCTTTTCGGAAACAAGTGTGCCGGCTGGTTTGTATGCTTTCATCAATGGAATTGGAACATGCTAAAAAGATATATGTCAGTGAAAAAAAAAAAAAAAAAAAAGAAATAAAAATTTTATTTCTCTCTTTTTTTTTTATTATAAAATCATTACCTACAGTAAAAAAAATGTGGTGACACCTCATCATTCTCTACATAAATACGTGAAATCCCCTTCCCCACCAAAAGCATAATTCAGAAAGCCTGTCTTTTCTTGTCAAAAAGAAAATATTTTAATCAGATAACAAAAGCGACTGAACATTATTTGTTATAATTGTTTTAATTGAATTCTATACCGTAGCATTCATTTGAAGAATAACAAATTAATGAAAAAAAGAGAAGAGAAAAGTCAAAAGCTTTTTGGTTATAATGTGGATTTTTTAAAATATATTTCACACTTTATTTTCCATATTTTATTTTTTAAATATATATTACACTTTATTTTAAAACGTTTGCAACTTCTCTCTCTAAAATATACCCTTTTCTCTTATTGGAACAACTACAACCAACCTCTCTCTCTCTCTCTCTCTCTATATATATATATATATATATATATATATATATATATATATATATATATATATATATATATATATATATATTATAATTTTTTATATAAATATATATATATATATATATATATATATATATCATTTTTATTAATTTATATATATATATATATATATATATATATATATATATTAATTTTATATATATTTATATATATATATTATATATATTTAGTTTTATATATATATATATATATATATATATATATATATATATATTGAATTATCTATTTAAATAATAATCCTTTCTAGTTCTCTAATCACTTTTTTGATGTTAAGGTGAAATTCATCAAGGAAGGCACCGTAGTTTTTTCCTACCTAAGTAATTTCGATCTCCTCAGATCATCTTCAGGTGTGAATTACAAAGACAAATTATATTATGAGTGTAGCAGCCACATGTTGAATTGCATTTAACCAACATTTAATGCCATTTTGCATTTATGCCAATTTCTGGTTAGCTCCCTTATTTTGGGATGCTTGTTTTGCAAAGAAATTCCATAGCTACATCGGATGAACTAAAAATTTAAAAATGATTATAATTGCACATGTTCACCTGTGTTTTTAAAAATCACTATTATAATAATTACAGTTACAATCAGTTTGTCTTATGTACATATGTATATTGAAACATGAACGCTTTTGTGTAGCAACATCTTTTTATAATCATCTCTTAGAATGAATATAAATATATATATATATATATATATATATATATATATATATGTTTGAATAAAAGACAGACACGTTAAGATTCCATCTAATAAGCTATTTCACCATAACCCCTTTAACAGGGTTCTGGATCATCAGACTTTACTTCCAAAAGCTGAAATGAAAAATGAAAAGAAATTCACACGTTTTTTACAGACCTCATCAAGTATACGCAAAGTTGAGGAAGTGAGGTGGGAGAGAGGATATGAGTGTGTCATATGTATCATTTGAGTTTCCTATTTTAGCCCCAGTGTGTTGGCTGGATGTTGCTCAAATTTAACGCGTCTCGTCTCTAGATAAAGATGGTTAAGGGGTGAATGATAAGAACTACATTAAAGGGAGCTAACAAGCTATAAGATAAAAGTTTTAGTGGAAAAAAGTACTAAATATAAATTGGATTACTCTTTCAATGTTCTGTCTATGGATTTTTCCAATCGACTGCTTCATAGAAAATACCCAAAACTCCACCAAATTTCAAATTAATTTCTTCGTAGATTGTTTGAAAATTTAGATATTTATCAAACCTTAACCTCCCAAATATGCACGTTAAAGTAACGCGAACTGACAGCGTCTAAGAATTTGAATGAAACCTGTCGTGTAATTTATTGGGGTTGTTGTAACGTCTTCCTTAATGTAGTTCTTATCGCTCACCCCTTAACCACCTTTATCTAGAGACTAGACGCTGCGTTAAATTTGAGCAACATCCAGCCGACACACTGGGGTTAAAATAGGAAACTAAAATGATACATATGACACACTCATATCCTCTCTCCCACCTCACTTCGTTAACTTTACGTATACTTGATGAGGTCCGTAAAAAAAACGTGTGAATTTCTTTTCATTTCAGCTTTTGGAAGTAAAGTCTGCTGATCCAGAACCCTGTTAAAGGGGTTATGGTGAAATAGCTTATTACATGGAATCTTAACGTGGTCTGTCTTTTATTCAAACATATCTGCTCTGAATTTTACATTGAGCTCTCTGGATATCATCCTCCTCAGGTCTACCCATACGGATTACCTAAATTTATATATAAATATATATATATATATATATATATATATATATATTTTAAAAAAACAGACCATTTTTAGGTTCCATTATAATAATTTATTTCTCCGGAGTCCTTTAAAAGGGCTCTGGTGAAATAAATTATTATAATGGAACCTTAAAGTGGTCTGTTTTTCTTTAAAATATTAGCTCTGGATTTACATTGAGCTCTCAGGATTTCATTCTCCTTGGGATTACCCATACAGATTACCAAGTTTTTCATAACTTAAATATATACTTATATATATATATATATATGCATACATAAAGTTGTGGAAGACCTTCAGTTTGATGGTTCCTGGGAACATTTTAAAAAGAACATATATAACATCAGTGTTGATGTCTTGGGTTTAAAAAAAAAAGAAACATCAAGATTGGTTCAATGAGAATAATCTTGAAATCAACCAGCTTCTTAAAACCAAAAACGATCTTTATCAGATGTTGAGTGCATCTGACAGTGATTGTCAATCACTTTGCCAGTCCTTTAGGGCCTGTAGGTCCTCTCTTCAATGTAGATTACACCAATTAAAGAATCAATGGTGACATGATATTTCCAAACCAATTCAGGATGCCTACAATCGTAAAGACTCCAAGATAATGTATGGCCTTATAAGAAAGGCCTTTAGGGCTCAGTCAGCATCTGTAACTCCACTGAAAACTAAGAACAGGACTAATCTCCTTAAAGATTCCAAAAACATATTACAGCGTTGGACTGAACATTTTTCAGATTTGTTTAATAATCTTTCAGTTGTTGATTTGAATCTAATCAACAATCTACCTCAGTCTGATGTTGTGCATGATATGGAAATTCCACCAATATATGAAGAGACTAGGAAGGCGATTGAAGAGGTTAATACTGGGAAGGCACCAGGACTGGATGGAATTCCTGTTGAGTTTTACTTACATGGAGGAAATGAAATGGCAAAAATACACCATTTAATTACAGATGTTTGGAATGGCACGCATGTCCATCAGCACTGGATTGATGCCATTCTTGTGTCCTTGTATAAAGGGAAAGGTCAAAAGTCAGAATGTAGCAACTACAGGGGAATAAGCTTATTTGAAGTAAAGTTTTTGCCAAAATCTTGCTCAATCGCCTCCAAAGTTACATCTGTTCTGAAATGATACCAGAGAGTCAATGTGGGTATCACAATGGTAGAGGCACAATGGACGTGATCTTCACAGCCTGACAATTGGTAGAAAAGTGCATTGAACGCTGTGTCCCACTCTACCAAGTCTTTGTTGACCTAAGGCATTTGACACTGTGAATAGGAACATCTTGTGAACAATTCTAAGAAAACTAGGTTGCCTACCTGAATTTGTCAGGCTGATTAAAGCCAGGTTGAACTTCAGTGGTACTCTGTCTGAACCAATTTCTGTTGAGAATGCCGTCAAGCAGGACGATATACCTTAACCTACTATATTTTCCATATGTGAGAAGAAGTGCCATTAGGATAAATTTTATAAGATAACACTATACAATAAATAATTAAATATAAATATATATTAATTTAATTAATTAATAGTAAAAAAATTTTAAATAATATATTAAATATAACATAAAAACTATTAATAAATACATGGAGAATGTCTTATGACAGGATACCCAAGATCCTAATGTACAGCCAGTTAGATCAGGGCTACAGGAATGTAAGACGCCCATGGATAAGGTACAAAGACAAGCTGAAAAGCAACTTGTCAGCTATCAATATACCACATAACACCCTTGAGCACTTAGCCTTGGAGTGGGTAGAATGGAGATCAACATGTTTTAGTGGACTCAGCCATTTTCAATCTGCTTGTCTTGAATCATCTTCAAGAAGCAAGAACAAGATCTAAAAGGTCAGCCAATCTAACAGTGATCTCATCTCACAATCCTCACACTTGCTCCATATGTGGCCTTTCTAAATCACTAGCAGGTCTTAAATGCCACTTAAGATTATTACACAAACTTTCATAACTGAATCAATAAGCTCTCAGATCCTTATATGTTGAAACCAATGGGAGAGTCCATTATTATATATATATATATATATATATATATATATATTTATGTATGTATGTATTTAAATGTGTAGATTTTTACTTTTTTTTAATTTTCCTTTTGATTGGTTTATTATATTATATATTAAATGAGAAATATTAAGTGTTTTATCCTTGTAGATGGGGATTGTTTAATATAGGTTTAATTTAAAATATGTTTATTTAAATGTAGATGTTAAATGAAATACTTCATCCTAACATAACCATTTCAATATTGTAATTTTTATGTAAAATTACAATTGTTTATTTTAATATATTTTTAATTCTAAATTATTTCTCTTTCATATAAATGGGTTTATCTCTTATTATTGAATATGATATTATTTTTTTTAATAGATTTAAGATTATCATTGATAAAGAACACAAGCATGTTCGAAAATTCCGAACTTCGAACCTCAATCTCCATGTTTCATTTTTGTCACATGGTTAATATTAATAAATGTTTTTCATACTGATTTCATCGGTACCCTTTCGTTTGACTTTGTTTTATTGATCAACTTATCTACTCTATTTTATATACATATCATCCCATTTTATATCGCATATGGCATGAAGACAGCTCAATGTGAAAAGTGTCACGCTGATTTATGTGCTTGCGGTACAAGGTCCAAGTTTCAGCACCATAGAGAAGGGTTGAGAATATGACTGATCTGTATATGTCGATCCTTACCCTGATAGACACGTTTTTGGTATTCCATAACTTATGTTTAAATTAACTGAATGCTGTGCTGGCTTTGACTATTCTAGATTGGATTTCTCTGTCCATTTTTCCATCAGAAGAGACTGTTGATCGAAGATATGTGAACACCTCAAAAGTTTTTAATGCCATACCATCAATGAATATAGAAGAATTTTTGAGAGATGGATTGCCTGGTATTGGCTGGTACATTAGCTCAGTCTTCTTTATGTTGATAGTGAGTTCAAATGCTTCTGTAGTGCTCATCACCACAATTATTTATCTTTGACTGGGAAAAGGACAAGCAAAGTTGTGGTGATGCACGCTACAATAATGGTGACCCCGTCAGAAATAAATATTTCTGGAGCAATATTGCTACAATAATTGTGACCCTGTCAGAAATAAATAAATGTGGTGCATATCGCTACAATATTAGTGACCACGACATTTGGGAAAGGCCACATTTCATTAGTGTGCCCGACGATGCAAAGGATCGCCTGACGTTAAGGAAAGCCAATGCGTAAAAACCACATGAAGACAGGAAGAACATTGAAATTTTCATACGCAAGGAATGTTTTTTTTTAAAAAAAAACAAAAAAAATTGACAACCCCGACGTCTCAACCAAAAAAAATTCTTTTTTGTCACCACGTGCATACACACAGAATTACAATTCACAGAGACACTAAGAAAACCTCTTCTTCTGGACTGAAATTGATAAAGTGTGAACTAAATCTCAAAAGGCGACTCCCCATCCTTTATCTTCATCCTGCAATGATGTGACTCGAACAAACTAAGAATTTGCGAGAACGATATTCAATCGATAATAATAGAAAATTCTCTCAAACATGCATTCGACACTCAGTAGAAATTCTACATCAGCTCAACTTCGCCACAATGCTGCTTCTATTAAATCTTGTGCGCCAATTATATCCACGCATACTGAACAGACAAGCTCATTTTTCAAGAAAAACTACAGTCATACCAGCAGATAGGGTGACGGATCGACAAAGCCAACTCAAAGTGGAGCATTGGAAAAAGACAAATTTTAATAGCAAACGCAGATCACTACCGATGTTTCTTCCAGAACGTGCCCGACTCTGACCCACTAGAAAAAAATACCCAGCACTCTGATGACAACACAAGTACATTTTGTTGAATCAACCACACTTAGACATATGTTTTTTTCCGCCCACAAGGAGAATATTTCTTACATATTAAAAGTTTTTTGTTCCTGCAACTTTTAATCTCAGGGGAGTATTTGTGGAATCTTCCATATTTGCCAGTTACCCCCCACCCCCTGCGGGAAAATGCTCTCTTCCCCTATGGTGATTATCATCAAATACATACAAATCATGCGACAAGCATTCATTGGTTAATCTCCTCAAAACTAGCTTGCTGATTGGTCAATTCCGACCAATCAGATATCCTGCATGCGAGGATTGAAATTTCCCACTCACTAAGGTTTGAGCCAGTCATGTGATACACCACCTTATATAAACAAAACACATGTAAGCCTTCTCTCTCCATTTTCTCTCACGTCTTATTCCTTGCTGCCAAAATGTAACCTTCAACAACTCCCGTCTTGACCATGTGGTCAGGTGTTAAAGAACATTACCAACATTCACGCAAGTATGAACTCTTAACTGTTCGGAACTCTTACTAACTTTACCAATTCACATTTCCTAACCTGCAACAGGAACTTTATTCTTCTAAAACTTCAGTTTAATAATTACTTCATCTTTATGAGCTCTGGTACAAATATTTACAAATCTAAGTGACATAACTCATTCAAACCCTTCAGCTTATATGCATGTACACCAAAACACTAATAAATTCGTTTGTTATGTTTTGAACCATTATGTTCTGTCTTGTATTTTATACTATTTGCTATTTTACGTCAAATATAAATTGCATTGTAACCGCTACATGTTTGGTAACCTCCAGCGTCTTTGCTTGTCCTTTTCCACGTCATTCCCAGTCAAAGATAAATAATGGTGTTGATACGCGCTACACTTTCACTGTTTCAGCTGCAAACCAAGTTTCGATTTAAAACATTGTATAGACCTCCACTTGTTCTGAATTCAATATTGACTTCTTCACTTAAGTCAGAGAATGCTTTTCAAATATAGCAGAAAAGAAAGGTGCAAAGAGAAGAAGAGCAAGAACACAATCTTGCTTTGTATGGTTGGAGATGAAAAAGGCATTCGATTACTCACTTCCTGACCTTACAAAAACTTTTGTTCTTTTGTGAAAGGAGATAATAATATGGAGAAGTTTTTTTGGAGCACCTAACTTTGACAAAACTTTTCAAAGAGCAGTTTGAGATACAGTATCGAAAGCTTTTGTGAAGTCTACAAAAAACAACAAATAGATGCTTGTTTTGTTCTTGTGCCTTCTCCTGAGCCTGCCGGAGACAAAAGATCATATCCACAGTTCCTCGACTGGATTTAAAACTGCACTGGGTCTCTAGTAATGTTCATTCTGGGACAAATTCATTAAGCCTATTCAGGATGATATGAGCAAGGATTTTGCCAGCAACTGAAAGAAGAGATATTTCTCTGTTGTTGTCACATTCACACCTGTTCCCTTTGCACTTATACAAATAGACAATTGAAGCATTCTTATATTGCTGTTACACTTCTCCCTTTTCCCACACAAGGTTGAAAAATTCACAAATTTTGCGTATTAAAAGATTGGTGCCATATTTGTATATTTCGGCTGGAATTCCATCTTCGCCAGGGGCTTTTCCATTCAAAAGCTGTTTGATGGCTTTTTCGAGCTCAAAGGTTGAAGGGTTAGCAGAAAGGCTTTGTACAACAGGTCTCCGAGGGTGAGTGTTTATTACTTCAGCATCAACAGACAAATCCTGATTTAGGACCATAGAGGAGTGTTTTGTCCAGTGTTTGATAAGGTGGTTTTTGTCTGTCAAAAGAGTGTTATCTGAAGAAAAGATTGGTGATAGACTGCTGGAAATGGGACCAAAACAGCCTTCAAGTTTTGGTAGAATGATTTAAAATCACATCTGTCAGCAGCCTTCTACAAAGCTTCTGCAAAGCCTTTGCTGTCCACCAGCCCTCCTTCAACTCCCTTAATTTTGCTTGAGACTTTCCTATTGGATTATTTAAAGACCCGTTTCTTTGATAGGCATGTTTTGTCTGCCATCCAGACCTGATGACATTTATACATGTTTTCAAGGAGAGATTTAATTTCAGGATCACTTAAATCAAACCAGTCTTGATGTTTTCGCTGAGCATATCCGAGTATTTTTTTTTTTTTTTTCCGAGTCATACAGTATGTTTTGTAAGGCAGACCATGCCGATTCAATTTCATTACCTACATCAAGAGATGAAAGTTTTGAGTCACACAATGTTTGGAAAGAGTCTAATATTTCCTTGCCTTTCAGCTTTGTTATGTCTACCTTCTTTGGTGGTTTTGCTTGATTGTTTCTAACAGGCTTCTTCAAATGCATTGCCGTATGTGAGCAAACATTGACTGATTGCTAGTGATTGTGTCAGGTTTAGGTCGTGGCAATCATGACCAGGAACGATGATGTAGTCAATGAGATAGTCATGTCCTGTTCTAGGATGTCACCATGTAGTTTTGGAAAACTGTGTTGGTGATTACAAGATCGAATTCGCTGCAAAGAGACAGCAGCAATACCCCCATTAGAATTTGATTTACTGATGTCATGTTTTCCAAAGACTTTACCCCAGGATAGTGTGTCACATCCAACACAAGCACTGAAGTCCCCCATCACATAAAATTTGTCACAAAATGGCGTCTGCCTTAGAAGTTCTCGAAAGTTGCAGTAAAAGGATTCTTTTACCTCCTCAGTAGAGTCCATGGTACATACAAAATAACTAAGTAAAGTGGCATGCTTATTCTTACTGATTGTTAAGCAAAGAGACATTAGCCTGTCAGAAATAACAATTGGAAGTGATTCCAGTCATGACACAAGATAGCAAATCCTACCCCAGATTCTCTTTCACAGATTCAGATCGTCCTACCCAGAAGAAGGTGTAGCCACCTTGCACTTCTTTGAGTTACCCCCCCTCTCTCTCTGAAAGTCTGGTTTCTGACAGAGCACCAATACTGATGTGTTTCTGTTTAAGTACTCATGCAATAATTGCTGTTCTGCATTCAGGGTTTTTCTTATTGTCCTTAAGAGTCTTTATATTCCAAGATGCTATGAACATGTTTGTTTTATTAAGTTTTGATTTTCTGAAATTTCAAGTGCCTAGTTTGGATGCCCAGCCATATGCATATTATGACAGGGTCATGCTTGGACAAGCAATTTTTAGGTTGCCTTTTATTGACCCTTTCTCAAAAGTAGTACTATCCCTAAATAGGGCTGCTTTGTTATGAGAGAAGGACACAAAATGCAACAATGTCCGATTCTGTGCTGCACAACATCCATCTACTTCTCACCATCCATGTGTGAAATTCAAGCTAACCACTGCCAGTGGCATTCTCCACCTGTCCTTGTCGCTATCTCTTCCTTTCTGTCCTTCATGTATTTGTGTTGAACTATTAGCCATCCAGCTACTGATCAACCTGAATTAAAATTTGTTTAAAGTGGTCAGTTGCTTGTGCAGCACAAAGCACACTCTCTCCATCAAAACAACATGGCCCATACAAGTGCACTATGTGTCACGCGTTAGGTGTTTGTGATGATTGTATGTTATATTATCACAAAGTCTGACCTTCCTGGAACCTTAAATACATTAGGTAGTGTGTGGTGAACCCCACAATATACATAAGGGGTTTGATGTCAGAGTTTGCTGTCTCTGGTTCGAGGGCTGGTGACTAAGAAAGATTGAGGTCAATCTGAAATATCAAATATATATATAAATAAATAAATACTTTCATAAAAAAACATTATTATTTTTGGAACTTTTTCTATATATACATATTAAGAAAGTATATGTGGCTTCTCATTATGCTATATATATATATAAATATAATTCTTTCTGTGGACTTGGAGGTAACTTGACGGCGCCCATCTCCTCTCCAATTCCATGTCCGATAACCTACCTGTAACACATGATAGATTTAGAGGATGGGTAAAGACCAGTGTTGCCTGTTACCCTTAAAAATAAGCTGCAGCAGATGAGCAACACAACACTTCTACCCAATGCACCCTATACACATAAAAAAAAGCATTTCTTTTTTTTATACATTGGATGTTGGAGTAAACAGTTTGTCATTAAATGTGCCAATATATTAGTTTATATATATTTTTTTAAATAATAATAAAATAAAAAATTTATTATCAAATATATTAGAATATTTTATTATTATTATTATCATTATTATTATTATTGTTTTTTTAAATAATTGAAAGATAAATAATAAAAGCAAATTGACTAGTAGTAATCAAAACATTATAATATATATAATATATATATATATATATATTTATTTATTTAGCCTTTGAAAATACATTTTCAATTGAGCACTGTTGAATGACAAGCTAATTCTAAAAATAACAGCCACCTGTGTAAATGTGAAGCTCTTCAGTAAAATGAATGGAGCACTATGGATGCTTGGTGTTTGTTTACGTTTGTAAAAACAATATGCTAGATTTGTCTGACTTGTAGTGGATCTAGGAAGGCTGCATGAATATGTTTTCATATACGTCTGACTGCACATGGTCAAGACACAAATCCTTTGAGGTTACATCTTCGTAGGCGAAATGAAGAAAGAAGAAAGAATAAGCTTGTGTCTGCTATTTATAATTAATGTAACCACATGATAGGCTCCCAGGAACATAGCAGAAAAACTTGACTTGGTCATGCACTGGAAAAATATTTGGACTTGGGTGGATTGCAATGCCCACTTGTGTGTTTTTTGACCAATTAGAAGCTGATATTTCCTGAAAATCTGTATGAAGCTGGGTAAGCTCTTTGATCCACTTTTTGCACAGATTTGTACAAAATTCAACATTGATAAGAAAGTGGTATCAGGATGCTAAAAACTCGTTCTGTTGAGTGAAGATGGCTCAGTGGTAGAAACTCTGACTGACACCAAATTGATTGGGTTTCAATCCGGGCTTGAGGCATTCGGTTGTCTAGTCGCACTGAGGAGCTGTGATACGAAACGAAACTGTACTGACATATATATATATATATATATATATATATATATATATATATATATATATATATATATATATATATGGGAAAGCACTATATAAATTTTTATATATTGAAAACTGTTTTAAATAATTCTATAACAAAGTGGAAAAAGTTTTGCGTGACATATTTGATCATTTAGGACTTCATCGGATTAAAGTGATGTTTATATTGTTGCAACTACACATGCACATGAAGGAGAGAATTTTAATTTTTAAAGAGGATCAATTGCAGACAAACATTCACTGCAAAGGATGCCTTTTGCCATAACATTGTCCATGGGAGGATCAGTCGCAGAAAAATTAAATTTTAATTTTAAATTCTCAGTGCAGAGGTTGTCAAATCAACATAAACATCACTTTTGTTCAATTAAGTCCTAAAGGATGAAACACATCACACAAAAACTTTTACCATATATATATATATATATATATATATATATATATATATATATATATGTATGTATGTCTGTATATATATATATCAGTAATACAAATATAAAATTTGTTCTCTGATTGATATGACAGTGCTAGATTTACATATGGGCTAGTATACAATGCCGCCAAAGAACCCCAAATTTAGAGGGTCCCCTCAAGACCCTGATAAAACTATAAAAAGAATAATGATATAAGAACAAAGGAGATTTGTTTTTTTGTTTTTTTCAGATTTAATAAGGATCCTTTGAACTAATTTGAAACAATTTAGAGTATTTGGGCACCTCTAGTTGGAGTGGGTCTTTTAAATTTGATAGAATTTCTGTGCAATACGTGGCACTTCATTCTAGATACATTTCTGTAGGCGGTAACAAAATGTAAAAAATATATCATGGAGTTGCTAATGAAATAAATTGCATGAATTTCAAAATCATAAAAAATTTTAGTTCGAGAGGTTTATGCTTTACACAAAAAAGCATCATCTAAAATCTCTCTCTCTCTCTCTCTCTCTCTCTCTCTCTCTATATATATATATATATATATATATATATATATATATATATATATATATATAATAAATATAATATATATATATATATATATATATATACACAAATGAACTTGTGGCTTGACGTCTGTGTCTAGCTTGAAACAGTCTGTCGCCTCTGAGTGTTGACTTCAATGTTCACTTTTATATTTACATTCACTCTGTCACTGATATTGAGCACTTTATCCCATAAATGTAGCACACCTTAAAACTATATTCCTTTATATATATATATATATATATATATATATATAAGTAACTATACTCAGTTGGTAAAAAAACCCCAGATGATGCATCGTCCTGGGTAAGATGATAAACTACATCCAGCAGCAAGGCCTCTGATCAGGAGCTTTTGAGGAGCGTGAAACCACCTCTTAATTGCTGGTATTCCCAGGTCCACCCTGACCCGGGGTGGTAGCACCTGTTAGGATCCCAGCTATGAGCAAATAGTTAACTATTACCAGCAATATTTTTTTTTTTTAAATTATTACCAGCAATACAATTTTGAAGGAAATATATTTCTAGAAACAGATTTTTGATAAAACAAAATATTACCAGCCATAAAAAATGTTGTCGGCATTAAATAACCCATTAAGGTTGATATGCCATAAAACAAAATAAACCAAACCAAACCAAACCAAACCAAATGACAATTTGCAAATATAAATATAACAAAACAAATTGGTATCTGGGAAAAAAATTGGAAAAAAAAGAAAGAACTAGTCACATCTGAGCAGGGCAAAAAAAAAAAACCAAATCGTCCAGTGCCTTAATTTCCAGTCCAAAGAAAAAAAAACCCAATTGAGTAAATAAAATAAAACATTAAGTGCTCAATACACTAAATAGAGTACTTTACTCTGTTTTATGTAACTTCATGAAATTATGTAATAATAATTAATCTCTCTCTCTCTATATATATATATATATACATATATATTTCATAAATCAATAATATATCATATATATATATATATATATAATATATCATATATTTCATATATCAATAATTCCATCGCCCAACACTTAGTTACCATTAGATTTTTTATTTGAAATTTTCACTGTATATTGACTGATTGATTTATTTTTTACATTTCATCAACTCCTTGCAAGTTAAAGCCAGAAAATATTTTGAAATTGAAAGAATATTTTTTTAGATAATAATGATTTTACTGATACAAGTCTTACTAATTAACCCATAAATGTGGGAGAAGCAGTGCATTCTTACCTTTCCCAAGGGTATTTGTGTGTACATCAATAAAACGAACCCAACTGGAATTGGAACTCAGCCCTCTGATTAAAAATTCCAAACCATTATCTATAACACCACTCATACATCCATGCTTACAGGACCTGGTATTCTCAAGTGGTCAACCCCCTAGGTACTAACCAGGCCCAATGTTGCTTAACTTTGGTGATCATGTGTGTTTCAACATGTAACTGTGAGCCTTTTACTGTATAATGTTTAATCTATGTAATTAATATTCACAGCTGAATTAAGTGCATTCACAAGGAAGAAGATGTGTTGAAAAAATAAATGCATTTTTTTTTATCATTGATTTTGATTTATTTATGTAAATATATTATGTAATATTGAAACCAGTCAGATTTGACTAAAGGAGTAGCAACCTTTTGCAGCTACAAGCCCAGTTTGGAAAAGTAATTATGTGAGAGTGATTTGCACAAACATATACTCAGCCCCTCCCTTTTCTGTTACAAATCGCAACATGCTAATGACAAAAATTCTTGCCATTACCTATAGCAAATGGCCAGACTAATGTTTGTTGCAAAGGATACCTTTTGCCTTGAGGTTCTACATGGCAGTATCAATTGCAGAACATGACATGATCGATGTTTAATGAAAAGAATGCCTTTTGCCTTGAGGTAGGCCCTGTGGAGAACAGTTGCAGACAATGGCCAGACTAACATTCACTGCAAAGGATGCCTTTTGCCTTGAGGTTCTCCATGGGCGTATCAATTGCAGAGCATGATATGACCAATGTTCGATGAAAAGAATGCCTTTTGCCTTGAGTTTGGCTGTTGGAGGATCAGTTACAAAGAATGGCTTTTTGTCTTAAGGTATGACCATGTGGTGCTCAGTTACAAAGAATGGCCAGCCTGATTTTGGATGCAAGTGTACCTTTTGCCTTGAGGTTTGTCAGGGGTAATCAGTTGCAGCAAATGGCCAGGATACCATTCACATGTTTCATGGCATGTGTGTGCCTAACAGGTTTGAATTCAGAATTTTTTCTTTTTATTGACTGATTTCCACCCAAGATTAGAGAGTCCTATCTACTTTGCTATTTGATACATTGCTGGAAAGAGAGATTAATTCATACCGTCACATTGCATTAGAGAGGGGGGAATCAGTAGTCAGCACAAGGCCAGCACAACTGCAATTATCCTTCACACCACCCACACATCCAAGCTTAGGGCGCCTGGTACTTCCAAGCAGGCACCCATCGAGGTACTACCAGGCTCTATGTTGCTTAACCTTGGTGCTCGTACAAGAACTGGTGTTTCAGTATATGTCCCTAAACTGTAATGGTATATACTTCAGATTTAAATAGTTGTACTTTCATTGTTCAGTTGGAGGAGTTTTAGAGTCTGTGGTCTTTTTGTATGTGTTTCAACCTTATCTAGGATAACATCAGTCGCAAAAATAAAACAGATTCCATAGCCAGTGATTAACCTATTAATGCCCACGCTGCCATTTTGAAGATGGTGACTATTAATACTATATAAGTAGAAAACCTATAATTAATAAAACCTATAATTAATACCAAAAAAACCTATAATCAATACCAATTTTGCTATATAAGTAGAAAACCTATAATTAATACCAATTTTGTTTTGAAACCTATAATTAATTATGGAATGTGATTTCAATTTTTATAATTAATGCCATATTTTTTTATTTTAATTTTTATAATTAATACATGATTTTTATTTTTATAATTTTTTTTATTTTAATTTTCATAATTACTACAGTATTTTTATTTTAACTTTTATAATTCACACAAGATTTTCATTTTTATACTTTACGCAGAATTTTTATTTGAATTTTTATAATTTATACAGGATATTAATTTTAATTTTTAGAATTCTTACGGGGTTATATCATGGGCACTAATGTTTTAAGACAACTACAAAATTTAGAATTCATTTTTGGGTAATAGATAAAAAAATTTATAATTTTTTCTATTTGACTATATTCCGTGTATGTCCTGTTATATCATAAGTGGGGTATTATTTTTCACCCTGGCTATTCTTATAGAATTTTCTGGGTGTTGGTTTGTGGTACGTGTACATAAGACAAAAAGCAGGTGACATTCAGACAGGTAATATATCTATTAGTAACAACATCTGCTTAATTCTATCAGCCATATCTCTTCACCTCCATATGAAAGTGTATCCATATTGATCACATTTGGACAGTTGATTGATAATCTAAGTGATTTTGATATCTTTTTTATAGGTGTGGTCATAACTATTGGTTGTTTCTCTCTTTCTGTCTCTCTCTGTCTTTCTCACTTATCTATCTATCTATCTATCTATCTATCTATATATATATATATATATATACATATATATATATATATATGATAATATAGTTTTAAAGTATGATATATATATATATATATATATTTGAACAGTTTCTACACACTCTGTGTCCAAAAAAGAAAACACTTGTTCAAACACTAGAAAAATTAAATAAAAAGCTTAATTGTGAAGTGCTATGTCCAGCGTTTTTAATGAAACATGCATATGTATGTATGTATGTATTTATATAATATATATGTGTGATATATATATATATATATATATATATATATATATATATATATATATATATATATATATATATATATATATATATATATATATATATATATATATATATATATATATATATATATATATATATATAATATATGATATATATATATATATATATATATATATATATATAATTTTAAAGTATGATATATATATATATATATATATATATATAATTTTAAAGTATGATATATATATATATATATATAATTTTAAAGTATGATATATATATATATATGTATAATTTTAAAGTATGATATATATATATATAATTTTTAAGTATGATATATATATATATAGAGATATATATATATATATAATTTTAAAGTATGATATATATGTATGACATATATGATAATATAGTTTTTTAGGTATATATATATATATATATATATATATATATATATATATATATATATATATATATATATATATGAATAAATTCACATATTATCCTCACCATTTGCATGACTTGGATTTTCATGCAAAACTCAATTAAATGCTGAGTTTGGACCGATCATTACTTAATTTGAATTTAAAAAATATATTTGTTTACTGTAATGCTGGCATCAATAAGTATAATATATATTGGGATATAGTTTTTAAAAACTATATTCCTTTAAAAAACTTTTTAAAAAAATTAAAATTTTTTCTTATTATAATTTGTTGTTAATAATTAGTTTAATTTTTAATATCACTATTTTTTAAATATGATTATGTAAGCTCCCTTTAATTAAATAATTGATGATCTACTATTCTAAAATAAAATAAAAATATAATTATAAATAGATACAAGTCCTTTGTGTTCATATGCTAATCCCAGTTATTTTTTAATTGCCAGATATAATTTTTTGCATAATTTAGATGACAATTCCATCACACCTTGTATATACACATCCCACATAGAGAATAAGAAGGGTGTAAGGAGAAATTAAAAGGAAGAGTCTTATATATGATATGGAGATACTCCTGTGTCTGGAGAAGTCATGTTTAGGATTCCAGATTCAAACAATTCCAGGCGAGAACATATTCCATGAATGAGAAACACCTTGTCTTGGGATTTCCCAAATTGGGGACTGTGAGCTAGAGTTTCATTCTCTATCTGGGAAAGATATATTCTCGAAAGGAAATGGCATCATGGAATTTTTAACTGCTGGGGGAGGCAGATTTAGCTAAATGAAAGCACTCTCACGTGATGACTGCTGTGAGCAAACTGAATTTGGCAGCCACTTTTGTCACTGTATGGAACTATGTCATTAAATGGCTCTCACATAACTGATATGACTTATTACCACCAAAGGAAGATAAGTACCTGTATTCTTACAATAATTTAAAAAGCCAAATTCAGTCAAATGATAAGATTGAACTTTTAAAATATTGACTGTCATTACTCAAGTTATCTGCTGAGCAATTTATTAGCAAAAATTCTTTTACCTTGAAACAAATTAAATTCTACTTATGTTATATTCCGTACTAAGGGAATAAACACATAACACCAGGTGGATACTAGAAAAAAGGTTTATTGTACATAACAAGTACAATATGAAATACGGTACAGTTATACACACAGGTCAATCTAGTAGTGAGTGCCACTAACTGAAAGGTTGGACATGCTTGCATCTTCTCTCTCTCACACTTCTTCCTCTGACCAAGTCTCTCGTATAGATACTTGCTACCTATAATGTAATCACTCATGGATGAGTGTGACCGGTTATTCCATTACATGAACTCATTTTACATATTTTGGTAAAAATAGGACCTTGCTCAACCAACAGAGTGACAGCACTTCAACAAACAACAGAACCAAGTTCCCTGATGAGAAATTTCAAAAATATTGCCTAATGTTTAAATCCACTTTGGCTGTAAGGAAAATAAGCTACTGCCACTGCTTAAAACATATCCATTAAGCTGAGGAGAAAGAATCTAATTTGTTAGCCAAGGAGGGTGAGTTCAATCCTAGGTAGGAGTCAGTATAGTTAACAGGTGTTGTTATTATTATTAATGTTATTATTAATGAACAATAAACATTGTAAACATAGCAATCTCCCAATTTTTTCAGAACATTGGTGATATGTAGGTACAGTTAATGCCTTCATTGTAAGCTCAGGGTTCAATAGTATAGTCAAGAGGTAATTACCAATGTGTGTTATATATATATATATATATATATATATATATATATATATATATATATATATTTGGTTGGATTGATGTGAGTTTGTGACCCTGGGTTTCACACTTTTGCGATCGTCAGACAAACTGATTAATTTTTTAAAAATTTTGAGTTTATGTAGATTGCGTGTATTAGTGTTATTATGGGAGTGGGGGGAATCATCGTTGTGATGCCATCGTGCTAACACAAACATAGATGCATGTTCATACGCCTGATAATAATTAGATATATATGTATATATATATATTTATTTATATTTATATACACACTTATATATATATATATATATATATATATATTTATATACACACTTTTCACATATATATATATAGGTAAAATGAGAATGAATAGATTAAAATCCAATGCTCATACATTTAATTTAAAAGAGGGCTCAATACATAGAACAGTGTTATTTATTTTAGGATATTAAAACATGTAAAAATCGCTACACAAGTGCAGTCATGTTTCAACACATACTAATGTGTCTCCTCAGGCAATTGTAAATTACTGGTGTGTGAATGATTAATTTGGTTTAAAAAACAAAATACATCCTCTTTTTTTTGAAAAAAAAAAAGGTTTGATGGCATTATCCTGATCAACTAATTGAATATGACCTATATTAAATTCAAACTAAGCGAAATAGAAAAAAATGAAAAATTATTTTTTAGAAATGGGTTATGAGCAGGACTTGGCAGTTAACAGAAGTCATACATTAACTTAAAACAGATACAGATTATTACATAAATTGTACAGATATCAGACAGTCAACTATCCTAAGAAATAAAAGCAGTGAGGTAGAGTGGTAATTTAACCTTTTGTGAAATTCCTACATAAAATTTTTTCTTGCTCTTGATAAATAAGAGGCCTGTTTAAGAAACCAGTAGGTAGTTTGAACATATAGAATTATTTGGCAAATAATATGCAACCATTAAATAAAAATCATCCATATAGGATGTTTATAATACCAACCAATCAATGTAAAATGTCAAAAATGCTAACTACATACCAATACATCCGTCTAAGATGTTAATAATACTACCAGGAGATCAATATAGAACTATATTAAATCCAAATTAATCTTACAAATAGAAATATAAGCCAGATATGTTGCGACAGAGTTCAACTAAAATTTAAGAAAAAGCATTGCCAAATTCCAAAGTTTAACTAAATTGCAAGATAAAAGGTAGAATGTGTTTACAATTTACTGCTAATTCACTTCTTTGATTTAATAAGGAATTTTTATCAAAAAATCTGATAATTTAAAGAAAACAGGATTCATATAAAGATCTATATCTCTTTACGATTTTTAAAATTTTCCATTTAATCTTACGAATTTTATTATCTTTTAAACTCCCAAAATATTTAGAAAATGATGTATTATTTCTATAAGTATTATTGGTGAAGGACAAAATATGTTGATACCACCTAGTCTTGAAAGAATTCTTAGTACTGCCAATATAGAATTTTTCAACCATCGGATTCTCTATTGTAGAGATAGTACTCAGATAAACATGTGATTTAGTCAAATATTTGTTTGGCAATTAGCATTGGTTTGAATACCTACAATTACATTGACTGGTATCACTAATAATCTTTATCTGGGAACATGCATTATGATCCAGATTATTATATTGGTTTAAAATTTTATTATTGTGTAAATTTATAATTTTCTCAATATTATTGGTGTAACCATAACTTATTTTTTTAAGTGTATTTGTTAAATATTTTACTAAGAGGGTTACTTTTAGGAAAATGTTTATCAATTAAATGAAGGAACTTCTGACCTAACTTAGTACTGACCAATTGGTTAAATGGGGGTGTGTAGCAAATGATCTTTCTATTTCTATTTCTTTTCTTTAGACCACTATCATCATATTTTCTGTACTTGATTTCAGCATACTTGTAACTGCTATTTTTTAAAATAGTATTATAAACACTGCTATATTTATGAAATACATCTTTGTCAGATATATGTTGGATTATAGATGAAGGGTGACTAGAATTGGGGTGAATATAAATTGGGTTAGCATTATTCTTCATATAAGGCTGGAATACATCATTAATGAGATCTAATGTAACATGAAGAAAATTTACTCGTTTAACATTAATAGTTATCTTAACCTTAAGATTTAAACTTTTTAATTCTGTACAGATCATTTTCCTTAATTTATCACCTTAATTTTAGTTGAATTTTTTCCTACCATAAGACCATCATCTCTATATAACCCTATATTATAAACATTGACATCATCATAGGCACTAAGGTTATATAGAATAAATAAACCTACCAGATCAGAAGATTCTGCAGAATCTAATGATCCCATTGAAATATCAAAATAATCATCAGAGTTCTTAACCTACTGTTCATTATTGTGGATGAAAACTGATCTACAGTTCATTATTATATTTATTTCTATACTGAAGATGTTAGAATAATTTTTGGCAAATTCCAAAGACAGGGTAAAGAGATATCTGATGAACTCCTACTATTCAAAACATAATTTTCTGGATTCCCATGTTTGAGTAGTTCCCCTTTTTAGTCTCTCAGATACACACACTGGTAAAAATCATTTATAATATTTTAAAAAATGGCTAAATGATTTTGAAAGTTAGAAAGTGAATTGAACAGTTACAGCCCAGATGTGCCATCAATACCACCTTTTGGAGTTGGGGCCTTCTTTATCAAATGGAGTATTGTTGTAGTCTGGTAGTCTGCCCTACACTGATCTTAAAGGATGGCTACTAGCGTGACTTGAAATTCATAGGTAAATCCAGATAACAGGGAGCAATTGGAGACATTCTTTTCAATAAAGCGTCAAGACACACAAAGAGGAACATAACCATGACCCAAGACACAAAGATAGCAAAATCAAGTTCATGCTCTACAGACAAGTTTTGCAAGCATTATTTGTGGAATGAGAATCCGATTACAATTCTTGATGTTGCTTAAACCAACCAGAGTATTATCACCAACCTACACTTCAGTCATGTTCTTATATAGATGCATAAGATTGATAGTTTCATGCCTGGTGCATATATTTCTTGTAAAACAAATCATGTTGGTATGTTAGATATATTTTTTCATCACTTTAAGATGAAACCTAACCTTTTGTTTGAAATTGTATAGGATGTCAACATCTTGATTATGTTATTATTTTCTCTTCAAATTACATGTGTAGACGTGGCAACATCATCAAAGCCTAGTCTGATGAAATCCTAACACATGAAAGGCATCACAAAAAAAACCTTTCCAGTTTGTCATATTTTTCTAAATACTGTTTGTTGATATATAAAATTATACAAAATTATATATCTTTATATCATATATGTGTGTGTGTGTGTGTGTGTGTGTGTTACAGTCAGTGTGGGTTACAGTCATAAACATTTAAACTGTCAGCTGTATACAACTGCTTCCTAAAATAAAAAAAGGCACGGTAAAGATGATCCTACACTGTGAGCTGGTGCTACATAATCCCAAACAAAGAACTTTACCAAATAACAGATATCACATCACTTGACGACTACCAAGAGCGGCAACAACTAAAATGGATAGTACATGTAAATCCAAAAGAAAATAATGAGATAATCAAGATTTTGACATTCTACATTACTATAAACAACAGATTAGGAAGGAAACCCCCATCAATTATGGAAAGAGTGATAACAGCTACTTGACTTCAGAAATCTATTTTCCTAAAAAATTGTTTTAAGAGAAAGATTTTATAAATTTCAACTGAAAACAGTACTAGCTCTGCTTGATCCATGAATACCAAATGTTTCCTTATAAGGAAATGGTTAATATTACCATTACCATTACAATGAATGCCAAATGTTTCCTTATAGGGAAATGGTTAATGATACCATTACCATTACAATGAATACCAAATGTTTCCTTATAGGGAAATGGTTAATATTACCATTACAATGAATACCAAATGTTTCCTTAGAGAGAAATGGTTAATATTACCATTACAATGAATGCCAAATGTTTTCTTATAGGGAAACTGCTAATATTATCATTACAATTACCATTATCCAATGAGATAAATGGTTGCCAACAAGCATGCAACTAATTGCTTGAACAGTGAAAGTGCTCATTGATCCAGAATGTGGCAATAATAAGATGGAGTAATGGTAATATTAACTGTTTCCTTATAAGGAAATATTTAGTATTCAGTGCCACTTGAGTTACTTTTCTTATATATATATGTTAATGGTAGTATTAATCATTTCCTTGTAAGGAAACATTCAGCATTCCTTAACTGAGCAGTCAGTGCAACTTGAGTTATACTTTTCTTCACTACCTGGCCATCAGATTGGGATCAAAGTGTAGTATCTGTTCTCTTTGTCTCTCACACTAATAATAATATTAGCTGTTACCTTATAAGGAAATATTCGGCATTCAATGACTGAGCAGCCAGTGCCACTGTTAGTTGAAATTTATAAAATACTAGCTTAAAAGCCACCCTATTGGGCAGCATTTAAGCTAGCTCCTGTGGAGGACATCACAAAGAGGATTAGATGTGATAGGCATCAATAAACTACAGAACTCAAAATTGATTACTGCTGTATTTAATTAATGTTTAAGCTTACCTTTTAAAAGTTCAATGATAATTCTTCTGCTACCACTTAATTTGTATTTCATGGGTGACAGAACAGGGGACAATTTATAAGATAAAATTAATAAAGTGTAAAGATGGGAAAACAGAAATTAGAATTAGTTATACATTCAACATGTGAAGGGTCAGAGAAACATAATAGCTAATTAAGTAAAACCTATATTATGGAATATAATATATTAATATGTATTTTTAACCTCACATAATCTGGCAACCCTGAATCTGAGCTCAATGAAAATTGTTCCCTGCGCCTAATGTTTCTAGGGCTTTTTAATGAGCTATGAATCATTGAAATTGGACCAATATGAATGGAGGAGTTACTTGGACACACACATGCACAAACATACACTGTACTTTATGTGTAAGATTTCTAGTAAAATAGTTCTTCAATAAAATTGTAAATAACTTTATTAATTATTGGTCAATTTTCATAAAATATATTTTATTTTGAAAAGTATAATGGTAGCAGTAGAGTACAGTGTTTGTGCATTTTCTTCCAAAATGGATGAAGAAGGATGACCACTTCTCCTCACTTCCCATACTCATCAGATTGGGGTTACAATTTCTGATGGCTTTGAAATCTACTGAAGTATCAGGCCCATGAACACTGGACCACCATCTTTGCATCTGTACCATGAACTGTCACACTTCATAACCGGATGCTACCTGTCAGGTATTGTACCATTCTGGGTTACACTTGTCACTCGGAAATAAAGATCCTTAACTGCATTTGTATACACTGCACAGATGTTTTAAAATGCCTCTGTATCAGTTCAACATCAAATATGTTGCTTTTTCAAGTTCAGAGTGTTAAACTCTAAAATGCATTCAGTCAGTTTTGTGATATATGTGATACACGTCTCTTTTGATTAGGCAGACTTACCCAAAGTAGGCTGTCGTTTCTTTCAAATAAGAGATGATTCATTTTACAGGGTGGGTAGAAAGAAACTCTCTATTTAAAACTGTTAATAACTTTATTAATTATTGATTGATTTCCATAAAACATATTTTATTTTGAACAGTATAATGGTCTAAGTGTACAGTACAAAATATACATTTCCTGTATGTTTTTCACATTTTCTTCCAATTTGGATGTTGAGGGACAACTGCTTCTGTGGATATCTACCACAGATCCTGTACTAATCCACTTGGAAAGACAATTTCTGATAGTTTTGGCATCTGTTGAAGTACAGCATCCATAAACACTGAGCTACCATCTTTGCATTTATGCCACTGACTGATTTCATTACAGGATGTTAGCTGAGCATACTCATGCAGTGTCAGGCATTGTGTCATTTTGGCCAACATTTGTCACTCTGAAATAAAAACAAAAACTAGCAATGAATTTTTGCCACTTTAGAGTTCACAATATATTTTGTTTCATGCAAATGAGATGATATTGACAAAACTTATAAGTAATTTTCAATAGGGAGTTTCTTTCTATCCACTCTGTTCATTAGGTAAAGTCTCTTCAGTATTTTATTAGCTTACTTTGAGCAAATCAATCCTGTAGGTTTTTAAGAGGACCATCCTTCTTTGAACTTTCTAGACTGGCACTGCAAAATGACAAAGTGTACCAAATGACAAGAGTGACATCACTTGAAGACTTTCAACAGTGGCAACAACTAAAATGGATAGCACATGTATTTTGAAGAGAAAATAATGACATAATCAAGATGTTAACATCCTACACGACTTCAAACGAAAGGTTAGGAAGGAAACTGCTGTCATTATTGGAAAGAGCAATAACGGTAACTGGACAAACCTATTTTCTTGAACAAAAGGTTAGGAAGGAAACTTCCAACAATACTGCTAAGAGTAATAACATTAAATTTGAGAAACTTATTTTCTTGAAAAATTGTTTTACTAGAAATATTTTTTCCCCCCATGCTGTATTAGAATCAGTCTGTTATGATACACACTTAGGCGATCATGTATCTTTTGATACATGATTGACTAGGTAGATTTTTCCCACAGTAGGTTACCATTATTTTCTGCAGTAGACCAGTTGTCATCCAAAGCTATAGAACTCATTCAGTCCTGCTATTTACCCATAGCTGAGGGGAGAAGAAGAGGATTCATATCTTTCCCAAGGGTATTAGCATGTAAGTGAATGTAATGGATTCAACTAGAATTTAAACATGGATTTCTGATCCCTCAATCCAAGCCACTATCCATTACTCCACCGTGCCTCCTGTATTAAAATACAAAATTAAAATAATTAATTGTTGGTGGGGTGGGGGATGTGGTAGCTCATTAGTAAGGGATTGTAAAATCAAAATTTTAGAAAGGATGCCAAGCAGAAGAAAAAGCAGATAATTCCATGTAATATAAGTCTCAAGAGCCTCTCAAGATAGAGGGCTACATTCAAAATGGTAAAGATGAATGAAATGTGTGATGAATGGATGAGATGATGGTAGGAAGTAAAGATTTTGCAGATAAGAGGAAAAGATAACAATTAGCTTGAAGAGGTCAAGTTTGAAGTGTTCAGGGATGCCCCCACACAAGACTCCATGACACAAAGTAGCCATTCTTTATGAAGAAAAGTTAAGTAAAATTTTCATCTTACATTTGGAATATAGGAAGAAATGAGGGGGATCTGACTCCGTGGAGGTGGCATTGGTATGGCCTAGCTGAAAATGTCAGAACTGGGGGAACTAAAGAATGGAGCTCATCTGAACATCTTACTTATTATAAAACGCAGATTGTGTGTGTGTGTGTGTGTCTGTACGTTTATATATTTGATCGGATTTCCTACATTTTTCAACTGATTTCAACAAAACTTCACAGGACTACGTAAAATTACCTTGCCATGGTTCTGACAGCGACAAAAATTGGAAAAATACAATTGTTTTTGCACAAAATCAATTTGAAAAACATGATAAAAACACGATTCTGTCGGCAGAATGAAAGGGACAACTCATATCGAGTTATACTTATTATAAAAACCCAGGTTGTTTGTGTGTGTGTGTCTGTGTTCATTTATATATGGGATCGGATTTCCTACATTTTTCAAACCGATTTCAAACAAAACTTCACTTTTTTTGGCAGGTAGTGTTTCTTATTGTCTTGCACACTTTTTTTTTCTTTATTTTTACATTCAGAATGCTTTTAAAAATTCCATTTACAAGACAATTGTTTATAATAAAATTCTATTCAATTGATAGACTCATAACAATTGAAAACAATGTTTTTGTTTGAGTTTGGGTTTGACCAATTCGTAAAAGAAAAAAACAAAAAAAAAACTAATTAAGACATGCGTGTCCGTCAACCTTAAACAATAATCTTTGTCAATTTTATTTTTTAGTCTTTATGATGGTCGATACTTGATCTATCTCTTACTGTTACATCCCCAGGCAACGCCGGGCTCTACTGCTAGTTTACTACTAAAAGGTTAGTTTTCTGTTTGATCTACCCCCCACCCCACCAACGATTAATTATTTTAACATTATATACTAATATAGGGAGGGTGGAAAAAAACATTTCTAGTAAAACAAATCATGTTGGTATGTTAGGTATTTTTTTTCATCACCTTAAGATGAAACCTAACCTTTTGTTTGAAATCGTGTAGGATGTTAACATCTTGCTCTTCAAATTACATGGGTAGATGTGGCAACATCATCAAAGCCCCGTCTGATGAAATCCTAATGGATGAAATGTGTCACAAAAAAACCTTTCCAGTTTGTCATATTTTTCTAAATACTGTTTGTTGATATATAAAATTATATATCTTTATATCATATATGTGTGTGTGCATTTTTTTCATTACTTTAAATGTTATTTTTAGTGGATACTCATATTTGAGTAGATGTTCTGTTTATTTATTATAAAGTATATGTATTTATTTTTGTCTACTGAAATTTACGCTCTTTGACAGGATTTGAACCTGTGTCCCTCTGAGCAGAGGGAACTATCATTAAATCCAATACACTCTGACAAACTGAGGTACAAAGATCTAATTAGTCAGGCGAGGTTAAATTATACATTTCTATGATTATCCACTAAACAAATGTTTTAAGTGATAAAAAAGCTGTTGGATTACTAAAAAATCCATTACTTTCTCTAAAATTCTATGTATATATGTATATTTTGATTCCAAAAAAAAATTTGCTTGAAGATGGAACAGAGCTTATTTTAATTCAATTTAATTCAAATAATTATATTGAAGTTTTCGGCTCTTGTTTTGAAACATGAGAACTCTTATGTAGCGTGTTGGAATCATATTTTTAAATAAATAATTCCAGTTCTCTAATCAGTTTCTTGATGTTAATATGAAATTCATCAAGAAAGGTACTGTAGTTTTTCCTACACAAGCACTTTCAATCCCCTCCAAGATCATCCTCAGGGGTAAATTACAAAGACAAAATTATTGTCACTGTGAGGAAATCTGCATTTCATTGTGATTTTTAAAAACCACGTGAAAGTGCTCATTATAAGAATGTTAAATTTAGCCATTGTAGCAATGGATTTCTTTGTAAAATGAGCATTTCAATGTAAGGGAGCTGACTAGAAATTTGTAGCATGCAAAATGGCATTAAATGTTTGTTATATGCACTTCAACATATTGCTGCTACATATATTATAAGTTTTGTTGAGTGTTGGTTTGATTTTGATATAGAGGGCCTCGAGTTTATATATATATATATATATATATATAAACACACACACACACACACACACACACACACACACACACACACACACACACATATTACTTTTTAAAGAATTAATGGCTTCTTTATTATATAAACCAACATATTTTCTATTGCTTTAAACGTTATTTTTAGTGGATACCCATATTTGAGTAGATGCTCCATTTATTTTAAACAGTATTCTATTTCGTCTCCAGGCCTGAACATTTCAGATAGCTTCTGTCTATATTTTAAGATGAGGTATTGTAACTATTGACAATATTTACATTGTTCGGACTGTTGTGCTCATCTTTATTATCATATTCATAATGTTTCAGCCGTTATACAAGCCGGGCTTCTTCAGGTGATATATGTTAGAATTTTGAACCAAACCTTTTATTTTATCCAGCAGGTGAGATAATTCTAGTTCCACGAAATATAGATTTTATCTCAGTGAGAATAAATTTGTTTTTGTAATTTACCTCTGACGATGATCTTGGAGGAGATCGAAAGTACTTTAACTGTAGCATTTAAGTACTTATACCTACTTAACCTTCTTTTCATTTATTTTTATTCAATTCAAATTCTTTCTGTTAAGCTTGTTTTTTGTCTTTTGGTGTATTTTATATTTTTTCTTTGTGATTATCTCAAATAGAAGACTCAATCCCACTTATTTTGATTGAGTGATTTGTAAGCTGACATTTTTAGGATGGGTAATCATACTGACTTTTATCCAAAATTGGCTGAGTAAGCATTTAATACACTGACATTACTTTTATTAAGTTTTTACATATATTCAGTCATTTTACATATATTCAGTCATTTTACATATATTCAGTCATTTTACATATATTCAGTCATTTTTTTCTGATGTTCTGTGAATGATCTTAAAGAATAATCTTACATGAATGATCTTAAAGAATAATCTTACATGAATGATCTTAAAGAATAATCTTACATGAATGATCTTAAAGAATAATCTTACATGGCTTCTTTTTTTTTTTTTTTCTTAGTAACTCTGGTCATCCTATGAAACTGTTGTTTAACCTTATTGAAATTTTATTTCAGATTAGACACCCCTGGGAGATAGAATGCCATGTAGACAAGAATGAGCATGTTTGACATTTTCTTTGCTTTCCTTTTAATCAAGGTCACACAGTTGCTAAAGCAGATTTGTACTGTGTATGGAGATGACTTCGTTATCAATAGAATGGCACAGATATGATTTTCGCATTCCAAGTTTGGAAATTCAAACTCACAGACTGACCGCTTTCTGGCCAACCTGTTCAGTTTGATGACAACCAATTGCATGTACAGATTAAAGAAGAAGCATGTGAGACCACAACGGAATTGGGTCAGATTATGGCAGCTCTCGTTTCTATGGATCATCATCTTCACTCAATGAGTAATGTCCAGAAATATGGCACATGCCACATGACCGAGAGAAAGAAAATCCAGCACTCTTCTATCACCACCAGTTTACTCATTCAACATTAGGTTACTCCTGGATACAAAGAAAGAACTCTGTTAGGAAGTTATGCCACACCCACCATATTCCCCTGGTTTAGCCCATTCAGACTACCACATTTTTAAGTTATTTTCTAACAATTTGAGGAATGTTTCATCCAACAACAATGCAGGGCTTAATACATGGCTTGATGGATCTTTCAAGTCAAAATGTAGTGATTTCTGTTGTCAAGTCATTGAACAATTAGTGGATCATTGGCAGAAGATCATAAGCAATGAAGGGGAATACATTGTTGAATGATTCATCATATTATGCACATGCATATAGTAGCAGGAGAGAACAAACAAAACAACAGTACCGCCACTGAGGAGAAAGAAAAAGAAAGAAAGAATTGTAAATATAATTTTTTTTGTATTTGCTGATACAGTGGATGTGAGCAGATGTCTCTGTGTGGGTGAGGTGTGGTGATTTTGAATATGGGTAGAGTTGGTAAGGCCTGAAGTTGATGCATTTAGTGGGTCGGTTGACTGAGGTCATGGTGGTGATGATAAAAGAGGTTTTGAGTTGATTAGTACAGCTTGATCAAGTGGAACTATTGCTGTTATTTTTGGATTCTGATCAGATGGGAGAACAAATGAGAACCGCAATAACCAGCCTATGAGGCAGTGTGAAAAGATAAGATTTTTGACATATGGTTCTTCATTTGCCATTAAAGTGGATGTGTAAGGAAGGCAATTTTGAAGGAAAGTGAGTGTTAGTAAGGCCTGGAGTTGACAGATTTGTCAGGTCGGTTGACCAAGGTTATGGTGGAGACAACAAGAAAGGTTGATTAGTGAAGCTGAGAATCTGATGCAAAGGATACAAGTGGAATATCTCTATATAAGCATAGTGTGAACTTTTGGAGGAGGGTGTCTCTCAAGAGGATATGTGTGTCAGGTCAGTTGACTGAAGCCACAGTGGTGACATTGATACCCCGCTGGATGGAATGATAGCCTGTTGGCCACATTCTGTGCTAGTTATTTATGAGCAACAAATCTAATGGATCCTGCTCATCTTTTTTCTTTAGCAGCAATATTCATGTTTGGCTTCTTTTATGTTGTATTATAGATTTTTGTTGGGACTTGTTTTGTGGGCCGGATATGATATTGAACTCCTAAGGTTTTGGAGATAGACCCCCCCCCCCCCATAACCAGATATATTCTGAAACTACATTGTCCCGGGTACTTGGATAAGTATATTTCATTTTGATCAAAAGGGGTCCCCTCTGGGGACTCCCCACCCTCCTCACACACACTGGAAATTTTTTCCCTTTGATTTAATTTAAATTTAAACAAGGGAATGATGCCTATGCAAAATAAAGAAGGTGAAAGCCAGAAGATGGAGGTCACATTGGCAATATCATTTTGTTCAGAGAGGGTCTCCGGTGGGTGAGGGGCACAAACCCCCAACTAGAAACTTTTTCCCTTTGATTTAAATTAAATTTAAATTTGAACATGGGAATGCCTCCTATCCAAAATATAGAAGGAAAAAGCCAGAAGAAGGAGGTCATATTGGAAAGATCATTGAGTAATATTGAAATACATCATTTTTCTTCATAAATTATAACAATGATTTAAAATCAATCATCATTTTCTTACAAAAAAATGTGTGACATGCAGGAAGGCACAGGTAATACAGCGAGTTATAGAAAAAACGAAAACATTTATGTCACAACCTAATAGTTTAGATCAAGTTTATGAAAAAGATTATTGATATATTTACAGTTTTAAACTCCTGAGAACTTGTTCCTTATAATTGTTACTGTTATATGTTTTCCTTTTTCTTACCTCTTGTTTTTTAGAACAATATTCTAACAATATTCTGAAATAAGAATGTGTCTTTTTATTGTCAACAATGTGAGGGAGAAATGGGCAGAGTATAATAGAATAAAGTTAGATTTCTTGCTGGTTGAGGGGAAAAACTGAACTGCTAGCCAGAGATGTCAGAAATGACAGAAGTTGTCCCCAAGTGTCACTTACCACCCAGACTACAAGAAAATCCCAGGAATAAACAACAAAATATGTTGGAAACAGGATTTAAGTTCTCATTTCTTGCTGTAGTGTTTATCTTCATCTTTTATTTCCTTGTGAGCTTGTGATGGACATTTCCGAGTTTTTGGTGCAGACCGACCCTGTTCAAATATGGAAGGAGTCCTAAAAATGATTACAAAGGTCTGTACATAATTATTGGTAGGATACTAAGGCTCTCTGACCATAGGTAAGAGAAAGAAAAGTTGATTATTTCTATTTATTTATTTTTATTTTATTTTAAAGTCATAGGCATATATAAACAAAGAGACAGTATGTAAAGACATGAAACTGTTAAGTCTTTTTTCTTTTCTTCAAATTGATGATTTTATTGCTTAGCATAGGGTAAGGGTTGTCAAGACTGAGTGGAGGGATGTATTGTTTCATTGTCTTAACTCAAACTCAGTCAAATTGAATGTGTGTATGTGTGTGTGTACTTAAATGGCACAAGTACATTTAAGTCACTTATATATACATATATATTGCACGTGTGCATGCAAAGTCCGATGCAGATTGTGTGTGATGGACAGAGAATCAGCTCTTTTATAATGTAGATGAAAGAAAGAAAGTGGCTGTGGGCAGCTATGATCACTGAGCAAAAGGGTACTTAAAGAGAGAGAAAGATAGTTTAAAAATAGTGTGAAAATAAAAATAAATATTTATTTTTTGTTTTTGGAAATATATCATTTTAGTCAAGTTCAAAGGCAGTTTGAGACAATTTATGATCACTTTGAGCTAATGATCTGAAGAAAGGCATGAGTCAGTCCAATAATTCGGTATCTAGCCACCCCCCCACGAGGGTTGCATGTGGCACAAGGCTGAGTTTTTATGTGGGTTTCCCGAGCCCGTAGGCTCGGCCAAATAATGCCCGTATAACCCATATAAACGGGATCAGGTTGGTCATTTCTCCCCGAACGAGATTCTGCCCTTCGGTGGAGCCTCGTCCGGGTTCCTTTCTGCTCAGAGGCAGAAAGTTCGACTGTCAAGCCGAGAGTCAGTCCAATAATTCTAGTTTGGTTTAGAGAGGAGGACAGATTGAGTTCTTTGCCTTGGTTGGTAATCAGTCGAGAAGAAGGAAACTTCTAAATTTGAAAATTATGGAGAAGGCAATGGATAACCACTATATTATATTTCTCTCAATGTAGAGTTTATAGATGTTCAAGAAAAAAGATGCTGTGGTGAGCTGTGATAACCTAATATCCAGTACAGACATGATACTTTAAAAGAGAGGAAGAAGGATTGAAAATACTGTACGAAAAAAACATCTTGCTTTTTTTCGCTTTCTTTTTTTAAAGTAAATCCTGAACATCGTTTATAACCAGGTTTGAATTCCAACTGAGACAATTTGTGATCACTTTGAGTGTGCCATGTATTTTCTGGATATCACAGTTTTATTTATCTTCTTTTAGTAATTCTCCAAGTTTTTATCCATTGGGCTATGTCTCTTTAGGGACACATGGCCCAGTAGATAATAGTGTCGGTTGAAGTAATCCAGTGACCTGCCTCAAAGAGTTGAGACTTCAATATCTGGCCACAGCAGAGGTGAACAAAAATTTGGGGAGTTGATTTACTCAAGGGAGATAACTGCAACTTACACATCCAGAAAAGGTCTGGCACATGGAACTAGAACAATCTACCTCAATGGACTAAATAAAGAGTTCATTTTGAAATTCCAACATATATCACCTGAAGAAGGCTGGAGCAAACAAGGTCTGAAATATTGTGAATATGAGAATAAAGATGAGAACAACAGTCCAAACAATGTAAATAGTAAAAGTTATATTAAATATTAAACTATTTTTTTTTTGTGAAAACTATTCACAGAATGTGTTTAATTATTGAATTAATGTACAAACAGAATATGTATTATGACTGTTACTTTTATTGTTTTTATACTAATATTCACCCAATACAAGGCACAAGAGCAACTCAAGGTAGAGGGTTATTTTGTCATATTGTGTGGAAGAAAGGGCAAGAAATGAAGTTCATGGGACTATGCAGAAAAAATAAGGATTCAAGATTGTAGTAATTAGGAAAACATCCTGCTAGGAGTCTATTCCATAAAACAGCAGTTCTTAGGACGAAGGGATTAAGACCTTATCCAACTGAAACACCAGTTCTCGTATGATCACCAAAGGTAAGCAATGTTGACTCTGGTCAGTACCTAGATAGATGACCACTTGGGAATACCAGGTGCTGTAAGCTTGGATGTGCAGATGGTGCAATGGTTAACAGTTTGGAATTGGAAATTCTAGTCAGGTTCATTATATTTACTTACGCGTGAATACCATTGAGAAAGGTATGAATCCACTGCTTCTCCTCCCAACTATGGGTTAATTAGTAGGACTTGTATCAGTAATTCATTATTATCACAAAAAAAATTCTTATAATCTAAAGATATTTTCTGACTTTAAATAACCTGCAAAAGGTTGATAATCTGTAAAAAACAAATCAATCATAGGAAGAAGCCGTCCGAATGGAACTTTCTTCTTACTTTAGGAATACAAGGGGAATGTGGATGATTAGTGATACAAGTTTTACTAATTAGAAAGAGAAGAGGTAGATTTATACCTTTCTCAAGGGTATTTGCACGTAAGTGAATATAGAGAATATAGGAAATTTGAACTTGTCTCTCCGATTAACAATTCTGAGCCATTAACAATTGCACTATTTGCACATCTAAGCTTACAGCACCTGGTATTCCCAAGTGGTTACCCATTTAGATGCAGACCAGGCTCGACGTTGCTTAACTTTGTTGATAGTATGGGAACTGATGTTTCGATGTGATGTGGCCATATAAGATTTGTGTTGTTGTTGTGACGTGGCCTGTTTTACACATGGTCGACAATGATACCCCCCACCATGAAAAAGCAACCTTGGTTTATAGATATTAGAGAAAAAAAAGAATTTGTGGCAAACTATGATCAGCTAGGGTCTTGTACAGACATGGCACTCGAAGGGGGAAGATAAAAGACTGTAAATATTATAAAAATAAAAACTTTTTGTTATTTCTTTAATGTAAATCGTGAACATCATTTGCCGTCAGAGTTGGTTAACGATCAGCAATTAACAATGAAAGTATTTCAATCATAAAAGCATAATCCATGTAGAAAAATTACTTAAGCTTACGTTTGTATTGATGACACGTCCTATCCTGGTCGGTTTGTCACTTCATATTTGTTTTTTTTTCTTTTGTTGTTGGCCTTAACTGATCAGGTAAGGACTATCAAATTAGAAACAGGTGACAGGTGTGTATAGATGTTGCATTAAGACAACACCTCAGCTTTACCTGCTTTGTTTTTCTCACACCTGTTGTAATGTCAATAAATGAAACGCCAAAGTACCTGAAATTATATGGGAATATTTTTTTTTTTTTTTTTTTTGCCACCTCACTAGGAAAAAACAAAATACAGAAAAAAAAGGAACAAAAATTGTCCAAATCAACTCTGCCAACCTCTTTTAGCAAAGAGAAACATTTTTAAATTATACGTGGCCGGAAGTCAAAATTGTACCAAGCGGAAAATATCAGCATAGCTTTATGGTTAGAGCATGTTACAAAAGGATGGTTATATATAAAAATTATATTCACTTAACTTTTATAGAACGTTTTATAATTTATTTTATTAATTTTATATATTATTTTTTAATTCTATATGTTAATTTTTATATTTTTATTTTGTTATTTATTTATAATTTAAATCGGTTAATCAAATTTTATAGATAATTTTTTTATTTTTGTTATATGTGGCTGGAAGACAAAACTTTACTAGACAGAAAATATCAGCATAGCTTTATGGTTAGAGCATGTTACAAAAGGGTGGTGATATCAAAAATTATATTCACTTATTTTTATGTGTTTTTCATTTTTTTTATTGAATTCACTCCATGCCAGGCAATAAAACCACTAAGACAAAAAGAGTTACTGGGTGTGAAAGAATTAGAAAACAGAAACCTTATTAAGGAATGAGAACAACAGAAGAGTGATCAGGAAGACAGTTTTGAAGATCAAATTTGGTGAGAAAGCATGGAGTCAGAAGAGAGTCCCCCAAGTGAGAAGTGCAAGAAAAGAAACTGTTAGCATAAAGCTTACAGTTATATCTAGCCAACTCAGCTGTATATTGGTGAGACCTTGTTGCCAATCTAGCACTGCAAATTTAGGTACCATAGAGGAGAGTCCATCCAAACAATTACCATGGAACTATTTATAGAAAAGACACAGGGAAGCAACTTTAAGGTGGTGGGAAAGGGATTGAGGCCAAGATGCCAGGTCAGGACCAATAATATTGTTGATTCTTCTTTGGATTTTATCAAGAATATCTAAATATATAGTAGTAGCACCAGACCAGATGTGGCAGCAACATTCAAATCATGGACAAATGGTAGACTTATAGATATTTAAGATAGATTCTGAAGAGAAAAATGTTCTAGTATGACACAGTGAACCAACTTTCTTAGCAGCAGACCTAGCAATGGATAATGTCTATTCAAATGTAGATGATCATGGCCCTTCACAAATTCCTTCTTTTTTTGTTTATAATTATCTGCTAACTATCATGAATTCTTGAGAAAGATAGTGGATTCATGCCTTTCTGAACAGCATTAATGCAAAATGAACATAACTGACTTGGCCAGGATTTGAACTCACTTCATTGATCTTCTTTCCACACTGATAATCATTATGCTACTGTTATATAATAAATAAATTGACAAGTTGGCAAAGTTTAACCTTTGTGCTCACAAAAAATGATATTTCAAAAGAACGTTTTTCCTGTTGAATCTGCTATTACTGTATACTACCGAGGTTCTCTTCGCAATGTTTATTTACAATATTATTTTAGAGAAAAAACTATCACAAAGTGGGAAAAGTTTTTGTGCAATGCATTTTGTCCTTTAGGAATTCATCAGACCAAAATGATGTTTATGTGACTACACATGTGCACGAAAAGAAAGGGAATGCTGAGAATATTAAATGTAAATACATTTTTATAAAATATAATTAAGTAATTCATCAAGTCTACAAGACACCTCAACAGAATGCAGAAAGCACTGGACGGCCATTTCATCCTATATTTGGGACTCATCAGCAGTGCGCATCCACAACCGACAACTGAAACCCGGACAGTTATGTTATCAGGCAAACGCCATACCAACTGTTCCAGCCAGCCTCAGTGACGATGAGGTAGTGAATCAGACTCGATATAGCGCCGTTTGATCACATATTCCATGGTGAAACTCATCTGAGTTTCTCTTTTACCCATAGAACAGTGCTCCCACAAGCCTCTTCACTACCTCTTCATCAGTGAGGCCTGTTGGAACAGATGGTATGATGTTTGCCTGATAACGTAACTGTCAGAGGTTTCAATTCTCGGTAGTAGATGTGCACTGCTGATGAGTCCCAAATATAGGACGAAACAGCCGTCCAGTGCTTTCTGCATTCTGTTGGTTTCTTTCAGACTTGATGAATTACTTAATTATAATTATCTCAAATCCTCCTAATTTCTATCATTTTTTTTAAATATATGTTTTGGGTATATAGTTTTGCTGACTTCATAGTTTTTTTTTTTATTTGTGGTTCATGCTTCCATCAATTTTGTTATTAAATATCCCACATTGTGATAATAGACAAATTGCCAAGAAAAGTGAAATGTTGTAAGAACCTGGGATGGTGCTTTAGCATGTGTCCTACTGATTAGTTTCTGCTTTAGTATGTATCCAACCACCACATTTGTACCCGATATTATTAAAGCATGCTAAATATATTTTACTGATCTGTTTTTGCTTTAGTGTGTATCCCACCACCACATTTGTACCCTACATTATTAAAGTATGATAAATGTTATGGTCTGGTTCCTTGTACCACAGTGATAGTCCAAGGTAGAACCAATAAAGAAGAACTCAAACATGGATATGGTATAACACCAATATATTACAAACAAGAATATATACAGAGAAGTAGAAAGTGTTAGTATGAACAATCAGGTTTAGTAGGGAGAACAATGTAGTCTCGACCAGTATCACTATTCCAATGTCTTGTAGGAATTGTTTGAACGCGACTCTGTTTCGGACTGTCTCTGACTGGACTGACTGACTGACAGACTCCTGTCGGACTTCACTCCAGACTTCAGACTGAACTCTCTGCTTCCACTTGAGGCGTAGTATTTATTACGTATGGAATAGTCCATTATGTTATTATGGGTAAGGTCCCATAGCACTAAATATATTTTACTGATCTGTTTTTGCTTTAGTGTGTATCTCACCAACACATTTGTACCTTACATTATTAAGGCTTGCCAAATAATATATTTTACCAATCAGTTTCTGCTTTAGTGTGTATCCGACCACCATATTTGTATCCTACATTATTAAGGTATTGTCCCAACTTTTTTCTTGATATGTTAAAAGACATTCTGAATGTTTTTATTTAAAGGATTCAAATATCTTATTTTGTGAATTTTTGTCAAATTTCTTAATCTATTTTTTTTTCATTTTACATTTTCTAATACAATATTATACTGTAACAATAAATCACATCCTCCTTTCGTTTTTACTTTTCCCTTTTACGTTACTTTATGTAGGGTACAAATGTGGTGGTAGGATACACTGATTGGACAGACACACACTAAAGCAGCACCAAACCTGGACATAAATTTACTGTTGATGATCTAGCGATTAAAGCACTTTCTATACATTTTCATCTTAATAAAATGCTTTCTCTTTTAATTCGAGGGGCTTTTTTAAAATCAGAATTTTGTATTCCTCATGACAGTTATTATGGGTGAGGGAGTTGTAATGAGTCCTGATAAAAATAAAATAAAATATAAACCAAAAATATATAAACAAAAATAAAAAGGAATTAAAATAAGGCACTTTTGCCTTCCTTTAAAACCTTTATCTCTTTCTCTCTCTCTCTCTCTCTCTCTCTCTCTCTCCTTCGCTCTCTAAACTTCTCTTTATATACTTCTCCCTCAACTAACGAGAAGGCAACCCTCAAATAAAAAGAAGAATAGAGTGAACCTGGACGAAAATCGACTGAAAACTAGCAAAAATCAGGGAGGCTCCTCGCATAACTTCCGTTATAAAAAGATATGCAAAAGAAAGGAATTTCAACATAAGAAAGACTTGGATACACTATATATATATATATATATATATATATAACCTTAAAATTTCACTGTCTATATGTACATTAAACGTGTCGAATCTAGACTTTGAGATTTAAGTTAAGCAAAAATGTTAATTTCCCACTAACAAGAAGATTAAAGAATTAGAAGCTTTCCCAGCTCCTAAAGATTCAAAGAGCCTGCGCAGATTTTGGGGGCATGACAGGTTTTTATCGCAAGTTAATCCCTAATTATGCGTCGATTGTGTTACCTCTATCTGAATGCATGAGGTCATACCCCAAATCAGCGTTTGTGCTGATGTCGGAGTTAACTCCTCCTTTAGTTCGTTAACCCTTTCACCAGGGGTCTCTCATCCCTGGCTATAAATAGTCGCTGACCCTTCGCCTCTTTTTTCCTCAGGCCTTTGGGCCGAAACCTGGAGGTAAATCTCTCTTTTTCCTCAGGCTTTCAGCCTTACCATTTCGCAGATGTGAACGCTCACAGAGAAAGCGTTTCCCAAATGCTGGGAACACGCTTAGCACAATACTTGTACGTACGAACACTCACTACACACACACACACATACATATATATATAAAATTCACACACACACTCTGTCCATTGTAACTGTCCATGTAACTTGTTATTAATATATATATTTGTATACATATATTTATCGGCCTTGTGTTTGTTTTCTTTGCATTCTTTGGACTTAATTAAAGTCCAACTTTCTCATGTAGTTGGACTGGCTAGCAGGAAAATCTGAACTCACGTGTGTTTCTTCTACTTCTAGCAAGAACATCACAGCCACGGTTCACTACACTGACAGGAAAAGAAACAAAATCATTTAAAGAAATAATACAAAAAAGTGTCAGATACTGCGGCATTAGGCCGCCCACAAACTTCGGCCAAAGTTGGTGCTGCATTATACCAGCTGCTAGATAATAAATCAGCACCTATAGGATTCTTTTCGAAGAAATTATCTCAAGCCCAAACAAAATATTCCACATTCGATAGAGAACTCCCAGCAGCTTATTCGGCAGTGATTAACTTTCACCACCTTATAGAAGGTTGACACGTAGTTTTATTCACTGACAATAAGCCGTTATGTGAAGCTTTCCACAGCCAAACTGCTGTGAAATCGGATCGCCAAGCAACGACACCTGTCGGTACTAGCTGAATATTTTGCTGACGTGGCGCCTATAAAAGGGCAACAAAATACAGCTGCAGACTGCATATCCAGACCTGACGACGAAATAAAATCGTATCCAAACTTAAAAAAATACCTGGTGTCGAATGGAAGCGACGCACTCTTATGTGAAACTTCCATTATCTATCCTAGACCGTTTAGTCCTGAGCATCTATGCAAATCTGTTTTCAACAGCCTACATTCTTTAGAACATCCGGGAATTTGAGCGTCTACAAAATTAATAAAATCCAGATACTTTTGGCTAAACATGGACCAGACGATTGTGTGATTGTGAGAGAGCACGTCGTCGCACACTGAAAACAGCCATAATGACTCATAGTCATGGATCAACATGATACTGATAGTCTTGCAAGGCATACGTATCCCACCTAATGAATCAGGTTTTCTCACTGTACACTGTAGTCACAGGCGTCCCCATAGTGATCCCACACCTCTTGGTTGATGAACCCGATCCGTCAGCGGCGAGTATATACAGGAATTAGTTAAATCCATATTCGAGACGCATAAATTTGGATGAATATCACCAGTAATAAAACATTCATCTCGAAACCACTGTCTTCCTGCGACAAAGTATGTTTTACTTTTGTGATGTCAACGAACACTCGTTGCCACTTCTGTGATGCCAACGAATACTCGTTGTCACTTTCGTAATGCTCGTTGTAGTAGAGATTTTGTAATCGCAGATACAACTATAGTACGCCATTGAACTATACTGGTGTCAGGCGCCTTCGAATGACACCCACACTAATAGTACTTGCTCGATAATACTCGCTTGAATAGTGATCCGAATAGAGAAACAGTATAGTGAATGGTAGAGAATAGCGGTTTAGACATCACGCTACTTTTGCGTTTCTCCCATGGTCACGTGATCCACTTAATTCAATAATAGGATCGCCTGTGTTTGCTCATTGGCGATCTATGTTCAAGTTCAAACTCAAGTGTCGGCAGCGACACTTTATTCCTATATAACAGTAAGGCTTCGAGTTGATCGAGTCAGAAAACCCTTAGAAGCGCGCTATACACCCTACAAATACTGATAAGGTCAACTAAAAATTTCAGGAACAATGAAACCTAGGCGCATGTATCAATATATAGCTTAAAACCTTATATCGAGTCGACTAAAGATAAACTAAATCCCAGTAAAAAAAATAAAGCAAACAAAATGAGTACACGACTGACGAAGAAAATTGTAAAACTATTTTTATAAAACTATTTGTAGGGGGGGTGGGGCTGTACACCTATTATTTTTTTTGTGATGAATAAAAATTCCTGACGTCGGACAAGAGAGGAGAAAAAAATAAGATGAACACGTATTCAATCTGTGACATGAATCAACGTAAATTATATTCACAAAAATTTACATTTAGGTTTGTAAGAATGAGTGAGTTGGGCAAAGGTAAGTTTTGGGAACATTCATGTCCTGTTTCTTGATGTGATGTGGCCGCAACTGACCGCTCCCTCGCGGGAAAAAAGTTTTTATAGGATTTTGAGCAACCTCACGATTTGGCGGCAAAAAAGGTTACACTAACCCCTGCCCTGATTGGCCGAATCAATCCAATCAGAGGACATTTAACATATGTGAGGATGTGTGGGTATGTGTGTATGTGGACGTACAGTTCCACATATTTATTGATAAGAATGCCAATAATAATAATAATAATACTTAGTTTTACTACTGATAATAGTAGTGAAGTTAATAACACTAAGGAAGAAAAATAATGACTACTTCTATTTTTAGTATTTCTTTCCACTTACTAGCTTCGCTTTTTGGTGGGAGACACTTTGTAGAGAGTCCTGATAAAAATAAAATAAAATATATCAACAAAAATAAAAAGGAATTAAAATGAGGCATTTACGCATTCCTTTAATCTATCTATCTATCTATCTATCTATCTATCTATCTATCTATCTATCTATCTATCTATCTATCTATCTCAACTAACGAGAAGGAAACCCTCAAATAAAAAGAGAAAGAAGAAAATACTGAACCCAACCGAAAAATGCCGGAAATTTGCGTGACCAGAGCCTACTAATTTGTGATTGAAAAATACCAGAAATTAGTGAGGCTCTACGCATAACTTCCGTTTATATATATATAACAACATGAAAAAGAAAGGAATATATATATATATATATATATATATATATATATATATATAACAACATGAAAAAGAAAGGAACGCCGGAAAATAAAATAATTTTGGCCAATCAAAAAAAAAAAAAAATAACACAAAGAAACGTTTGATGTTAGTCGAAATCGAGGTTCGCATCAGAGTCTCGGAGCCTGGTCGACAAGATATAATTTTACACCTCTGTTTTAGACGAGCAGAAGGGACGGCAAGAGAAACCACAGAACATGAGAATGCGACCCCTGGAGAAACCAGTCATGCGTGAAGAAGTAGTTAAGAGGTCAATTGTTAATAATATTTTCTGCCCTTCACAGGTCGTAGAAAAACTTATGCTGACTGATGACGACTAACATGACTAAGATGACTAGTACAGTCTGATCTAAAAACATTTCTCCAGACTGCTACCAATATCAGCCTTATATACGAACATTTTGCTATACCGGATACAAAAGGACTCACTCAAAAGTAAATAAATAAAAATATATTATTTATTTTATATCCTTGAGTCAGTTCATTTTATTTCCAAAGTGTCCAATAAATAAATGCCAAGAACATCCTGCTACCTCATCCACAGAGTAAATTTCTCATTCAAGTTTTAGCTTATTTTGTTTTGTAATAATTATGTTATTGTTTTAGAAGCAGATGTAACATTACAAAATTATAAAAGATATGTGGGCCAAGTACAACGTGATATTTTTTATTTATCATTTTATAAAGAAATAAATTTGAAAAGAAAGTTTTTTATTCAAAAAAATTTTCAAAATATGTGAACCAGCTACAATGCAATATTTATCATTTTATAAATGTTGTAGTATATATACGGACGATAACTGTTAAGCTCCCATTCCCATACATACATATTGAATACTTTACGAGGTCTAGATTTGGAGATTCGTCTCCAGCTATGTTGGTTAAACTCTCTGCCTAAATGCAGAGAGGATCCCCAGACAAGGCTATGTCGAAGGGCAGAGTTTCATCTCGGGAAACAACTATCCGACCCCGTTTTATACGGTGTCTACGGGGAATATTTGGCTGAGCCTACGAGCTCGGATGCCCCACATTAAATTCATCCTTGTGTCTCATCTGACCGCGGGGGCAGTTGGTAGATATCCTATAGTTGGAGTTTCATTGTGGAATTCACTTGACTCGCATCTAGCAGTTTTATGTGCCGCTGGCGAATCTTATATATGTTGTTCTTGTCCTAAGTATTATCGTTCATTACCAACCTTCGTTTGATTATTCTATTTAGTAACCTTCCCTAGATTACAACAATAAATAACTATGAAGACAAGTTTTTTATTCATAATTTCATTGAAATTTTTTATCGATTATAAAATAAACATTATTTTTTTCTGGACATTATACATTTTCTTCTGAAATTATTTTGTATTACTTTTTGTTTTAATTTTCCTAATTTTTAAAAGTTTTTTTGTTTGGGGGTATGCCATAGCAGAAATTTTCATTATAGCTTCACAACTTGCTGAAGCTATAAAGAGATCAGTTATTTCATTTTCTCGTCTTGTTGTCTGGCTGTCTTTCAATTTTTCTTAGTCCTAACTTGGGCTGTAAAACACCGGATCCAAGTCTCGACAAATTCTATTTCATGCAAGCGACTTAAACATCCTATCAGCAACGCCATATTTACAATTGATGGTCAGAAGTGATTTTAAAAGGAAGCACCTACACATTTTGATATGTGTTACTCTGGAAATTGTCTGCTTCCTTGGATATTCTTTCTCCTTCTGCTTTAGTGCAATGGTGAGGTGCTTCCTTGGAGACAAAATCTCAAGAACCAGGAATCTTTATTTTATTGGTTTCCAACTACATAATTAAAATCACTTACATCGAGTATTAAAATTCATACAAAATATTCAGAGGTCGCACTATGTGTTGTCAGTTTCGTCGTACTTGAAATAATATTCCTGTTCAGAAATTGATGTGGCAGATTATTTCCACCATGAAGAAAACAAATTGCAAGTCCAAACTCGAAGATCCAGGAGCAGAAAGAAATGTCGAAATCTCGATTCGCAGGCCCTATGTCACAAATTCCAATACACGTAAACAGTCAGAAATCCAACACACCGGCAGAGGTAGCAAAATAAATTAATTTTTTTTTCGAGATTTATTATACATAAAATACAACTGTGGCACAAGGCCTAAAATAGGAGAATGGGTTGAGGCTGGTCAACATTATTTTATACCTAACTAATCAAATTCACGACCTATTCATTCAATTACAATTTACACATCCACAACAAGAACTAATCAATCATCATTCAATCTTCCAAATACCACAATACCGCACACTCACAGGGAACCTACAAAACACCCCAAGACATAAAAATTGTTGAGTATAAAATTCTATATAAAAACCTGTTGATGAGAGTGGAAATGAACCCCAAAACAAACTAAAATATAACAAAATTACACAAACTAAAGATATCTGAAAATTAGCAGGTCCACCACCACCACCCCAAAAATAAGAGAGGCCGCTGTATTCTGTCTTTAGACAAAATCAAATGGATCTCTCGCTAAGGGAGAGGCAAGGATACAATAAATACGGCCATGGGGGAGAAAATTGACCGAATCGAGAAGAAAAAAAAAGGGGGCAAAAACAAACTGGGGAGGTTGGGAATCTCAACTTGGAGGATCATAATCGAAAAAGAAGCCGGGAACAAGCCAGGAACGACATTTACTCATATTAACTAGGTACACAAGAAGAGTCTAGCCTAACCACAAGAAAACACCTCGTTATGACTTAGGGAGATCTAAAACAAAAAGAAAATCAAGGCGGAGGAAAGCCGGCCTCGAGGCGAGTTTCTGACTCTCCAAGTGCGGCATTCCCCCCCCCTGACACGGATGTTGGACACGGACTTCTGTCGACGTGATGCTTGCATCCTCACCCCCACAAGAGGAAGTAGAGCCGTCTTACGTTCCTTACAGAGAGCAAGTACAGGAAAGTCGGTAAAAAATGGTAAAGGATAAGAGGAAAGACGTATGTAGCACACGCCTGCGCCTTACCCTTCAAGGACAACCTCCTTCGGCGCCAAGTCTAGACCTTAATTAATCAAATTTTGTTCAGGGAGGGTCTCGGTATTGCTCCATCCCTCGTTATAGAGTGGTAAAATTAGCCTAGGGAGGCACGGTGGAGTAATGGATAGCGACTCGGATTGAGGAATCGGAGAGCCGAGTTCGAATTCCAGTTGAATCCATTACATTAACTTAGTTCACTTCTGGGTAAATAACAGGGCAGACCGAGTTCTATAGCCTTGGATAGAAAGAAATGGCGGGAAATAATCTACCTCGTCAGTCATATATCGCCTAAGCGTATCACACATAGCACATAACTGACTATGGGCTTTGGCGGGATTGTCCTACATGGACGGATGACATCAGAGTTGGGCACAGGGGGCCTAGGACAATCTGTCGGGGTCCTTACCCCCGCAGATTTCCGCCCTGTTGGCTGTTCACATTAGGCTGTTGTTTTTTCTCCTTTCAGGCCTAAAATTGTCTATCAATAGGCTGGCTATTTTGATAGACAATTAATTAAGTCGGACGAATCCAACTCGAATATACGTATTTCAGGGAACATGGCTTTTGCTTCAAAGAGGTGGTAACATACCTTTAGGTACCTCCCTCCCGCGTACCCCTCACACAAGTGATAACACCTGGTGCTTTCGGGAAGTTACGGGAGTCCTCTACTGATTTCACTGTGGATATTTTAAATAATGGCTCCAAAAGAGCCTTCTTGTGTGTGGAGGTGGTCCTTTTCATGTTCTTTCCTGTCTACCTTGCATATCTCGTCCGGTCTAGGGAAATACTTCTTTTTCTATTATTACCTTGGGCGGAGAAGAAGTGGATGAGTGAGGGGGAGTGGATGTTGAACTGAGGGAAGAGGTGGAAGGAGATGGGGATGGAGTCCGGGTAGCTTCTTGCTTTATGCTGGACACCAACAGTTTCTTTTTGCGAAGCAGGGACAGTCAGCGACCTGGTTTTGTCCGTGCTCCTCTCCGCCCTACTTCGACCAGTGCGTTTTTCTGCTGGTTTTCCTTTAATTTCTCCCTCTTCTTCCTCCCTGGTCCACTTCAAAGATGAAGGCATTCGCTTCACCTCTATCTCTGTTTCGGGTCGCTGCTGCTGCTGCTGCTGCTTCTTGGGCTGTTGTTGTGGCTGTTGTTGCTCTTTTTGTCGTTTTTGTCGCTGCTTCTGTTACTGTTCTGTTGTTTTTTTTATCTTGTTGCAGCGGTTTCTGTTGTTGCTGCTGCATCTCCTCAGGCAACTCCTGTGGTGGTGGTTGTAGTTGTTTTGGCAGAGACGCTTCCCGCTGTTGGGGAGAGGGCAGGCTTGTTGTCTTTAGTTTCCTCTGCACCTCGTTTCAGATACTGTTGGGGGCCTTTTCGGTTGCTGCTACTGCTGCTGCTGTTGTTGTTATCCCCGTTTGTGATGGCGTCGTTGTTTGTGATGGTAGCATCACACTATTCCTGGGGTGCGACTTCGACATGTGCCCCGAGGCACCCCACGATCAGCAGAAGGGTCGGAGGCCTTCTACCACCACACGCATCCCCTTTTCCCTGTACATGGGCACATTCGGAATCTTACCAAAGGTCTGGCGGGTCATTGTGACCTAAAGTACAAAATCCCCAGTAGCAATGCCGGATCTGCTAATCATTGCGCTGACGTCCTCAACTTGCCCGTATTTAGAAAAAAAGGCCTCCATTCTGATTTGAGATGTCCAAGGACACCCCATGAATGGTGATTTTTGTCTTGCATGTTCCCATATATTCCGTTTGAAGCCAGACTGCATTTGACATCAAAATGCTTCTGATCAGCTGTTTTGCTTTCTGTTCGGTAGCCAAGAGAATGTTCCACATTGCGTTTCACCTCCTGGCTAGCACGTTTGGCCCAATACTCAAATTTTTGAGGGTTTCTTCCATGATTTCCCTGCTGACCCCAATTATTTTCCGACTCTTCAGGTTGTCAACAGAGAGATTGTTCTCGTATTAACGGCGTCCAATGCCCCTGGGATTGTGAGGAATTAATTCCCCTTAATGTACTCCTCATACTTGGTCCTTTGAGCGCCATATTAACCCGCGTTTTTCTTTTTGGGCCTGTTTTCACACCTTTACTTAGCTGGGCACAGGGGTGTTTCGTCATAGTCACTCATTGGTAGCACTAATTTAATGCTGCTAATATAATTCTTTTTTCTTTTCTAATTTCAAATCAAACCAAACTAAAGAAAAACGAACTAGAGTCGCAGTGGGTGGGTGAGGTTCCAACGAAGCAAACAAAAATAAATAAAACTTGGCTTTACCAAAAAAACAAGTCACACGTAAAAACACAAAAAATAAGAAAAGAAACAAAAATAAGGCCAGGGGAGCGCCACTAAAATTCGACTTGAAAATAAAGCAAACAAGTCACACGTAAACGAAAAGATTAAATTGAGACGATGTACAAAAAAGACTTGCTTACAAAAAGGACAATTTACAAATAAAACTTAAAGATTGGCAAGCAAGTTACAATAAATAGATTAAAAATGAAAAAGTTTTTGCTTACCAAAATAAAAAATACAATTACAAACTAAATTGAGAGAGAGAAAAAAATTAACGCTTGGCTAATAAAATTAAAAAGAAAATTTACAAACTAAAGTGAGGGGGGAAAAATAAAAGAAAGAAAAAGAAAAATATAAAGTTTAAACAAAAGGGATACTTGTCGGAGTTAACTCCTCCTTCAGTCCGTTAACCCTTTCACCAGGGGTCTCTCTTCCCTGGCTATAAATAGCCGCTGACCCTTCACCTCTATCTCTTTTTCCTTCAGGATTTTAGCTATCAACCTCGAAATGTGGGTGCTAACAAGGGATAGCGTGGAAACACGCTAAGCACAATACACACACACGCACGCACATACAGAATAATCACACACGCACGCACATACAGAATATTCACACACACTTCGTCCTTTGTACTGTTTCCATGTATTGTAACTTGTTATTAATATATATTTGTATATACATATATTATCGGTCTTGTGTTTTGTTTGCTTTCTTTGCCTTCTTCTTTGGACTTAATCAAAGTCCAACCTTTTTATGTAGTTGGGCCCGGCGGGCAGGAGTATCTGAACCTTACTTGCGTTTCTTCTGCGTCTGACTTCTATCAACAACATAACAGCCATGAACCCTCTACATACTAAATATGTTATTCTATACTGTATGCAAAAGTTCTATCAATTCTACTATTTTAGTTTAATTGAAACGTCTTTCTTTTCTATTTATTAAACCCAAGCATAAAAAATTTAAGCAACAGGAAATAAATCTTAAGTTTCCCGAAATTATTTGCATCCGGGCTATTGTCCTCATTTTTGTTGTTGTTATCGCAACATTTTGGCCATTGTGCTCTCCGACCTTCATCAGGTGTATATTGATCAATGTAACTTACGCCTGATAAAAGTCGGAGGACACAATGGCCGAAACATTTTGATAACAACAAGAATAAGGACAATAGCCGAAAGGTAAATAGTGTAAAGCACTTCTTAATCCCATTTTTCATCACAAGATTTATATTATTGAAAATTTTCCTTCTTTTCCATCTATTCAGTTTATAACTTTTTAAAAAGTTTTCGTTCCTGCAACGTTCAATTTGAGGCGGGTATTGTTGGAGTTAGATCCTCCTTAATTCTCTAATTGTTCACTAGGGGTCGCTCTCCCTACACTGCACTATAATTCTTGCCTCGTTCTCTTTTCTACTTTGCATTTCAGCGGACACATTTAAAAATATAATCTCTTGTAGAAATCAGCGTTTCCGCCCACTTGTGGGAAAACGCCATTTAAACACACATACACGTACACACGAACATTCACCAAAATACAAACTCTTTGTTGCGGACTGGTGATTGTGTTTAAATTGATCAGAATGAATTTCGAGGCTGTGTTCTACAACATTCGTCCACAACAATTATTTAGAACAAATACTTGGAACAAAGCATGCAAATAAAGTTGAAAACAAGACAACAGTGGAATGCATAACAATAACATCAATTTATATACAATTTAAATACAGTGGGTTTAAGTTAAGATGTGATGGATAAATGAGGATTAGTGTATTTAATTGTGTATTATGTTGTTGTGAATGTTTGGGTGCGTTTGCAGGTATTGATTTTGTTCACAGAATTAAACTGTTTGTTTGATCAACGTACAAAAATGTTCGGTGTTGAGGTTGAATCGTTAGTGTATGTATGTAAGTGTGTTTATACAATTATTCAAAGTTGTTCAGAGTTGCGTACCTTTATCTGCGTGAGAAAAAATAAATTGTTAGTTTCTGATACTTGTTATGTAGTGAGAAATATCACTTTGAAAGTATAGCAAGTATAGTTTGAGAAATTGTTCTAGAGAGAGATAGAGTGTGTTTGTGGATTGTTGAGTCAGAGAATATTTTTTGCGCGGCAAAGTTTGAGTTTTGACTGGCGTGGAGTTGATGGGCTTCTCTGTAGGTGAAGAGGTCTGAAATTCGTCCTTTTATTTAGATTGGGAAACCAAAGTAGGCTCCCAGTGGCCTGGCGGGAAAACAGATTTTTGACCATGGATACACATTCTAGGGTCGTCTCGACCAATAACAAACCGAGTTTCACAATGTGTGGTGTTGATTGGTCAAAGCTAATTCTTATAGAAGAGTCTATTTTTAACGGGGGTGAGTAGACAAACATTGACGATTCTATATCTTTACGTTCACACACAAACACAAATGTTGATGTCTTTGTCCCTTGTAAATTTGTTGTTTAATACATATATTTGTTTTGTTGATATATATATAAATCGGTCTTGTTTGTTTTCTTTACATCTTCGGTTGGACTCAACTTGAATCCGGAATTGTTCTTTTAGTTGGGCCTTCAAGCAGGAAATAAACAGCACGTGTTCCAAATTCAACAACACTCAAGCCCACACAGTCCTCTACATATCCATTTACTTAACCTGAAAATTCCTTCTTTTCCATATCAGTTGTCGGAGTTAACTCCCCCTTCACTTCGTTAACCCTTTCACCAGGGGTCTCTCTTCCCTGGCTATAAATAGCCGCTGACTCTTCACCTCTATCTCTTTTTCCTTCAGGATTTCAGCTATCAACCTCGAAATGTAGGTGCTAACAAGGGATAGCGTGGAAACACGCTAAGCACAATACTCACACACGCACGCACATACAGAATATTCACACACGGACGCATATACAGAATATTCACACACACTTCGTCCTTTGTACTGTTTCCATGTATTGTAACTTGTTATTAATATATATTTGTATATACATATATTATCGGTCTTGTTTTGTTTGCTTTCTTTGCCTTCTTCTTTGGACTTAATCAAAGTCCAACCTTTTTATATAGTTGGGCCCGGCGGGCAGGAGTATCTGAACCTTGCGTTTCTTCTACGTCTGACTTCTGTCAACAACATGACAGCCACGCCATGAACCCTCAACAAGTGGCAACCGCCACGGCCCACTACACAGTAAATATCCATTTACTTAACCAGAAAATTTACAACTGACATACATCCCAAGTATTATAAACAGAAGTTGTCAGATAATACAATTACAGTTTATGTATGCAAACGAAGTGACAATTTGAGCTAAGGGATCTCCACTAGGTTTTACTCTTGCTAGTTTCAATATGGCTAGTGTTAAAAACAAAAATCTTTAAAAACCTCTATAAATTTAAGATTTATATCCAGTGTATAAATAATATTTTTATCCGTTCTCATAACAATAAAAACAATCCCAAGCCTCATAGCAACCTTAAAAATATTGTATTTTTCAAGTCAAACACGAAGTCATTATTAGAATTGTATTCTTCTGTGATTTACTTGATTCGTACTTTCATAAAGCAAAAACCTGTCTCACTTCAAGTGACAATATAAGCTATCAGACATAAAAATTTCAATAAGAGAAAATGTCTAATCTCTTTCTGGGTGATATTCTTTTTTTCGATTTGACAAAGAAATTAATCACATCAAATAAATTATTATAAATAACTACTGGCAATGAAAAAAAAAAAAAAACAAAAATCACACCAGTCTTCTGTGGCATCTATCAATCATGCGAAACCACCAAAAACACTAGCCTAAAAACTCAAGTCATATTCTCAAATTCACATCAGATCAAGCCTTTTTTACAGTTAGGTTCACTCTGTACAAAGCCGAGAGCCACTCAAGGTAAAAGGATTACAGAGTAAGAGGTTCAGTTTATGCAGATATGTAGTGGAGATAACGGTTAACCCTAGATTGAACAGCTTAAGATTGTAGTGATCGGAGAAACATCCTGCTGGGAGTCAGTCCCACAAAGCAGTGGTTTGCCGGAAGAAGCTGTTTGAATGCAACTTACTTCTCACCAATGGAATAAGAAGGGAATGAAGGTGGTTTGCTACAATGTGTGCAGTATGGCGTATCCTAGCTGTGATAGAAATGTCGTAACCCAGGAATGTAGTTCGTCTAAGCATTTTCCATCAAAGTAGCGATAGAACAGCGGGAGGTTTGCTACATCCTATTGTGGACTCATCCAATATCCTCACCTTTCCAACCTAAAAAAAGTACAGTCCACGTCGTACGCCTACGTACTAAAAAACCTCAACCAATAGAAATGGCGAAAATCGAAGCAAGCAACCCCATTGGTCAATCACTTACCAGAAACAGAAATTGCGCCAAAACGAGTTGAGCCACTTTTGAAAACACAAATAATATAAAAGAAAAAGCAGACAACCCCATTCAGCCAGCCTCGCTAACTCATCGAGTATTTGCTAAAATACTCCACGACGTTTCTAACCATAATTTTGCCGCGCTTCAAGGGAACATTTACTGACTCTAATCGAACATTCAACGAACGACTCTTGAAACTTTTTACTTAGCTCCTTATATATAATGAATTATATTCATTACTAAGATAAGGAATAAAAATACGATTAAGGGTAGACTACTTCGGAAAACTCTTTTCCAAAAACCTTAAAATTCACTATCACAATCTTCGACATAAACAAGAAAATAACGAACATTACGAAACAAGAGACATTCATTATCTAAACCATACACATACAACTTACGCACACGACCCACACAGATTTTATCCAAATTGTAAATGACCCATTGTATATAAATGTTGTATTGTTTTTAATCTATATATGTCTCGTTTTTCTTGTTTTGAATATAACGATTGTTTGTTTATTTGTTTGGGACGTAGTGAAACACGCAACCATTAACAATAAACCCTTAACGACACCGATGTCCCAACACTATCACTGAGAGAGGGGTTGCAAGGTAGAAAATAATTTGTCACTTACAAAGATACAGAGACGATTTTGCACTCTCGGCACTGGAGAGTGAAGACTGGGCAGCACCTGCCCAAATATGAGAGCAGTACTCCATTTTAGGCCTGATCTGGCTATGTTTTTCTTATAGATATCATGCCTAATGCTAAATTCATTCAGAAATACCTACAATGTCAGTTTTATACCACCGATTTTTCAGGTTAATGGCTTTGAGCATTTGAAATTAATATGTCTTAACAAGGACAATCTTCCTTCGAATCAAGTAGACTGGCACTACAGAATCACAAACTTAACCTGTTCAAGTCTAGAGTTAACCACTATCTTCATTACATATCCGCATAAACTCTGACTCTGCAACTCTCTACCTCGAGTGACTCTCTGGCTTTGTACAGAGTGAACCTCACTGTCACTCTTATTGAGTCACTACACTACACCCATCCAGTGTTGCACAGAAATCCTTGCCTGAGGTATTCAGGTTTCAATGCCGTTAAGTGTGCATGTATCTTCAAGATTGGGAGCAAACTAGAACATATTCCATAGTTGGTAATTGCCCACATTGGTAGTTGGAATCAACATCGGTGGCATTTTTGAAGATTGGCTCTACAGTGACCAACTGCTGTTTGGTGGCGATTCAGGCAGGACCAGAAGGGCCAGGCATCAACAAATAGTAAGATTAACAATATATACATGTATGCAAAATGATGAGTGAAAATACATACATGCTGTTGTTGTTACTTTCTTTTCTAACCTTAATTTAATCTTGTAGACAAAATGATGTTATTGGACTAGACTGGCAGTTAGGTCTCATCATTTTACAGTTGAAATGGCTAGATGTAACCGTAAGTTCTATGCTAACAGTTTCTTCTCTCACATTTCTCACTTATGGAACTCTCTTCCGGCATTTTGCTTTCCAGTCAACTTTGATCTTCAAAAATTTAAATGTAATGTCAATTGTTATCTTTTATCTTAATTCCTGTTCTTTTCTTGTTCTCTCTTCTTAATAATGTTTCTTTTTCTCATATTCTCTCTCACACTTGGCAACTCTGTGCATCTTAGTGGCTTTATTGCCTTGCTTGAGGATGAAATGATTAAAAAAATAATGTGTTTAACTGTTTCAGTCTCAACTCTAACTGAGATATTTTTCTTTGGGGGATGCTCAAATAAACTCATTTTTCTGGGGTTGAGGACGAGGAAACATGAGCTGCTGCTGATATTTATGTGCATCTACTTCTTCTATGGACCATGTTCCTTCAGTACATTGACAGTCGTGGCCCTCCCCAATTTCCTGTCCTTTGTAGCTCTTAATAAATTTTTTTTGTTTTCTCTCCTAAACCTTGTTCCGCCATCCATTTACTGAAACTTGCATGGTAGGTTATGTGTTGTTTTCCTCTGTCCCTCTTGCCTTCAATCTGCCTTGTGAGTATCAAACTTTCCAAGCCCACTTTCCTTATTATGTTCTCTAGAAATTCCAACTGTCTCTTTCTTATTCGAAGTATAAGAGTCCTTTTTGTTTGCATTTTCTCTAAAACTTTGTCATTGCTCACATGTTTAGTCCCTGGTATTTCAGTATCTTCCTATAAAACCACATTTCTATTGCTTCAAGTTTTTTCTTCATCTGAGAGGAGAGTGTCCAGTTCACACTTTTTTTCCATACATAATGAATCAAGTCATCCACCCATTATACTCAAACATCTATATAAATCAATACAATATAGATAAAAAAAAACTGACTCCAGAAACAAAGAAATATTTGATGAAGCTAAAGTTACATATGTTAAAGACTTAAAAGATAGCAAGCACAAAGTTGATGTAGAATAAGACATGGATAAAAAACACAAAAGATAAAAACAGAAAAAGACACTGCAATGTGTTATGGTTTAACTTCCTTTATAACTACAGTATAAAAACTAATGTTGATAGAATTTTTCTTAAACTAACATAAACATTTTAAAAATTTACCAACATTAAAGAATATATTTCTGGTATTTTTTTTCGGCTACATGCTTTTCAGTCAACTTTAATCTTCAAAAATGTGAATACAATGTTAAATACTATCTACTATCCACCTGATTATGCTTCTTTTGTTCTTGATCCTTAGTATTGTTTCTGTTTTTTAATTCTTCCACACCCAGTAACCCCTTGTGCTACAGCTGAGTTAAAAATATATAAAAATCAATATCTCATTATCTACACCATTTATATTTGGACTATTGTCCTCATCTTTGTTCACAACATTTCGACCTTCATCAAGTATTTCAGGGAATTCTAAACTGAACATTGCTCGGTTATTGCACACATGTTTACACTGAGTCCAAATACACACTGCACGGTCCACGGATTGAACTCACAATTACTGTCACCAAATTAATGAACCAATACTTTAATCCACTAGGCTATTGTTCTGTAGGACAATTCTCTGTGGAGAACTTGGAGCCTTAAACCTAACCTACCTGCTGATTAGTGCTATTGCTACTGCCTGTTAATGTTAGTATGTTCCTCTAGGGGTGGGGGTGTTTCATTCCAATCAATTTTGAACCACAATGAGGGACTCATATCTAGGAACTCTGGTAAACAGGCTTACAACATCCAAGCTTACCATCCAATTGTTATGGATGGGAACCTGTTTGATCAGTTTCATTCATTGTCTTGAGTTTCTAACATAGGACAAGGACTTATCTGTTAGTAGGTTAACTATATCCACTAGGAATCTGACCATCAATATTCCACTGTATCAATAAATTAATAAATAATTGCATCAATTACAAATATCATAACAACAATGAAATCAGAAGGAAAAATATTAATAAAAAATGCAACTGTCAAAATAATAATAAACTGTTCCTAAAATGGCAAATATTTGGCAATAAGGTTAATAATATGTCATAACCAATAGATAATGGGGTTAAATAATATTGTGTCATGTCAGGAATACCAGCAGTTAATGAAGGATAATAATATACCATATCTGATCTAGGAAAAGAAGTGAATTGTATTTCCCCTATTATTTGCATGATTATATCCATAATAACACCTTATTTCATGGGCAGAATGAAATAGTTGAAATAAAAGAAATGCAAAACATGCTTTGATCTCAGAGAGAGTTTTTTTTGCTGCTAAACCATACATACAATTAAACATATATTTATATTTTTCCCACACAGAGAAACTATAATATGTATGCAACAACAAGCAGAGTGAAAGGTATGAAAAGAGAATACCCTACTTGTGATAATTCCAAATGGAAATTGGAGCTGCTGGAGACTATTTTGTGTTTCTGGAGAAACTATGTTTAGGATTCCAGATTTGAGTGTGCTGGATTTATCTGTTATGTCTCTAGTGAAGACATATCCTTTTCAAACAGGAAAAAGGGAGCCATGGATTTTTCCGAACATTAGGACTGCAAGCTATTTTTTAATTCTGGTGAAGATATGTTTCCATAGGAAAATGTTGCCATGGGATTTTCTGAACACAGAGTGTGTAAAAACTGTTCAATGACCTGTGAATTAAGCACTTTTGACTAATCTATTAACCATGATGTTTTTTTTTTTGTTTAACTGAATATGTAGATTTTTGAATATTATATATATATATATATATATATATATATATATATATATATATATTGGGATGGGAATGTTTTCTAATTTCTGAACACAGTCATCACACAAATTCAAATACATTACCATCTCTCTCTCTCTCTATATATATATATATATATATATATATATATATATATATATATATATAGGGTGACCCAAAAAACGAAAAACTTTTTAACAATCTAGTAAAACCAAGAGTGGTGAAAGAAAAATATTTTATTCATAGTAATTGAAACCTTAAAACATGCCATTTAAGAAACAATGATGGAATTTTCATTTTTTAAAAATTACGTCTTATAGATGGCGTCCTCCTGTACGAAATTCTTGAAATCTGCTGTTGGGATTCCTCATTGACTACTGCAACATCTCAGCTGGGATACTGTAAATTTCATCTTGAATTCTAAATGGCGAAATGTTTACTTGCTCAAGGTCACTGTCTCGCAGTGTTGCCACTTGCTCATGTCTGGCAATGCACACTTCAAAAATTCCCATTTTTTGGGGTCACCCTATATATATATATATATATATATATATATATATATATATATATATATATATAGCGTAATATTACATTTTTTAGATCATATCAAAAGCAGGACAAGCATATGATAAACTAAATTTTTCATGATAAAATTGATCACATGATATAATCTGTCTATGATGAATGGTTCTTGTTCAATTTTACCATAAATTTTTTAGTTACGCTCATGCTTGTAACATTTTAATAAGATCTAAATATATTTCTGTACTCAAGCTATTAAGCACATCATTTAAAAGAAAAACTATATGTTGTATTTAATTGAATTCACAATTTTAAATTCTAGTTCAATAATTATTTAATGATATATATAAATATATATTTGTGAATGGATTTTTTATCCAACATTATTTTTTTAATCATTTCACCCCAAAGAAGGCAATAATACCACTAGGATGTGGGAGGTTACAGGGAGTGAAAGAGAATGAGAAATCAGGAAAGGAAAATAGAAGAACAGGATTCAGGAAGACAGATGGCGATTGACATAGCATTTAAATTTTTTTTGTAGGTGGCAGGGGAGCAAGAAACTGGAAAGAAGTTCCACAGGCGAGAAGTGCAAGAAAAGAAACTACTAGAATAGAATAGACAGTTGCATTTAGCTAGTTCAAAAGTAAAATGGTGAGACCTGCTTGCCAATCTAGTCGCACGCTTATTATTATAAACATTATTTTTAGTGGGTACACATGTTTGAATTGCTATACGTATTTTTTTTATTTTCACAAACCATGAAATTAATAACAATTATATCTATCAACCTGGACATTCAAGAGAAATCTTAAAGAAAATGAGTTCTCTGGCAGAGATTGAACGTGTGTCCCCCTTTCTAGAGGAAACCACTATTTCATGCAGATTGATTTACCACTTGACCATAAAGAATGTAATGGTTAAGCTCCATTTTCCCTCTTTAAGGAAAGCACATGCTCTTCACTCAGATTATTTTCTCAAACACTGCTTAATTTCATATCCAAAGGGTAAACAAAGCAATTTCTAAAGAATTAATGAATTTATTTTTAATCTAACATTTTTATTACTTAAAAATTATTTAAAGGAAAATGCATTTCATCATTCAGATTTTCTTGAAAACCCCATATTTGTTCACTTTTCTATCAGAAATGTAAACAAAGCAATTTCTAAAGAATTAATGAATTTATTTTTAATCTAACATTTTTATTACTTCAAAAATTATTTAAAGGAAAATACACTGTATATTATTTTATATACACAGTACTTATTGGAAAGTGCTCAATATCAGTATAAAACTAAAATAGAATTACAATTGCATATGTATGTATGCTTGAACACATGGATGTGTATCAGTGTCTAATCTTGGTTTGTTTATATGGGTGTGTTTGTATGAACTAAAATGCGTACACCTGTATGTATGCCCGTGTGTATGAGAGTGTCATTGACGCAGAAGAGAATTCTATCTTGCCACCACCAAATATAATCAAATACAAACAAGCATAAATTGATCCAATTTTTAAAAAATAAACCAGTTTGTCTGATGGTCGCCAAAGCATGAAACACATGGTCATACACTCATATCCATACAACTGAGTATATATATATATATATATATATATATATATATATATATATATATATATATATATATATACAGTTGAAAAGTTTGAAGCTACCTGCCAGAATTAGCATGCAATAAACTTGTCAGAAGAAAAATGAAAAAACTCTTAGAATCATTGTAAAAAAGAATGAAATTAATTATCAAACTTATACTTATAGATACTTTTGCAACGAATGCCATAAATTTATACTGCAGTAATCATGGCTAAAGGAGGATATTTTGAGTAAAATTTTATCATGCAATACTTTTTTTCTTTTTGTCATAAAAAAATTTATAATAAAAAATCATGGATCACTTTTTTTAACTATTATTAATAATTTTCTCTTACAAAACAACTACTTTTTGGTCCAATTCAAAAAGATTACCAAGAGATGCCTCAACTTTTAAACTGTAGTGTATATATATATATATATATATATATATATATATATATATATATATAATGGCTTAAAAGTTGCCCTATCAGGCAGCATATAAGCTAGCTTCTGTGGAGAGTTCTTTATTGGGCCTTCATCACAATAGGTAGGGAGGAGTAGATGTGATAGGCAACAATAAACTATAGAAGAACTCAGAATTTATCGATGCATTTAAGTATTGCATTAATACTTAAGCGTACCTTTTAAAAGTTCAATGGTAATTGCTCTGTTGACACTTAATTTAATGACATTTTGATGAATGTAGGTCCTTTCTTTCCATATAAACAATTATTTTCATTTCATCGGTGACTTTCACTGGATTTCACAATTAATTTTGATTATTTTCAAATTTATTTTCATGTTATGAATTGTTATGGTACAAAAAAAAATTGTTGCAAAAAATCACGTAAAAATTTGCCAAAAACACTTGCAGTAACGAAAATTTGCGAATACCAAATTTCAGGATTACAGTTCCAGATCCGATCCAGAATATTTTTAATTAACTCATGGAGTTGACCTGACTCCAAAATGGTATGATATGTTGGGCTACATATATATATATATATATATATATATATATATATATATATATAAAAAGTGATGACAAAGATACTATTTGTATGTTTCATTTCATGAGAGCTTTAAAAGCAGCTCTCAATCTTCAAGACCTACAAACTAAAAAAACAACTTTTTCTTAAATTAAATTAAAAAAAATCAAGTTTAAGCTTTACTAAAAAATATACAAATGTTGGACAATTTTTGCCTTTATTTTCACCAGAAATTAAAGCAAACATTTGCACATTAGAATGGCTCATGATCAGACATAATAGACATTCATTGTCTCTTATATTTAATAATATATATTTAAATAATGATTTGCTGCCCCAATACACTAAATTAAGTTATATATATATATATATATATATATATATATATATATATATATATATATATATATATATATATATATATATATATATATAAATATGTATATATATATAAATATATATATATATATATATATATATATATATATATATATATATATATATATGTATATATATATATATATATATATATATATATATATAAATATATATATATATAAATATGTATATATATAAATATATATATATATATAAATATATATATATATATATATAAATATGTATATATATATATAAATATATATATATATAAATATGTATATATATATATATAAATATGTATATATATATATAAATATATATATATATAAATATGTATATATATATATAAATATATATATATATAAATATATATATATATATAAAAATATATATATGTATAAATATATATATATAAATATGTATATATATATATAAAAGGCTCAAACACTAGTATTCCATGGTTATGATTTATTACATTGTAATTGTAATCACGATCAGTCTGATGAATTGGCTCATGATTACGATTCAAATGTAATAAATTATAACCATGGAATATTAGTGTTTGAGCCTTTTGTATTATATTCTTACTCTGTCCTGGACATTGAGTTCTACCCGGATTCTATCCTCTTGGGAATTTATTTATATATATATATATATATATATTATTAAAACAACAGACATCTTGTGGTGATTCATTTTAATGATCAAATTTTCCAAATTACAAATAATCCTTCTCAGATAAGGAGGACATTCAATTAGAAATTGTCCAAAGTCCATTATATTCATTTGAACTTTGAACAATTTCTGATGTAATTTATCCTTGTCTGTGTAGAATTATTTGTAATTTAGAAAAACTGATCATTAGAATTAATCAAACCAAAATGTCCGTTGTCTTTAATAATATTTGCCTAAAAGAACATTTACTGCCTAAATACAAAGAATGTATATTTATCTATATATGTATGTATGTGTGTGTGTGTGTAAAAATTTGGATATAATTACAAATATATCTGTAAAAAGACAATATGAATAAAGAGAAAAGGAAAACTTAGCGAATACCCATGATACATCAGAAGAAGTGTTTTACCACCAAAAAAAACAAAAATCTTTCTTTCTATTCATTTTTTAATGCCCAAAGGAGGCAGACATACTGGACAGTTCTCTGATAAATCATTTATTTTTTAAGTGTTTCACTCCAAGCAAGGCAGGAAGCCACTAGCATGCAAGGGGTTACAGAGAGTTGGAGCGAGAGCAAATAGGAGTGATAGAGGAAAGGATAAAGAGAAGGATAGGGGATAGATCAAGGCATCTGGAGATGTCGATTGACATTACATTTGAATAGTTGGAGATTATAGCTATCAGGGAAACAAGAAATGGGGAGGGAGTTCCACAGGTGAGAAGTGCGAGACATGAAGCTATTGGAGTAGAAGAGACGGCTGCATTGAACAGTTTTGACAGTGAAAGGGTGAGATCGAAATACCAGCCTAGTTGAACGTTTAAATTCATGAAATCTGGGAGTCAGCGAAAGCAACTCATCAGAGCAGTTACCGTGAAAGTATTTGTAAAAAAAGACAGAGGGAAGCAATGTCACGTCTGTGAGAGAGCAGCTGCAGATGAGATGCCAGATCAGGGGCAATTACATTGCATATCTGTCTCTGGATTTTATCAAGGACCTTGAGACAAACAGAAGGGGCTCCAGACCATATATGGCAGTAATACTCCCCTTCTGTTTTTCTCAAGGTCCTTGATAAAATCATGCTGCCATCAACAGATAAGCAAAACTTCTTTATTTCTCTTTATATATATGTTCTCTGAAGAAATGATTTTATCATTTTTTTCAATGCTTATTTCATTGTATCTCGTATATGATTTTGTTTGCAGTTTTATAATCCTATTGTGGGCTGGTAATGTCCTTTTTATCCCCAAAAATACATATATTTAAAAAGAAAATTCCATTCAGACATGGCCGACACATCACTAGATCACCGAAAACAAGTATTTTCTTTGTATATTCCCCATTGAAATGTACTTTGTCCATTTTCCTTGGAGAGTGATATTTTTTATTTGTTACTAGTTTTCAAGGTGTTCATTCTGTATTGAGTTGATTTGTCAATAAAAAATAAGGCATCAATATGAAACATGGAGCTTTTTCATTGAGAGCTGAGTGTTGATATAGAAAGCATGCTGCAACTGTACTGATTAATCTCCAGTGCAATTAAATTTACATTTATTTCCTTTTTTTATTTTACCTTTTCTTATTGGCATGTCAGATAAAAACAAAAGCTCAAAAACCCCAAAATCTGTTCCCAAACTCCAGTCATTTTTTCAACTTCAAAAAGAGGAAACAATCATAAATACAACAGAGTTTATGTGACATCTGTGACCACTTAATTTTGGTTGACCTTTATCTTCAAACTAAAAGAATGGAGAAAAACTTTGCATACAAAGACCTTAACATACAAACCAGGCCTTTAAAAATAGAATTTAAACTATAAAGTGCTTTTATTTATTAATTTTTTTTAGGACATGACATTTCACAACTCATTTCTGTTAATAGTCAGTTTTGTACATATTAGTGTTGGGCACGTGCCTGAGTGGTTAGAACATTCACTTTCTGACTATAAAACCTGGGTTCGAATTTCACCAGGCTTGATTTCTCAGGAAGCAGACTTCCTGATATTGGAATGGATCAAAGTGGATCCCAGTGTGCAGCACCTTTGGAAAGTGCCTGAAAAACCATACCACGGGTTGACCCAAGCCTGGTAAGTGAAATTGGGTAGACAGAACTCTTGAGGGTTGTTGATAGCTGTATTAGCACAAAGCCACAAGTCATCATGGCCGAGGGCTTGAGCATGTTGGCCTTGTTCAAATTGTTGATCACGCTAGATAACACGCTGTCTTCCAGAAATTATAACTAATGTCTGCTCAGCATAGTTGCAGTATAAACCACAGGTGATCACTGTGGGTGTTGAGCAAACACAAATTTGCCTGAGCGAGCGTCTGCAATAGGGATTGGCTAGCTACCCTAGTAGACGGGTATCCTCGAATACAAGTGGCCAGCTATTATTATTTTACATATTAGTGGGCATATTAGTGAGGCTCCAAAAGTAATGCCTCCTGTCTATCTCTGCAGAAACTACAACAGACATATGGAGCACAATGACACTGTTAGATAGAGTGTCTTTTCCATTACAAAAACTATTTTTTATGTTTATACATTTTTTTTATAGATACAAATATTTAAGTAAATGCTCTGTTTATTTCACACGCTTATTATTATAAACATTATTTTTAGTGGGTACACATGTTTGAATTGCTATACGTGTTTTTTATTTTCACAAACCATGAAATTAATAACAATTATATCTATCAGCCTGGACATTCAAGAGAAATCATAAAGAAAATGAGTTCTCTGGCAGAGATTGAACTTGTGTCCCCCTTTCTAGAGGAAACCACTGTTTGATGCAGATTGATTTACCACTTGACCATAAAGAATGTAATGGTTAAGCTCCATTTTCCCTCTTTAAGAAAGCACATCCTCTTCACTCAGATTATTTTCTCAAACATTGCCTAATTTCATATCCAAAGGGTAAACAAAGCAATTTCTAAAGAATTAATGAATTTATTTTTAATCTAACTTTTTTATTACTTCTAAAATTATTTAAAGGAAAATGCATTTCATCATTCAGATTTTCTTGAAAATCCCATATTTGTTCACTTTCCTATCAGAAATGTAAACAAAGCAATTTCTAAAGAATTAATGAATTTATTTTTAATCTAACATTTTTATTACTTCAAAAATTATTTAAAGGAAAATGCACTGTATATTATTTTATATACACAGTACTTATTGGAAAGTGCTCAATATCAGTATAAAACTAAAATAGAATTACAATTGCATATGTATGTATGCTTGAACACATGGATGTGTATCAGCGTCTAATCTTGGTTTGTTTATATGGGTGTGTTTGTATGAACTAAAATGCGTACACCTGTATGTATGTATGTATGCCCGTGTGTATGAGAGTGTCATGAACGCAGAAGAGAATTCCACCTTGCCACCACCAAATATAATCAAATACAAACAAGCATAAATCGATCCAATTTTTAAAAAATAAACTAGTTTGTCTGATGATTGCAAAAGCATGAAACCCATGGTCACACACTCATATCCATACAACTGAGTTTAAGTCTGACAATTATTTTTGAAGACATTTTTATTTTCTCATGTAGACAATACCTTTTTATATATAATTACCAGTAATAAAAGAATGTGTCTACATGCTGTACGTACACAGCTGTGCAATGCTGCAAGGGAGGTGGCTTGTTATGCAACTTGCTTTTACTATTACTGAAAGGCACTCCCCACCACCTCACTATGTTCACATCCACTGTTTGGTTTCTTTAAATGTTCAGTAAATGTTGATGAATGCCAAGCAGTGCAATTTTTTCTGCATTGAGGAATCCGATGACGCATCTCCATTTCATAAGTGTATTCATGTCATATGCCCTTTTGTCAGACTGCCGCACACAAGCTATTAGTAGCAAGGCAAAAGAAATTAGAAGTTATTAGATGGAAAATTTAAATTCTACTGCCATGTCATTAACATCTTTCTCTGATGTCATATGCCGACGTAGTAAAATAGGAGGCATTGATTTTGGAGCAACCCTTGTACAAAGTTTAAAGTTATTGACGTGATTAATTTTCGTTCTTTGTTGGATATAACTTTTAAACAAAAAGCATAACTGAGAGTAATTTTTTAAGCAATTAATGGATTTTTATTCTTAATCCCAAATTATTTATTGCCATAAACATATTTTGTTGGTAACAGCACTGCCTCCATTCAATTCATGATACCTCCTCCCATCTATGATACAGAGCCTCTCCCCTCTACTCTATTACATCTCATAAGGTTGTATTCATATAAAATACAAATTTTATTGTAACATAATTATGTACAATAATGGATCATATGAAATATAGGTGAACAATTCAATTAGAAAAATTGAAAATAGATAAAATGTATCTAAATACAAATTAGAGACATGTCATAATAGATCATTGCATCTTAAATAGATCAACAATGTTTTGTGGTAATTTTTAACATCAACTTGAAATTTTACTTGTTAAAAAATTGAATAATTTTAAAACATTCAACATTATGGATAAAAAAAGTGAATTCTATAGAATGTTTTTTGAGACTTAGCATGAACAGAATTCATGGATTTAGTTAAAAAAAACCCCAGAATGATGCCAAAATCTACAAAACTTTTTCAACTTTTCATAGTCAGTTGTGTTTAGTTTAATTTGTAACATATATAAAAGTAGGTAGAAAAAAGCAAATGTTGGTAAGATAGCAAGGATCACAAAGCACTGTCTGGGACCCCCAACTTGGCTTCACCCAATATTGCAGGATTTGGGGGCAGCATGCACTGGCCCCAGTAGGTACACATGTTTGAGTAGACATTCCTGCTTGTTTTTTTGTGTTTTTTTAAAAAAACAGTGAAATTAATATCAACCAGTCTAGAGATTTAAAAGTCTGTTGCAGAATGCATAAGCTGGCCTAGAATGGCAAATTACTGGTCAGAAGAACTTGTGGGTGTGGAATTCTGTTAGCGAATGGATTGCTTTTGTTTAAACTTTTGGTATAGTACTAAAAAGGTGTGAAGATGTGGAAATGGCTGTAAGAATTTGAAGAATTAACATGCTTCGCAATCCAGATTCCTTTGTGAACCAAGCCAGCATATGGCACTGAAATTCTAGCCAAGGTGCTGACATACTTCCTCTTGCTTCCTCCTAGAAACAATGCTACTCACCCTCATATATGTTATAACCAGCATATGTTTTGTAAAGGAAAGAGCAAACAAAATTTCAACAAGCATGCACTGACCAATTTTCAGAATATATACATAATATACATAATATATACATAATATATACATAATTTACATAACATATACATAGTATACACATAATATATTCCTAATATATACATAATATACATAACATATACATAATATATACATAATATACACATAATATATACATAATATATACATAATATGTAATGCCAGCATATATAGTTGTATGTGTTCATGAGGTTTATGCTGTATAAAAGGTATTCACAAGGGTAGAATGTTCTTGTTCCACTGTCTATGTCTAGGGATATCTCATTGAGTTTGTATTTTTATACTTTCATATATCGATCAAGGTAGCCTACAGGGAATTCTGAACTGAACACTTTATTTAATCTATGGGAGTAGACTTCTCATTCCACCACCCATCTTTATGGATATTTCATCTAGTTCTTATTTTTTAGTACTGCTCAGTTATTTCGTGCCATGATTTCACTGAGTCTAAGTACACACTGCCTGGCTAAGGGATTGAACTCACAATTACTGTCACCAAATTCACAAACCAACACTTCAATACACTCAGACACTTATCTGATCAGCCAGAGAGTACAATGGCCAAAATGTTGTATTAACAACAAAGATGAGGACAATAGTCCACAGGTAAATAGTGTAAATGATAATCCTTTATCTCAAAAAAGAATTAATTCATTTTTATTCAGATTATTCCATAATATCTGCCTTCCATAGTCAAAAGTGAATAGTGGCTTTTTGAGAGCATTCACTTTCTTAAATAAAGTATACATGGATGTAGTTGTAGACAATTAGTTTGGTGTGAATTTTAGTATAAATATTTTTGTTTCTTTTTAAAACTAAAATGTGCCATGCAGATCGATTATGCAACTCACAAACTTGTAACCATACAAAAGCTTTTCTTAATGATGAGTTTTATTGGTTTGAAAAGTTGAAAATTCCTCTTGTAATAGTTAAAATATTATTCACAAAAAATTCAGCAAAATTATGACAAAAAATTGTTTTGATTGGCTAACAATATATCAACCTTTGGATTATTTAATATCAAATCAGTCTTAGAGGACAAAAACCACAATGAATTAGTAGATAGGTAGACATATATCTGGTTTACTCTAGATTAAAAAATGTAAGCATAAGTCTAGTTTAAAATTAGAGTAAAAAAAGTAGGCATGAATCTAGTTTATACTAGATTTTGAAAGGCTGACATATTTTTACGGTAAAGTCTACAAGTATCAATCAGGTGACTGTTTTTGAGCCATGTGGAGTGAGTAGTTATTGTCAAATACAAAATCAAGAACAGAACTGTATGACAAACAGAATTCACAATGTTTGCAATAAGAAGACAAAGGAACAGGGCAAAAGTGAAATAATATCAAGCAAGCAAACAATATATACATATTAAGAAGTACGGACAAGCGAATGTAATGTTCTGACTTCTAGACAAAGCAGATCTGGACTGAGTCATGTCAAACTGCAAACTGGCCTATTTTATTGGCTAAGAAAAAATCGCAGCTTTTGCTTATAAAAGGGGAGGGCAAGTGTTCTACAGCCATTCCTACTTGGATTGAAATCAACAAACCACCTTCCAGGTGGATAGAGTTTTACACCAAAGATTATTACCACTTTGCAGAAGAGGCACTTGATGTGTTCTAAGTGCATTATTGTTGTTCTAAGTGCATTATTGTTGTTCTAAGTGCATTATTTTTGTTCTAAGTGCATTATTGTTGTTATATTTAAAGAGTAACAACAATGTATATTTTAACATGATTATGTATGATTGGTTCAAATAGCATAGTATATAAAAAGGTTTTGTTATTGTTTTTTTTTTGTCAGGTTTTGGATATTTCTTTTTAATCCAGAGACGGATACGCAGTGTGATAGGTCCTGATCTGGCATCTTGTCTACAGTCACTTTCTTACAAATGTGCTGTGGCCTCCCTCTGTCTTTTCTACAGGCATTTTCATGGCAATTGCTATGATGAGCTACTTTCACTGGTTTCCAAACTGCGTGTTACTAGGTTGGCATCTCCATCCCATCCTTTTACTGGCATCTTGGTCCCACCTTTTCACTGTCATAACAGTTAAATCTAGCTGTCTCTTCTACTCCAACAGCTTCTTATCTTGCACTTCCCGTCTATGGAACTCCCTTCCTCTTACTTGCTTCCCTGATAGCAATAATCTACAAATATTCAAATGTAATGTCAATCGACATCTTCTGATGCATTGATTATGATCCCCATCATTTTCTTTATCCTTTCCCCAATCACCCCTCTTTACTCTTGCTCTCGCTCTCTGTAACCCCTTGCATGCTAGTGACACTCCCACCTTGCTTGGGGTGATATACTTAAAAAAAGTTTTGACTTGTTTTAACAGGATTTAAAGCATTTGTTTTGAAATGTTTATAATTTTCTGATTTTGTTTTTAAACTTCACTAAGTTGATAATATATCTTGTTGTGGTCAGAGGCTGGTTGACTGTAGCCACTGTATGAGCAAGTATGATAGCACTGGTTGACACTTTAAATATAAGCAGAGAAAGTGACTGCTGCTATTAGCTTTATTGATGGAAGGGTCATCAGTCAGTATTAGCTGAAGTTAGCATTCAGCTACTGACAAATTAAGCTGAGAGAGCAAAGCTATGATAGAAAAAAAGAAAAGGTGAAATGAACAAAGTGAGTTTGGATTTTCACTGGAATAACCAAAGAAGCAAGGAACATAGTTTAAGAAACAATGAGAATAGATTTAGTGAAAACAAATAATATCTCTGAGAAAATAGAAAGTGAACAATATCTGAAAAATTGTGTGTGTATATCGTAGTTTTGTATACATAAAAATGTTCATACAAGTTGGTTGTTAGAATTGCTTGCTGCGTTGGAGTTTCTTGATATGTGTGCTTGTGTGCTCCGTTCTTGAAACCTTGCAAGATCATTGGAATTTTATTTTTCTCTCTTTCTTTTAGTTAATGTTGGGTTTTGGACATGTTAAGAAAAAGGAAAGACTTTTTTCAGTTCCCCAGAACTTGAATTTGAAATGGCCAACCTTCATTGGTCAAACAGCATCACATGAGTACCCACCCAATTCCAATCAGGTTTGTTATTGTTATAGCCCATGCTAATAGGAATATATACTTGAAAAACAAGGTGGATAAAATAAATAAAAAGGTTTATTGTACAAAACCAGTACAATAAGAATAAAGGTAACAGTTATGTACAAGGTCGTTGCAAGTCAATCCAGTAGTGAGTGCTACTATTGGAAGGTCGGTAGTTCTCGTGTAAGTCTGTGTTGTACTCAACAGATCTCAGCTAGTATATTTAGCTGCCCTCCCACGAAAGTTGCATGTGGCACAAGGCCGATTTAACGTGGGTTCTCCAAGCCCGTAGGCTCGGCCCAAAATATTGAACCGCATAAACGGGTTCAGGTGCAGTCTACCTCCCCGAACGAGACTCTTCCCTTCGGCGAAGCCTCGTCTGGGTTCCTCTCTGCCCGAAGGCAGAAAGTTTGACTGTTTAGCTGGAACAGGTCGCAGCTATTATATTTATCTACCCCCCCCCACGAGGGTTGCATGTGGCACAAGGCCGGTTTAACGTGGGTTGTCCGAGCTCATAGGCTCGGCCAAAAATATTCCCTTTTTGAACCCGCAAAATGTGTTCAGGGTCAGTCTATCACTCCGAATGAAACTCTGCCCTTCGGCGGAGCCTCGTCCGGGTTCCTCTCTGCCCAAAGGCAGAGAATTCGACTGTTTAGCTGGAACAGGTCGCAGCTAAGCTCTGTAGTTCATTGATTTACAGATATTTATAGATAGTTACTACCTATAGTGTAGTTGCTGATGGAGGTGACAGATTATTCCATTACATCAGTTATATTCACTTATGTACAAATAAGCTTGGAAAAGGTATGCAGTAACCACTTCTCCCTCTATCTATGGGTTAATTAGTAAGATTTGTATCAGTAAATCATTATTATCTCCAAAAAATTCTTCTGGCCTAAAAATATTTTCTGGCTTTAAATAACCTGCAAAGGGTTGAAAACTGGTAAAAAAACAAATTAATCAATTTAGCAAGTCTAGGCCCCTCACAAACATTGTAAATTTGTTCTTCAGAGACACAACAATATGTAACAACAATTATTACTGCTTGGGCATTAGTCATGGATAAGTAGTTTGGTTTATAAAGTTACTCATTCAGTATCGACTTTTCTCCCTACCATCAACCATGCCAGAGACACGTTTTTGTCACGATATCTGGGACAGGGGGCAAGGATATTGATTTGAGCCTTTCCTAATGTATTAAAACTAAGTAAATGTAAGTAGCCTTAGCTTAAAATCGAAGTTCGTTTACTGATGAAACACTGATAACCGTTTATGATATTTGCAACTACTGATCTAGGCGTTATTTAAACATACACACAGGTAGATTGAGATACCAAGGCACTGAGCAAAAGCACAATGGATCAGGGATTCTGTGGATTTAGTAGCTTGATAACTTGATTAGTCTCTCTAGTACTTACGAGAACACTGCTCCATTCACAAAAGGGGATTTACTGATACAAATCTTACTAATTAAGTATACTTATTACATAGTAGAAACAGTAATGTGATGAAAAAAATAATTTGAAGAGTTCTTTGTAAAATTATTTTACATAGAATTGTCGTTGGCTTTATCTCATATTCAAGAATGTAATTTTTTTCTTTGCTAATTTTTTCCTTTATGGTTGTGGCATTGATGAAATTGACTGCATGGTTATGTTGGTGGAGGAAGAGGTTGATTTTGTTGAGTCTTTCTCTCATGTCATTTGACTTTTTTGTTTTCACCGTCCTGGTTAAGACATTAAACTACATCCGCGTCCTGGGTAAGATGTTAAACTACGTCCAGCAGCAAGGCCTCTGATCAGGAGTTTTTGAGAAGTGTGGAACCACCTCTTAATTGCTGGTGTTCCCAGTTCCACCCTGACCTGGGGTGGTAGCATCTGTTAGGGTTCAACCTATGGGCAAATAGTTAACTATTACCAGCAATACTTTTTTGAAAAAAATTATTACCAGCAATACAATTTTGAAGGAAATATATTACCAGAAACAGATTTTTGACAAAACAAAATATTACCAGCAATAAAAAATGTTGTCAGCATTAAATAACCCATTGAGGTTGATATGCTGTAAATTATTTTCAATTCTGATGGCTTCAAAGTTTTTAGTTCCAATGGTGATGGAACAACGCCAGTTGGTATGGTTTCGGGCTTGTGTTTCAAATGACTTAATCCAGTTGTTTTCACTATTGTTTTGAGTTGGTCCTTGTATCTTTGAAGAGGTCTTTTCCCTGAAGTGAGCTCACTGAAAAAGACTTGATGTGACAACCTTCCATTCTTGTTGCACGTCTTGCTTGACCATCGAAGACAATAATAATACATAGCTCATAAACGATATGACAGGAGGCGAAATATTATATGACAGTAAAAATATCATATGGCAGCAAAATATCACATGACAGTAGGCAAAATAAAAATAAACAAAAAATGCAAGCAAAAACAAGAATGTAATTATCTTTTCCTCATTTCATCAATCTTGTTATGAACCTAAAATTTCATATTTTCGGCAGGCAACGCACCAACATTGTGTATGCCCAGGATAACCTGTCAGAGGTGTTTTTGCAATAAACTTTTTATAATTCTCCACCTGTTGCTTCCATGTTGATTCTGCTGTTATTGTTGTTACTCTCTTTTTCCCTATACTTATTATTTCACCAGAATTTGAATGAAGAAATAAAATCTTATGCACCATAATTGAAAAAGAAAGAAATTGAAAATATAGGTGTATTTCTTAGACTTAGTTTCTACACTGTCAGTACTAACTCTTATTTTTTTCCTCTTTTTATTAATATGTACGTAATTCTGTCACCCAGAGTTTTTATATTTGTTGAAATTTGGGGAAAGTTACTGAATAGAATAATCAAATGAAGGTTCATAATGAATGATAATACTTAGGACAAGAACAACAAATATAAGATTCGCCAGCAGCGCGTAGAAGTAGTAGTCAACTGCTAAAAGGGAGTCAAGTGAATTCTACAGTGAATCTTCAACTCTAGGATATCTACCAACCGCCCCACGTAGTCAGATGTGGCACAAGGCCGCATTTAATGTGGGGTATCCGAACCCGTAGGCTTGGCCAAAAAATCCCCGTAGACCCCGTATAAAACAGGGTTGGGTATCTGTCTCCCGAGATGTTTTCACTTTGTCATAGCCTTGTCTGGGGATCCTCTCTGCCTGGAAGCAAAGAGTTTGACCAGCACAGCTGGAGACGATTCTCCAACTCTAGACCATATACAGTATTCACTACTGTATTTATGAGAATGGAGGCATACCCATTATCGTCCATAAGTATGCTGCAACAATATTAAAAATCCAAATGTACAAATTCCAAACAATACTAAAATAAAACATATTTATGCCTGTTAAATAAATCGTTTGTATTTACAAAGATACGTACATGAATTCAAATGAGTCAAAAAGGACTAAATACAGTCTTTAGTTGAGTGAAAATATTTGGATAGTTGGTACACAGAAAAATATGAAGTTCAGAAGAGACTTTTAGTAGCTGGTCAACAGTAAAAGGTTGTGGTTGAGAAAAAAACTTTTGAGTACTTGGGTTCACAGGCAAAGCTGTGTTTTAGGACAGTGACCGGATTTGTGAGTCCCCAAGTGGTTTATGTGGATGAAATGCTGTGCCATTTGAAAGACCACTATTCTTTTTCCTTAGATGCTGAGCTATTTTGTGGAAGATGAAACCACCATGTCGAGTGATGATGAGATGTACATACTTGTAATGAAGAATGACGACAACCATTCAACTGATGTTGAATCTAACCAATCAAGTGACAGTGACAACAATGAAGGCTGGCAGATCGTGACAGGGCCACCTCAAGAAACAATTGCACTTACTGAACCGCTTCTTTGAAGAAGCAGCATATGTAAAAGGCCACCCCCGTCAGTTATTATCTGTGTGATAGTGAAATCAGGGAGGGGTGTAGTGGACACAGCAGCCTGTTTCCCTGGCGTAAGGATCACCTCTGCTGTGTATGGGGGACTCAATCTGCACAGACTGGGTGATGTCTCCAATATTTAACACTGGGCAGTTACTTGAAGGAATGTCATCAGTGTGACAAGAATGAAGACTTTTAGTAGATAGTCCACAGTCAAAACTGAGAGTGAGAAAAGCGGAGATTCAATAATGGTCACTGCTGTTGTTGTTGGCGATGATTTGTTTTAAGTCACTAACACGTTTCTTTCAGCATGCACTGGGGGAGGGGGTTAAGACAGAAGCTATGTAGCCACATCTTCTCTTATGTTTAAATGACTTGGAGACAGTTGCATCATCTGTGGGTTTTTATAAAATTGATCAAATATTTCACACGGTGACGTTAATTTCTATTAAATAAACACTTTGATTTAAATGGTGTGTGTTTATTGTGGCATCTTATTGATATGTTTGCAGGGCCAGCTCAAGATACTTGCAACTCAAGCAGTTGCCCAGGGAACCATCAAGGCCTAGGTGCTATCATGCTGCCATGTCATGTGTTTGGGATCCTTCCAAAACTGAAGCTTATAAAAACATAATTGTGGTCATCCATGACTCAAGACAGATTAAATTCTTTGACTATTTTGTCAATAGAAAATGATCTTGTAAAGAAGAAATGTGTAGAAAGTGCCATGAAAAGATTTGCAGATCTAAAGGCTAGAAAAATGCAACAATATATTTTATCATTTTATAGTAGAATGACCATGTTATATTCCATGCTAAGGGAATAAATACTTAACACCAGGTGAATAATAGAAAAAGGTTTATTGTACACAAGTACAATATGAAATATAGTACAGTTATACACAAAGGTCAATCTAGTAGTGAGTGCCACTAGTTGGAAGGTCAGATGTGCTTGCGTTTTCTCTCTCTCACTCTTCCCCAAGTCTCTCGTAGACAGTTGACTTTATAGATACTTACTACCTATAGTGTAATCATTCATGGAGGTGACTGGTTATTGCATTACATCAGAACAACAATTTAAAGCAAAATAACAAACAATACATTTTATAGTAGAATGAGCAGAAATACATTTTATATTAGAATGAGCAACAATACATTTTACAGTAGAATGACCAACAATACATTTTTTAGTAGAATGACCAACAATACATTTTATATCAGAATGACCAACAATACATTTTACTGTAGAATGACCAACAATACATTTTATAGTAGAATGAACAATAATATATTTTTAAAGCGAAATAACCAATACATTTTATAATAGAAAGACCAACAATCCATTTTATAATAGAAAGACCAACAATACATTTTATAGTAGAATGTCCAATAATACATTTTGTCTGTAACTGAATGCATACAATTGCGTTCAAAATATATTTAGTTGAAACCATGAAATTGTATTAAAAATATTTAGATTTTGGCACTAAAAAAACCATAGAGATGTTGATATGCTTCTAAACAAAATCAACCAAAAATTATACTGGGACAGCAGGTTGCCTTATAAGAGAGAATCGGGTCAACATGATAAGAGACTCTGAACTGGTTGCAAGCATCAGGAGCTACATCCTCTTCTACAGTGGGCTGTTGAGAGAAGACCTTCTACTTAGAGTAGAACTAGTGCTGACTATTTGCATATGAACGATAACGGGCAGGTATTAGCCAATAGTCAGTGTGTGGTCTGGGAGAGTTACAGAACCCTAGTTTTTTTCTCAGTTGAGAGGAGCCCTCTTAATGTGTAGATGTGCAAAAACCAAACCAAACCAAACCAAACCAGACAAGACAAACACAGAAATCATAGCTGAACAGGTTGAACAATGTTCTGGATATGTCTGTGTTGACACAAATAAGGAAATATTTGCTCTGAACTGTGCTGTCAGCACTGTGTAGACTGCCATGTGCTGCCCTTAGAATATGTTGATCTTGGTGAGAGCCCTTTTTTATTTTTACAATGAACTACTTGAGGTAGAGGGTTATAAGAGTAAGAGGCACAATGGTGGGTAAGATAATAATTAACCCTAAATTTGGACAGGTTAAGATTGTAATGATCAGGGAAGTATCCTCTTGGGAGTGAGTCAACAAAGCAGTGTTTCCATACTATGTGAATATCCAGGATATTTTGGTCAAAAGCTGTTGATATAACTTATGATATCCTGACAGCAACATGTATTGCATCCTGTAATACCTGCAATACAACAAGTGTTGTAGGTTGAATATGCTCTGAAGGAAGTTTCTTCTCAGATCTACATCACATATACAAATGATCATCACCTGTATGAAGGCAGGACCTACTCTCATCACTAAAACTAAAAGGGTTCTATTTGATACCTGAAAAGTGTGGTGTTTTAATTGAACAAGTTAAGCATTATTCCGTCATGTCCCATAAATGTTCAGTTGGAAACAGACCGAATGATGATAGCAATATGTATTCCATCCTCAAAACTAGCTCGCTGATTGGTCAATTCCCCAACCAATCAAATTGTCTGCACCTGAGGAATAAAATTTCCCACATACGAGGCTGGGAGCCTGTCACGTGAGACACAACCTTATATAAACAAAACACGAATAAGCCTCTCTTGTTCTCTTCATTCATCTTTTTTCTTGCTGCCAAGATGTAGTCTTCAAGAACTCCCATCTTAACCGTGCGGTCAGACGTTAAAGAACATTGCCAACAACTCTTACCGACATTTTTCGCAAGTCCAGTTGCCATCATGAGGAAGAAAGCGGACAACCACTTGTTGCCTTGTGTGAGTTTCGCTCTAGCAAAAACCCATTTACATTTTTCTATTTTTTTTTTAAATATTAAATATTAAATTTTTTCCTTTTTTAATCTTTAAATTTATTTATTTTCTGTCTCCCCCTACTCGTCAATGTGCTCTACCATAGTAACACATTTTGTCCCAACCATTCTCCCTTATTTGATAGTTTAGTAAGAAATCCCGGCCCGAAAGAAAAATCAGGAAAAATGGAAAATTGAATGTCCCTGGCTAGATGCGATAATAAATCCGGGTAACCTTATTTTCTTCAATTTCTTTTTAGAATAGACAATGGGACTTATACTAAGTTAAAACTTAAAACTTGATGTTGTGAAAGGGTATATCCAAGTGTCAACCTGGACTCTTTGCCTGTTACCTTCCCCACTATCCTTCCCTCTGTTTTTGTCGTCCTTGTTTTGTGTTTATATGTAATAGGAGTAGGTAGTCTCTCCTATCGCCCGGTCAACACTCCTCCCCCTTCTCTTGGACATGAGTAGAGGCTTACACCTTGTTTCTTGTATAGGAAAGGGTTCCTGGTACTCTTTCTCTCTCTGGTCTCTGTATTAGTGCAGATCTGTTTCTCCCGTGATGTGTGCAGTCTGTGGCATTACCTCTTCATTCTGAGGGTACACGGTTGACAGTTCTCTGGTTGCTGTTTCCGACTGGTAGTTAGGAGCCCTAACTCTTGCGTAGCGTCTTGAGTGGCCGCTCTGATCAACGGTTGTATAATACCGGGGTGTTTGTAGTGCCGTGTCGCGCATGGAAAGGTGTCCCTGCAGTCACCTCCGGTGGGCAACCCTGAGGCCACATAATGATGCAGGTTGTGCCAACTCCTCTCTGTCCACTTCACGGCCGAAACTGTCTGTTTCTTTTACTTCGGGCCATCTCATCTTCCAAACAAAATTCCACATGACTTACAAAAACCGAAAAAGTAACCCTAAACCAGCCACTCAAAAATCACCTAAACCCCTCAACATTTTGTTCTCCAACATCCGTGGCATTAGGACTAACTTCTGCAGTATAAAATCTTTCCTCACTGCAAACTGCCCGGATATACTGGCTCTCTGTGAGACCAACCTTGTCTCGTCTATCCCCTCTTCTGATCTCTCGATCCCCGGCTACCTTCCTCTCCTCAGAAAAGACTCTCTAACCCACATGCACGGTCTTGGTGTCTACGTCAAGGAACATCTCCCTCTGGCCAGAGAGTTCTCTCTCGAATCGCCAGACCAGTCATACATGTGTCTCCGACTATCTCTTCTCAATACGGTAAGCTATCTCTTCTTCCTTTACCGCTCTCCATCCTCTCATGACTGTGCGATACTCGATAGCATTTCTGACAGCATAGACAAGGCTCTCTCCCTCCACCCGTTTGCTCACATTTTTGTGTTTGGCGCCTTTAACGCCCATAACACCTTGTGGCTTAAGAATGCTACTACTGACCACGCAGGCATTCAAACGCTCAATTTTTCAATCTCTCATTCCCTCACGCAGTTAACTTCCCCACTCGTTTTGCCTTCAACCGGGTAGGTAAAGCCTCTCTTCTCGACCTGTGTTTTACCTCCATCCCCGAGTCCTGCAGCGCCTCGCAACTCAGCCCTCTTGGTAACTCTGATAATGCAGTAGTATCAGTTAACATCTCCTTCAACTCCACCCACTATAAAGAACCTCCCACCACTAGAACTTCGTTCTACTGTCAACGAGCTGACTGGGACGCGTTCCGTGATTTCCTCCGCGATGTCCCCTGGGATGGGGTCTTTACGTTCCCCGTTCAAGAATGTTCTTCTGAGGTCTCATCCTGGGTTAAAGCTGGAATCGACGCTTTCATCCCATCAAGGAAATATAGGGTCAAGTCGCGCTCCTCCCCCTGGTTCTCCGCTGCTTACTCAGCCGCAATCGTCCATAGGAACCACAACTTGCACCTATTCTGTAGCGACATGTCTGACTGCAATAGACGTCTCTTTGCCTCCGCCCGTAACGAGTGTAAGCGTGTCCTCAACGATGCTAAGTCACTATTTCCGGCTCGGATGAAGGAGCGTATTGCATCTCGCAAATTTGGCTCCAAAGATTATTGGCGTCCCTGCAAACCCTCTATACCTCCTTTATTCAACCAGTTCGAAGTCCTGACCTCCTCTGCCGACAAGGCTGAATGCTTTGCTCGGAAATTTTCATTCAACTCGACTCTCAACTCTTCCGGTGTACCCATACCCGACTTCCCTCTTAGAACTGAGGCCCTATTGAGTGGGTTAAACATAACCCCGTCTTTGGTATTGGGCGTTATCTCCAATTTAGACCCCAACAAGGCTAGTGGTGGTGACGGGATACCAGCCATTGTCTTGAAGAAATGAGCGCCTGAATTGGCGCCCCCCACTTCTAAACTATACAACTACTGCCTCAAGGAATCTTGTTTTCCTGACTGCTGGAAGTCCTCTTCGATTGTTCCTGTCTTCAAGAACTCCGGCGACCCCTCTGACCCTTCCAACCACCGTCCTATCAGTCTCCTTCCCCTCTTCGGCGAAGCCCTAATCAATACCGAGGTGGTTAACCACCTCACATCCCATAATCTGCTCTCAGACAAGCAATATGGTTTCCGCTTTGCCCGATCTACAGCTGATGTGCTTACGGCCATCACTGAAACTGTCTACCGAGCTCTTCAAAATAACGGCGAAGCCCGTGTCGTGGCACTAGACATCTCCAAAGCATTTGATAGGGTTTGGCATGCCGGCCTTCTTCGCAAGCTCCAGGGTTATGGCATTACGGGTCGATTGTATAACCTAATACAATCATTCCTGTCAAACCGTGAATTGAAGGTCGTTCTCAACGGTTTCTCATCCAGTTCCTATCCCACGAACGCAGGTGTTCCTCAAGGCTCCATCCTAGGCCCCACTCTATTCCTTATCTACATAAATGACCTTCCTGACACCATAAATTCTCAAGTTGGCATCTACGCGGATGACACCACAATTTATTCCTGTCTCAAAAACAAATCTAGTGTCACGGACAAAACTAACCTGGCCGTGCGTCTCGAAAAGGACCTCCAATCGGTTGTGAACTGGGGCATGAATTGGCTGGTCAACTTCAACGCTTCTAAAACAAAACTGCTCTCTATTAATCACCACAGAGATCCTTCTCTGCCCTCCATTAGAATGTCTGACGCTCAACTTCTTGAGAGCACCTCTCTGCGGCTGCTCGGTCTCACGTTGACTGCTGACCTGAGATGGAATAAATACATTGAGTCAATTGCTTCGTCCACCGCAAGGAAAGTTGGCTCCTTGTGCCGCGCTAGGAAATTTTTCTCCCCGCAATCGATCCTCCAGATGTACAAATCAACAATTCGACCTTGCATGGAGTATTGTTGTCATATATGGTCTGGTTCCCCTTCTGTTTGCCTCGGGGTTCTTGATAGGCTCCAGAGGCGGATATGCAATGTAGTTGGCCCTACTCTGGCATCTCGTTTACAGTCACTTTCTCACAGACGCGCCGTCGCCTCCCTCTGTCTATTCTACAAATACTTTCATGGAAATTGCTCCGAGGTTCCCAGACGAGGCTGGCATCCCGCTCTCACCCCTTCACTGTCGAAACTCCTAAATGTAGCCATCTCTTCTACTCCAATAGCTTCATGTCTTGCACCTCTCACCTGTGGAACTCCCTTCCCTATTCCAGTTTCCCTGAGAGCTATAATCTCCAGCTATTCAAGTGTAATGTCAATCGAAATCTCCAATTGCCTTGATCTATCCACTACCCTTCTCCTCATCCTTTCTTCTATCACTCCTATCTGATCTTGCTCTAAATTTTCTGTAACCCCTTGTGTTCTAGTGGCTTCCCGCCTTGCTTGGGGTGAAATGTTTAAAAAAAAAAAAAAGAAAAAAAAAGTCGCCAGTAGAGTCCAGAAAATTTCGCCTGTCAAACCTATGACTTTACTCACAACATTTCAAATGCACACACAGATACAGAATTTTGTAATACCTATACATATCTTTCTCTGACTCAGCCAAGTTTAATCAACCAGGACTCTGTTAATTTCTCTGACACAACACATTTTCTGATCAATTGTATTCTTGTGTTATCTATTTTAACAAACAGTCCTTTGTCCTACTATTGATTCCTGAACATTTTTTTGTCACGAAAACTTTCTTTCGAACAATCAAATACAAATCAAAATACGGTAAAAGAGAAGTAACCTCTTTTCCCTTAATCTATGCATTGCACACAATAGTATTGTATATTTCATTCATATATGTTATTTCAATATATACTTGTTGATTCACATTTGGAGTTTCGTTGTTGTCTTGAATCATTTATTATACAAAAGTTATATACAGGCCAAAGAACACGCAGCCTCATAACAATAGAATTGCAGAAAAAATACGATCCGGGTTTTGAAAAAAACGGAGAAAATCAATTTCATTAACTCATTCATCCCTTGGCAAACGTTCCCCGCTCAGCAGAGATCCCAGCCCATTCCAGAAAATTGCCTCTCACATCTCAGTTTCTATTCCCAGTCCTTCCCCACCAAAATAACAACAAATGCCCCCACCATCCAAAAAACTGCGAAGCCCGTCTACAGAAAATAGGGGAAAAGAAAAAGACAGTCTAGACTGCCATATAATTTAGGGGAGGACGTTTGCTGTATTTCCCCAGCCCAGGCAGAAAGGGTCAGGAATTAAGGAACTGGAAATATTTCTATATTTAAAAAAAAATTTGCAATAAAGATATTGAAGTCCCCCAAAGCTTCCCCGATGACAAACGGGTTCTCACAGTCTACCGTACTGGGTCTGGTTTGAACAATGGCAACCCTGCCCCAAATAGTCTAGTTTAGGCTTGTTTTTATTTTATTTTTCTGCCAAAGTTAACTGAGCTAGGGGATGTGTGCTCGTTGGCTATTCTTTCTCCACCTCTTTCTTTAGTTTAAATTCCCCTGCCCTCTACCGTTAGGTGATCAGAGATGTCAGTTCTCTGTTGGATACGGGTTAGCTTTCGACTTTTGGGTGTGCGTGTTTTTTTTGTTTTTGTTTTTTCGTTTTTGTTGTTGTATTTGAATGAGTGCGTGTTTGTGTGAATGGTTGGTTGAATGATTGATCATATCCTCTCAAGTCTCGCATTATTTTCGTTTAGATAACTAATATGTCTGTCACATTTAAGTATTATCGTGATGTCAACTCACTAACACTATTTTGTGAGTACTTGACATCGTCTGTGATAACATCAGGTCGGCGACAGTAACACCAGTCATCTCCGGAACGTGTTTTAAGAAGGAAATCTACATGTTGGGCTCTAAAGACAGAAAGTCGGCCCACTACTAAAAACTAATCGAGATTTGCCTCCTTGGACCTAGAAATTCCTGTTGTCGGTCTACGAACTCAGTCAACTATAAACTACGGATCTTCCAATTGTTTTCTCTGAAGAAATCTATGTGAGTGTTAACTCCTTAAGAACAATTTAATTGCTTAAAGAACTTTTAGGTGTCCAGAGAAATATTTTGAGCAAGCCTTTATAGTACCGGGTTTTATACCCTTTGAATTTTTGTGACCAATAATTTGTCCTCCGTAGAAAATAAGGATAAAAAGAGCATTGACGCGACACGGCGAGAGAAAACAGGACAACATCAAACTTGAGTGGAAAAAAAGAATGGCTTTATATCAGAAAGAGGAAGAAAGAAAAGGGAAGATAGAAAAATTGGGTTAAAAAAGTCGTTGCAAAAAAAACAATGGTTTATTGCGAGGACTTAACTGGTGGCAATAAAGTTCATTCGGTTAACAGTTCTTTTCATTTTTGTTGAAACGTCGGAATATATTCGTCTTTAGGTTGAAGAGGGATTCATTTTTTTGGATGCATTGCTGCAACTGTTGGGATATCCTCGTTCCTATATTGTATTCTTGGCCGCTCCATTTTCGGACACCATGTGGCTGTTGGTCGAATTTTACGGAGCTAAATTAGTCCGTGTTGACTCGTCTGTGGCGCAGGGAAAAAGAGGCCGTGAAAGGCTGCTTTCAGCCCAACCCAGGGACCGGTAATAACGAAACCCTACAAAGAGAGGCAATTCATTTATCTATTTCAATAATATTAACATTTTTTTCTTTCTTTAAGTTAAAGGAATTTTCTTCTACCTTTCTTTTTCTCAAATTTGTGTATATCCCTTCTTTACCTTTTTTGTGTATGTAAATAAACATTTTCTTCTTCTGTTGTTACTCCGAGCAGGAGTTTGAATCTTTATTCTTCCACCTAAAAAAAGAAAATTGTCTGCTTTAAACTTTCAAGCCGTTGTTACTTTTATGGATTCTGTCACCTTTAATCTTTCATGTGGGAAAGCCCGGGACAAATTTAGCACAATATGTAAATATAGCAAATACCTACCCTCGAACCGCTTTTTTGGTAGAAATAGTGGCTAATTTGCAGTGTAGGGCTAGCGCTCAGTTTCTATTAAAAATTTCCCAAATTGTTACATTTACATATAAATATACATGCTTAATTCGAAAATAACGACGATAATTTGATAAAATCTACCGTTTTGGATATATCGACAGTTAAAAGTTCAGACTCATTCGCTTCGCGGCAGCCAGTACTTGTGTTGTTTGCGTACATTTGCTGCGGAATAGATATTCACTTGTTTTGTTTATTGCGCACGTAATGAGTCCTCAATTGCGCAGTAATTGAGACAAGTAATATCAGTAAAAAGGCCGTTAACTAGGTAATCTTCTGCGCATGTCTATTCAGCAGCGAATAGCTACCGTGCCGTAGCCGCCAATGACGCGAATGACTCCGAACTTTTTGTGTCAGTAAGTCCAAAACGGTAGATTTTATCAAATTTTCGTCGCCATTTTCGAATTAAGCATGTCCATTTACACGTAAATGTAGCAATTTGGGAATTTTTTAATAAAAACTTAGTGCGGGTCCTACACTGCAAATTAGCCGAAATGGTAACGGACGTTCTAGTCATAAAACCTGTTTGTAAATGGTTAATTATCTATTCAAACCAAAACATTGGTTATGGATTGAAAGAAGAATTAGTGAAAAACAAGACATCCCGAATCATTTTTTGGATTTAAAAAGTCAAACATCAGAAATAACACAAAATATCGCCTATAACAGAACTCGTTCTTCCGTAGTAGAAAATTGAATTTTAATTTATTAATATCTGTGAATAAAATTTTGCAGATATATTTGAATTTACACAGGAAAATATTTTCATCCAACAAGCTCACATATGTTGAAAAATACGTCTCTGGTTTGTTTCCTGGGAGCATTTTTCCATTTCCACATAGATTCTTCCCTGATGGGAATAAATTATTATTTTCTGGTACCATTTTTTTTTTTTTTTTTTTTTGCTTTCTTGTCTGCAAATTATTTTTCATTTATTTCGTGTTTAATGCATTAAACATGGAATTATCTTCCGAGAGCTCAGAATACGAAGCTACTTAAAAAAAAACAAAAAAAAACCTAAGTAGATTCTGAACCAGGCATGGGCAAACATTTTCAAAAAGCGAGCCGCATTACTAAAAGAATTAAGGTAACTTTTTCTTTCTTTCTTTTTTTTTTTATTAAAGATACGGCACCCTTTTTCTCAACAAAATTTAGAAATTGAGAAAACTGAATTTTTTTTAAAGATATTCTTTGGAGAAAAGATTCATTGTGTAGAATAAAAAAAAAATGAAATCTTGGTATATCACTGAACACACATTGCTGCATGTGATTTGTTTCTAATTTTTTCATTTGAGTAGACAAAAATATACTTGTAAAAGAAGAATTATCATTGACATTTCCTGTTTCTGAAGCAAAAAGGTGTTTAGTTTACAATACATGTATGAAAATCGCCAATGGTTTTATGCTGACACCGTTACCTTCAACGAAATGTTACAAATTTCAATAAACATTGTACTTATTGTTTATATATGTGGTTAGGCATGAGAGTGTGTGAGTGAATAAGTGAGAACGAAAAGAATTTAATAAACGTTATTTTCCTCGTGAAATTATCTGTGCCATTCAGAAGCCAATCGGGCCGCATATGGCCAATGACTGTTCAGAAAAACTAAAAAGTCAGTAAATTAATGAATGTTTCGTAAGAAGTAGAAAGCGTTTAGAAATGCTACACTGAATAACACTTAAAAGTAATTTCAGTAAGAAGAAGGTCCCCTGGATTCATATAAAAAACCCTTTAACAAATAAAAAGTAAGTGTTACATTTTATTATTTAAATTTAAAATAAATATTAAATAAAATGACTGTTTATTTATTTTTTTTTATGAATTTTTTTTTTTTACAGTATTTGTGTATCGTAAAAAAAATAAAGAAACAAGATACACAGAGTATTCTTTTTTTTCTCTTATACCAAACAAAATTTTTGGTAATATTTCATTTAAGTGACTAAGTGGTGTAAAATAAACTGCTATTCCCCGAACTACGTAAAATCCATAACTCCATTTTTATTACAATTAAACATTATTACAATGAGTAATGGTGGAAACACGGGACTGTTTTTGTATTACTGGAGCCAAGCGAATTCGTGAACGACGCCCGTTGCAGTATCGGATGTTTTGAAGGAGCCGTCGTTTGTGCCAACCAACGCAGCTTCGTTACAGCACATGCCAAGGTGAATATCGAGCCACCGAGCTTGTAAAATATCTTCTCTCGATATTAATTCATTCGCATCGATGATTGACTGTGGAGACACTTTGTCTACCACGTGACATGGTTGAAGTTAACTAGGACGCGGTATTTACTCGTTCCCCCACTAGAACGAGATGTGACACAAGGTCGGATTAATGTGGGGACCCAAGCGCGTGTTGCAGACCCGGTAGCGTGCAGTGCTGGTTTATTAAAAGTGGCCTTGTGCCAGACACTACACTAAACTACCGAGTCCACAATGTATAAAAAAAATGCGTGAATGAACAGTGAGAGGAAAGGGGTCAATCAACAAGTGTATAAATTATAAATATTAAAGAGATAGCCTGAATAAAATGACAAAGGCGTCTGGATGCAAAACATGTGTAATTTTTATTAGATGGAAAACAAGTAGGTATCTCGTTGTACGAGATCAGAGAAAATGTTCCGCGCCAAAACAGGAAAGCAAGATGGACAAGGCGGGAAAAAGGTTTTTATAAGGTTCTGGAAAAAGGACTCGTTAACACGAGGTGTAGGTGCGCACAGATAGAAAGGAGTACTCACTGTGGATTTTGGCATTGTAAGTGTGTGTAGTATTTTTCTAGGCTCAGGTTCAAAGTAGTGAGAAAGTTCAGTCGTCTCAGAGTTTTTGGTCAGGCATTGAATTAACTGCTGAAAATTTTATCGGATTGATGTGGACGTCTAGCCAAGAGGACGAAGAATTATTTGCAGTTGGTTGCATCGTCTTGGTGAAGTTGTTTACGGCGAGCCAAGAGAGACGAAGAATTATTTGTAGTGAGTTGCATCGTCTTAGTGAATTTGCTTACGGCGAGCCAAAAGGGACGAAGAATATTTGTTCGTCAGTAAGATATCCCTGCCTGTATTATGGTTGACTGACGAGGGATAAAAATAAGTCACTTGTTGAATACGAAGTTCTGCCTACGACTGTGTCGTGTGTCTCGCACGTTTTCTAGCCGAAAACGGAGAGGGTCTGACCTGCGGGTAGCATCAAGACGAGAAGAAGTCTTGGGAAAATGTGAGGTCGACATGTTGAAATAAGATATTCCGGCCCGCATATGGGTTAAGGGCACGGAATAAATGAGTTGCCCGTTTAGTCAGGTTGAAGATCGGGAAGCAACTGGCTTGCAAACGCTGTTCGTTTGAGACGCCAGGAAACGCGCGGGAAAAAGTTCAAAATCTGTTAGGCTGACTTTATCAGTAGGAGCTATAGCAAGCGACCTTCATTTCTCCAGATTACTGCTACGTCTAGCTGTGAGAGAGAGGAAGGGGTGCAAACCGCGCGCACACACGCACGAGTGTAGAAGGAAGGGAGGAAAACTCGCGCGCGCGTAAAATGTAGATGGAATTAGTGTGTTAATTCCATACGCGTACACTCGGGTAGGGACAAAAATCCCCCTAACCCCCCCAACCGTCGGTTGCGCTGGCCTCGGTCGAGCACCGATCCCTCCCTCTGGTGCAATGGGAGGGAGCGGCCCCGGGCAGCTGTTCCCCAGGGCTGGTCACCTCTTCAGTATTATTTTCTCAGTTGTCCCTCCGTCTTTAGACAGAGAAACCCCTGGGCGCACTCTGTCTAAGGACAGAGACGCAACTGAGAGATGATAAATGATGCGCGTACACCCCTCCAAGGAGGGGGGAGCACGACGCTCTGAAGGACGCAGAATTGCCAGATTACAATTTTTTTTATTTAAAGCCAAATAATACGTATAAAAAGTCAAATTAAAATTTTTATCATAAAACTTAATTTGACTTTTTTCTGGATTCATATAAAAATTTTATAAGAATCCAAATCTTATTTTATTTTATAAGAATCCAAATTTTATAAGACATCGAAAATAAGATTTTATTTATTTATTAACTTGCTTAAAAGTCGCCCTATCGGAGTGTTCTTTATTGTGTCTTCATCGCAATAGGTAGAGAGGAATAGATGTGATAGGCAACAATAAACTACAGAAGAACTCAAAACTGATTGCTGCATTTTAAGTATTGCATTAATATTTAAGCTTAGCTTTTAAAAGTTTAACGATAATTCTTCTGCTGCCACTTAATTTAAAGACAATTTGATGTACGTAGGTCCTTACTTTCCGTATCGGTATAAACAATTATTTTTATTTCAAGGGTGATTATCGCAATTAATTTCCATTATTCCCAAATTTATTTCCAAGTTATAAAAATTGTTATCGTACAAAAACATAGGTCGTAAAAAAGATTCCCGAAAACAATCGCAGTAATGACAACTTGGGAATCCAAAATTTCATGATTGCAAGTCTGGATCCGGCAGGGAATGTTTTTAATTTTCTTATTGGGTCGGCTTGATTCCAGAATAGTACGATATGATGGGCTACAGCCTCCAAAAGTAAAAAGTTGAAAAAGTGTGACACACTGACATTCGCATTTATATATAGAGAGAGATATAGAGTGGAATTTTAGCTATTTTATAATTGTTGTGATGATATAACCCGACTTCCCCATTCACGATAATGGACGGACTGGTTGCCGATTAAGTACGACCACAGCGGACAGTCGTGAGAGGAAAGGTCTTCGTTTGTTAACACCTATTGCGGTTAGCTTACTCCTGACTCTGTCTCTGTATTTTGACATACCTACATCCGATTATAAAATTATTATTGAAAAACCAACACTCGGGTTTACTTTGTTTATTATATCTTGCACGAGATATAACAATAATGAAACCACTTTATTATTTCTTTCAATTTTATTTTTAATTTTTTAAAGATAGTGAATTTTTTTTTTAGCTGTGAATTCGGAAATTTAATTTATTTAGATAACATTTTAACAACAGTAGTCAAACAAGTCTGATTCGCTGGAAAATATTGTTTAGAACTCTGGACGCTTGTTTACAAAGACGATGAAGCAACATTGGATATTCTAGGGGGAAAACTAAGGTTATCCTTGTAAGAAGGATTTATTGGCACTACTTTTAAGTAAACTCGTTCACGCGTAATAAAATGGGATTTTTTTTTTTTTTGTGAAGGCATAATTTTTGTAAATTAGCATTCTTTAAACCTCTTACAAGCCATGACATTTTTAGTTATCAAAAAATACTGCTCCCACCCCGATTTAGAAGAGGGATCCTGTTTATTGTGTTATAAAATAAAATAAGACATATCTCGGCTGATTTGCAGGCAAATAAACTAACATACTCAAGAGCTAGAGCCGGATGTGAACGGGACAAGGCCCCGTCACAAAATGACCATATTTACGCGTTTACGCATATTCCCGACGCACGAGTTCCGGTCGAAAAATAAAATAATATTTTAAAGTGTTTCTATTTTTCGACCAATAAAAATGCTTCCCTCCTAATTATACTCGCATCGTTTTACGAGCCTGTCAAGCCATAAAAGGGGTCACACGGAAGTACAACGGCAGTCAACAGGAGGCCAGGGAAGAGACCTGTCACGGTCAGGTTGAGCGGTCAGCAGCAGTCAGTAGCAGTAGCGCCACGCCAACCAGCGAGAACTACTATGAGAGATCAACCCAGATCTTCAGCCGGCCTATGAACTATACCACAAGGTAGCTGTCCCAAATCCACACGTTCCTATTGAAATAAATCACGTAAATCTATTTCTGCTGTTGTCGTATTTCTTTCTTGCAACCATACGCTTGTCTATAACAATTGTATTTTATTATTTTATTTTATTTATTTATTTTTTTTTTGTAGTCAGATTCACCCTGTACATTGTTCGGGGACTACTTCAGGTAGAGGGTAAGAAGCTTGAGGCAGTTTATGCGTATAGGAAAGGAAGATAACCCTAGACTTGAACAGGTTAAGATCGTAGTGGTAGGAGAAACATCCACTTGAGAACCGGTTCCACAGAACAGTGATTCGAATGGAACTTACTTCGCATTAATGAAACTGAATCACGAAAGGAATGTGGGTGGTTTGGTATCACTGAGTGGTATTGCAGGTCCCAGCTTTGAAGGTTAGAACCGATGGATTCAAGGAATGTAGTTCGTCCGAGCACTTTCCATGAAAGTAGCGATAGCGCAGTGAGAGGCTTGTCACATCCCGCCTGTGGGTGTGAATTTTTGATGTTTTGAAACTACTGTTATTTATCCTTCTACAGTGCAAACATGACAGATAAAGTTACCGAGAGAAGAATTTTGATGGGGAGTTATGTCCCTTGTCTATTACAAATAAGTGACAGTGAGTTATGTCCCTTGTCTGGTTGAGTATAAATTGAGTTATGTCCCTTGCTTAGTTTTGCAGTAACTCATCGTGATCTATTGATTTGTTTTTTTTTTTAATATTTAACTCTACAAAGAAATTATGAAACAGTTTTATTTTTTTCATAACAAAAAAATTCATTTGTAAACAAAAAGAAAAGTGTCATGTAGCTTTTTAGTGATATCAATTTTATTTAAAAAAAAAATAGAGACCTGATAGTTTTTTTTTTTTATTGAAGGAACATAAAGATGCTTCAAATATGAAAATATATATTTATTTACTGTCAAAAAAGAAAACAAGTTTTCAGTTTAAAGAAAGTTTTTAATTGAATGAGCCATAGTTTCTTTTATTGCTTTATGTACAATAACTTACATATTAATTTTTTTAAGTTGTCATTATCTGAAATCCAAACACACAAAGCCTCCTTCATTTCAGTAATTTCTATATTATTACTTACATAAGTGGTTAGAACATTTTGACTATGAGACCCAGGTTTCATTTGTCAGGAAGGAGACTTCCTGATGTTACCAGACTTGAGGGGTCGATCCCAGCATCTGGCAAAGTGCCTGAAAACCATACCATGTGTTGACCGAAGTCTCATGAGTGAAATTGGGTAGACAGAACCCTTAGGGGCCATCGATAAATGTGCTAGCATGAAGTCACAAGTCATCATGGTAGAGGGCTAGAGTGTGCTGGCCTTGTTCAAATTGTTGATCATGGTAGATAACACATGCTTTCCTAGAAACTGTAACTAAAGTCTGCTCAGCATAGTTGCAGTATAAAACCCAGGTGGGCTCTGTAGGTGTTGAATAAATACAAATGCACCTGAGCAAGCGTTTGCAATAGGGATTGGCATACAAGTGGCCAGTTATGCCTACATATTTATATGTTTAATACTTGCAGTATTTAAATACTCTGCGAAAACTTATTGATTCTATTGTCCCAACATATTTCACATAAACCTGTTTTTAATTCATCTGTATCTTGTTCTTTTTCAAGTTCCAAGATATTTGATGTTGCATATTGTTGTGTTTTAGATAGAATTCTCTCACCTAGTGAGCAGATAAGTAAGATGAATTAGTGCTCTTGCCACAGTAAGGAGATTTCCGTTTTGTCCTGAGAAGAGGTTGGTGTAGGACGTGCTGCAACCAACGTCCAGACTCACACCATGGGGAACAAATATATTCCTAGAGGGTAGTTGCAGACCTCACCTTAAAGTTAGTAATCTTTTAGAGTGCAATTTTTTTGTCATGTTTTAATGTTTTGCATTGTTGCAGTTAATAAAAATTATAAACGTATTTTATTTCGGCATTCTTTTTTACGTTTCCCTTTGTGCCTTGTATTTATGTTTGGGAGCCCCCTGGGGTAGTTACAAAATAACAACCCAACAGTATCATTATGTCGTGATAAAGTTTTGTATGAGAATTGGTTGGAATTGCACACACACACACACACACACACACACACACACACACACACACACACAAAGACACGCAAAAAAAATACATACAAGTCCAATAGGCAAATCAATTCCACAATTATCTCCATTTCTCAATCTCAAGTATGCAACTCCTCCCCAAAAACGAGACTCCCTTTGAATGAGTATACCATGCTTTTATGAACCTGACCCAGCCATTGCTCAGCCAATGAGTACCCAGAATCAGCCAATAAAAATGGCTACAAGCAACACCACTACTTCTGTCCACATGAAGTGCTGATCGATTCAACTTCAGTCTGAATCTTGTCAATTCGCCATTTCCACACTCTGTTGAAAAACATACATATAACTCAGGCCCTTTTGGGTCGCTGAAGTAAGCCTCTGCTACAAGTTTCAGTGGCAATGTTTAACATGCTTGCCTGCAAAAGAATGGTGCAACAACAAAAGGATGGTTATTGCCTTGACACTCCTGTAATTACTGTGCATAGTGTACAGTGTACACTTTTAATTTGTACTTCCTCAGCAATGTTTGTTGATTTAAAAAGGGATGATTAGAATTCTAATAAGACCCAAACATATGAAAGTGAATTTATACATGATTTTTTTTATTCCTGAGAATTGAAAACAAATATATTAAGCACTATTAATTTATTGCTTATTTAATCTATTGACAGATTTTCTAGGTATTTTGTTCTTAAAATTAGCAACGATTTAAAAACTTTTTCAAGATAATATTGCATTGTACTTAGTTTGCCTATTTTGATAATTTTTTATAAATTTTTGGATAAAAAGATTTCTTTTCAAATTTATTTCTTTATAAAATGGTAAATAAATCTTACATTAAAGGTAAATAATAAATGTTGCATTGTAATTTGTTCACATATTTTATAATCTTGTAAATAAACATTGCCAAGGAAGTCAAAATTGTATATGCAGTAATAATGGTGTCAAGAGAATAATTGTCCTTTTGACACATGAAGATCAAACATTGCCATTTCAGTTGTTTATTTTCCTTTTTAGCATAACCTAGATTGTAAATCTGCAGTAAGTATTCAAGGATAATCTTTTTCTTTCATTCTGTTCCATAATAAAAAGCAGGAGAAATAGGATGAAAGAAATACTAGTCAGAATGTAAAAGAGAAGATAATTTACCTCGTATGGCAAAGTGAGTGCATATATGACTGGTGTGCAAAACAAATGAATCAAAGGAAAAAGAAATATGGCTGCCCTAACACCTTAATTTAAGAAAGACATGGTCTCAGAGCTAGGAGAATTGGTGAGAGTGGTTGAGTATATGCAAATTTTTTTGTGAGATCAGCTGGGCATAAAAACACAATACAAGAAAGTATAAACGGTTTGTTCTTGAATGCAGTGCTGCTTGTACGGAGAGACTTTGTCAGTTGGAAAGAGATTACTTGGGTCAATTTCATACACAGAAATTAATCATCATTCATATTTGTTCATTGTAGCTTATTTTGGTTTAAAGGGTGAGCAGAAGGGAAGAATTGACAATACTTACTTTCACAAGCTGGAAGGCTATGGTGTCTCTGGTTGAATTTTTGATTTGATCCAATCTTTCTTAAATCACGTGATGCAAGTTGTGTTTTATGGCCATTTTTCTAGATCCCTTCATGTTAATGCAGGTGTCTCCCAGGGCTCTATGCATAGAATTTATATTCATCAATGACCTTCCCAATGTCATCAGTTTCCAAATCAGTATTTATGCTGATGACAACTATTTATCTTATTGTCTTAATAATAAGTTTGATAGGGCCAGTAAAATAAAACTGGCAGCTGATCTCCCATCCTGGGTATGGTGATAAACTACATCTGCATCCTAGGTAAGACGATAAATTATGTCCAAAAACAATCAGGATCAATCCTGATCAGGAGATTTTGAAGAGCATGGAACCACCTCTTAATTGCAGGTCCATCCTGACCCAGGGTAGTAGCACCTGTTAGGGTCTCAACTATAGGCAAATAGTTAACCCCAAACTGGAGACAAAACACTATGAAAGTGTAAAAATAGGTTTTAATGCCAGCAATAAAATTTTGTGGGAAAATTATTACCAGCAATACATTATTACCAATAATACATTTTTGAAGAAAAAAATATTACCAGGAATAAAAATCTTGTTGGCATTAAATAACCCATTTAGGTTGATATGCTGTAAAACAAAACAAACAAACAAAAAAAGAAAAATGCATCTGATCTCAAAAATGGGCTCCAATCACTTTGTTAACTGGAGCAAGGAATGGTTTTAAATTTTAATGCCCCTAAAACCAAACTACTGTCTTTTAGTCGGTTTTGTGAACCATTTTTATCTTCCATTTTGCATAACTGACTGTGGAAGAGAACAAACATGCTGTGGAGGAAATTATTTAAAAAAAAAAAAAAATTAAGCATGCCATACTGAATAAGCACCATGCTGGGGGTGGGTGGTTGGTTTTTGAAATAATTTTGCTGGCATTTGTTTTTAGCAGGCATGAGTATTCAAGTCTATCTTGGCTCATTGTAGATATATTTAAATTAACTTTTGCATCTACAAGAGTATTGTGGGACAAGGGAGAGCATAGCTATATTTTTGTTTTCTTTTGAAATTTTGCACCTTTAAGAATTTTGCACCTGTTGTTACTGCCCTTGTGATACCACTGGATGCGCTCTTCAGTCAGGTTTGCCATTTGTTAGTCTTCCTTTCTTATTTGTTAAGGGCAAAAGTAATGTTCAGTAATCATTCTGTAGTTTAAAAATTCCTTCTAGTCTATTGTAAATGTACTGTATATATCTCTCTTTTGTTTTTGTCATGTTGTACTTGTTACTTATGGGGCATATTGTTGCGTTTTGTGTCACCCCAGGTTTTAGTTCTTCAGGCTCCAATGCTGTATCACAGACTGAATTAATGACAAACAATTTTCTTTAAATTTCTTTTTGTTCATTTTATTTCATGAGGGACAGTAGCAGTAGAATTGTTTCTTGGGGAGAAGTAGAGGGCCAAGTTCCAATTCCAGTCGGGTTTGTTATATTCAGTTACTTGCAAATACCATTGGGAATCCACCTCTTCTCCATCCCAGGTATGGGTCAATTAGTAGAACTTGTATCAGTAAATCATTATCATCACAAAATAATTGCTGCCAATTTGACCTTATCAAACTGATCAGACTATTAAAATAGGAGTAAATAGTTATCATCTGTATACATACCGAGTTGAGAACTGATGTCATCAGGAAGCCTGCTGATGAAAATTAGGAACAAAGTAGGTCCAAGGATAGAGCCCTGATGAACACCTGCATTATTGCAAAAAGATCTAGAAGAGCAGCCATTCAAGACAACTTTCATTTTGCAATTTGATAAGAAAAACTAAATCAGTTCAAAACTTTGTCCAAAATACCATAACCTTTCAACATGTAAGAAGACCAGTATGCCAAACCCAGCCCCTTCCTATCTAAAGCTTCTTTTAAAGACTTTTAGTAATAATCGTTAATAAATCAGCAGTTGAGAAGTGAAAGCCATATTCCTTATCTGAAAGATGACCATTTGTAAGTGCCCAAAATTCACTCCTCAAGGACATATGGCCCAGTGGAATAAAGCATATGTTGAGTGACCCAAAAAGTTTTGAGACCACAGCAGATGGAACAAAGACTTGGAGAGTTGAGAGGGGAATTAACTAAAATTTAAATATCTAAAGCATGCCATGTGGAATTAGAACAATCTACCCTCATGGACTAAATAAATAGTTCAGTTCTAAATTCTAACTAATATCACCTGAAGAAGGCCAGAGTGTACAATGGTTGAAATGTTGTGGATATTGCAATAAAGATGTAAACAGTGTAAATATGTTACATACTGTGTATGGTTGCTAGAGTAATGAAAACAACAAAGTATTGCTAGTGAAGCAAAAGAAAAGGAGATAAGGTATGTTAATATAAAAATGATTTGTATTGTCAGTATAATGAATCAAGGCAGAATGTCTCTCTTGTGGGTGAGGGAATTGACTTGGAGAATGGGAGAATTGGTTGGGTACAGGCCTGGCATTGAAGCTTGTGTTGAATCGTTTGATCAGGCAGGCACTGGTGATCTCTGCGACTGTCTGCCTACTATCTTGAGTGTCCATGAGCTGGTCCTTTTAAGCAGTCATGTTGGATATATGATCTAGCAGTTTTTGTTGTGCTTTTACTTTGTTGGCAACATTTGTAATTGACTTTGACGGTTAAATTTTATTTTATATTTTTTTTTGTTTTGCGAGCTTGATGTGATTCTCAGAGCCCCTGTGCAGACAATGACATTTTTATTTTTAATTTTGTTTTCACAACGTTCACATCTGGCCACTAGGTTTTGATGTGGAGTGAATCAGAAAGAAGTCTAATTTGAAGTATAGTATAATAACTGGTTATTGTCCACTTTTCTGAAAGACCCAAGGGCATATAGTAATTTTTACAAATGAGTCTTTTTTCAAAGTAGATTTTTTTTTATTCTCTTTCTCTTTTTTTTGTTCTCTCCTTTATTACTTTCCCTTCTCTATCTCTTTCGGCCTATCTCTCTCTTTCTCTCTGTATCATTCTTTTTTCTTTTCTGTTTATAGTTCTATGTTCCTTTCTTTTTTCTCTCTTTCTATTTTTGTCTTGGACTTTTTCCTTCTACTTCTTTCTCTCCCATTTTCTCTGTCTTTTTTTACTCTCCTCTCTCTTTCTGTCTTCCTGTCTATATCTTTCTCTCAGTGTCCTTTTTATTTTTTCTTGGTTACATATCTCCCTCTTCCACTTTTCTTTCATCTTCTTTCTCTTTCACTCTCCCTTTTTCTGTCTCTTTCCTTCTTTCCATTTTTCTCTCTCCTTATTTCACTTTCTCTCTTTTTTACTTACTGTCGATGCATTTCTCTTTGATGTCACTTCCATTTTCTTAATCTGTCTTGTTTTTTTTTCTTTTCTTTCATTCAATGCTGACCTGTCTGTTTTGGCATAAACAGCACCAAAAAAACAAAAACAAAAAACTTTCAGGTCTTTTAGGAAAACAAAATTTAATGGAAGTGACACTTTGGATTCTTTATTGCCAGAACATTATTCTTCATCAATGGAGTGGTCTCTCCAAAACTTTAACCCTTTCATATTGATAATGAAACGTAGACAATGCCATTGATGCAAACACATTTATCCACCAAGTTGAAGTCTGTAGGAATAAGAATTATAGGTACAACTGGATTTGACTGAATTATCTTTCAGTAAGTTTTCTATCAATTCCAGGCTTGAATTAACAGCTCACACTGTATCAATTAATTTTATCTTAAAAGTCAATTTTTATCTCATTTTCCCTTTGAGTTTCATGGCATTTGTTATGTTGGAGAATTATAGGGCTATTATATAATGTAAATTCATTGCTAATGATTTTATTGTAGGAATGCATTGTAAGAAAAGAAGAAATGTTTTGTCAGTGGTCAGGAATTAAAGCAAGTGTTACTTACAAAATAGTGTTATTATATCCAGTCGAATCCATTACATTCATTTATGTGTTAATACCCCTAGGAAAGGTATGATCCTCTTCTCCCCCCCCCCCAGCTATGGTTAAATAGCAAGACAGACCAGGTTTTATAGCCTTGGATGACAACTGGTCTACTGCAGAAAGAAATGGCAACCTACTGTGGGGAAAAAATCTGCCTTGTCAGTTATGTATTGAAAGATACATGATCGCCTATCGTGTATCACGCATGGCACATAACTTACTGATATGCATAATATAAATTAATTGCTAATGATTTTGCTATAGGAATGTATTGTAAACAGAGAAGAAATGTCAGAGGTCAAGAACTTAAGGAAATATTACTGATAGAATAGAGTTATTATATGTATAATGAAAATGCATTGTTAATGATTTTATGATAGAAATACATTGCAAATTAGGAAGAGATTGTCAGAGGTCAGGACTTTATGTAAGCCTTAAAGATACAACAGGGCTATTATATATATAATGTATATATCTATACAGTGTAACCCGGATATAAGAGAAACCCGGGTATAAGAGAGATTTTCTCTGGTCCCAAATTAGAGCCTGTGTTAATGTATATAAAATAGACCAAACCCGGATATAAGAGACTTTTTCTCCAGTCCCGACAACTCTCTTATATCCGGGTTACACTGTATTACCAATGACTTTATTAGAGAAATGCAATGAAAATAATGAAGAAAAATTTCTCAGTGAAAAGAAATGAAGAAAAATTTCTCAGTGAAAAGAAATAAAGCAAATGTTAATGCAAAAAATAACAGGGCTATTACGTCTTTAAAAATATCTGTATTTGAATAGTTGGTAAGTTTTCATTTTTTTACAGGTTCAGTAAGAGATACACTTGATGCACATTTATGTTCATTCGCAAAGTTTAACTTGGAAACAGGAACATAAAAACTGTTTGTCGGCTCTTAATTAAAACGAAAATGAACCAAGAAAAAAATGTCTGTTATTTATCTTTATTGTGAAACATTTTTACAAATTCCAATTTCAGAAGCAACATTACAGTTTAATCAAAAAAGAAAAAATGAAAATGTCATTCCAAAAAAAAGGAAAAGAAAAATTTTTAGATGATATTATTATTTATATGAACTTTTTTAAAATTTATTTTTTGAGGGGGTACATAACGTTTGAGAACAGAAGTCTCTCAGAATCTGTGACCTTTGGCAAATTTTGCGTTCATCACTGAAAAATGACTTGTTGTTCAAAACATCAATGAACATTTTGTTTTTATTTTGTTTTTGTTTTCATGCAAAAAAAAAAAAAATGTAAAAGACCCCCCAAAAAAAGAACAAAAAACAAAATGGAACCCCTAGAATGATGACAGACTGGAACTCCTAAAATTACAAACCAACTGGAAATGGCTAACATTTGCAAAAAGCTGTTTATTCTTTTGTTCAAAGATTTTTCTTTTCTTTAAACACAAACACATTAAATGCTGTTGAAATGAGAACTTACACGTATATATATATGTTTTTTTTTTAATTTTTCTTTTACACAGAAACAACCAACCAATCTAATGTCTACCGAATCAAAAGAAACTGAATGAAATGATATTTGAAGCACAACTGCTGACTGAAATGAATAAATGAAACAAAAAAAGAAAGTCCAAAGAAAGAAAAGAAACTTTCTTTTAATGTAAGATTCCTTATCTTTTATTTACCATTTTACTTACCAATCTACAGTCTTTGTCTCTTCATTTCCTATTCTCCTCCCATTTTGCCATTATTTTTCAACACTAACAGCATCATTTTTTTTTTTTGAATACTTCTTTAATGTACTGTGCTCCTTCAGGATTTGCCACAACTTTCCCTTGTAGCTCTAAGCAATGTTTGTCTCCTTACTATTCGTCTCACTCTCTGTTCTGTCATCAATTTACACAGCCTCATTAGGTAGGTTATTTGATGTTTCCCTCCTGATTTCAATATATCATGTGAATATTAAATTCTCCAAACCCTCTTTCCTCATTTCAGCTGTCTCTTTCTGGTTCTAAGTATAACTGTTCCGTGGCTCTAATAGCTCTCTAATAACTTCTTAATTTCTCCCATGGTAGCTAAATATTTGGACTAAGATCAAAGTGAATAGTGGGTTCTTCTTGTGTTATATACATACACATATATATATATATATATATATATATATATATATATATATATATATATATATATATATATAAGTGAACATTGAAGTCAACATTCAGAGGCTACAGACTGTTTCATCCTAAATGTGATCATCAGGCCACATGCATTGTGTTTTTTCTCGACTATATATGTGGTGCATTGTGGGTAGTCTATTCTAATGGTTATTTTGGTGAGAGTGGTTTGTTAATTATTTACTTTATTTATTTGGATTAATTTATTGTACTTTACACACACACACACACACACACATATATATATATATATATATATATATGCATTTTTTTTCTTCTTCTCACTATTGCCTTGCTGGTTAAGGAAAGGGAGTATTCTCCTCTAAATTTTTTCAAAATTTAAAAAAAAAGAATTGTTTAGAACTTTATATTGTGTAATATTCTAGTTGATTATTCCTTTAAATGTTATTTTAAATGGATACTCATATTTGAGTAGATGCTCAGTTTATTAAACAGTATATTTTTTTTATTTTCATCTACCGGCCTGAATATTCAAGAAATATTATTCAAAAAATTCTTGCCAGAGAGCATAAATTTTTCTTTAATAAGATTTCTTAAGTATTCAGGCCGGTAGACGAAAATAACTAAATGTACTGTTTAATAAATAAATGGAGTGTTTCCTCAAATATGAGTGTTATGAATAATCAAGAGTGGTCTCCCTTTGTTTTGTTACTCTCCTCTTTGAGACAGCTATTCCTATTTACTGGGACTATAAAAGGATCCTATACGTAAACCTTTATTCTCAGTTAAATAAAGCTTTTTTAAAGCCTACATCTTTTGTCATTACAATGAGTATCCATTAAGAATAATGTTTAAAGTGATTAAGCAATCTTTCGGATTAATAAAAATCCATTACTTTCTTTAGAATATTTGCATTCTAATGGATGTAAAGATTGTGTTTATATTCTTATTTATTTTTCTCTTAGGCACTCACACTTCCAAAAATGACTTATTTCTGAGTAGTAGTGTCTAATGACTTCTCAATTTCTTTCATTTATTGAATTACTAAAGATTTATTCTCCTTATTTCACTGGTATATTTCAGTGTTTTTTGGTAAGTATATTTATTTTAAAAATTTACAGAATACAGCACAAAGGCTAATCAGTATTTCAAGTATTTCTCAATTGAGAATTATTTTAATTGATTATTAATTATTTTTATATTTACTAAATTAACTAATAATTAATAAAATAATTTTTATTCATTTAAAAATGTATTGCACTGATAATAACAATTCTCTAAATAACAAACTGATAAATTTTGATTATGATGTCATTGTTTTCTATAAAAAGGAAGATGTTATTTAAAAAAAGAAAAGTCTATAAATTTATAATAAATCTTTTTCAATTTGGCTTTAAGTTCTAAAAAAAATACATGAATTTTATAACTTTTATAAACAAATATTTTTGTTTCTTAAGATAATTTGGATTAGTAAGTAAAGCACACTAACACTGTAATACCGAATGTTGTTTATTGTGGCCAACAAAGTTGGACAGAGCTTATATATTCAACCTATGTTTATTTGTCTGTCCTCACTAGCTCCTAAAACTCATAATTTCAATGATATTTTGTTGAATGCTAGGACATGGTCCAATGAATAAGGGATAAAAAATTTGGGGTGGTCCAAGAATTCTAATATATTTCATAGTTTAAGACAATATTCAGAAATATAGGGAAAAATCAAAACATAGTTACCTCCCCTGCATTATATCTACCTATTTTTCATGATATTGGCAGTAGTATGCACTCTCTGAGTGCTTATCATATTCCTAGTTTGTACACTGTTCACTTTTTCACAAGTTTTGTTTTGTTATTTTGTTAGATGAAAGTGTTTATTACAGAATCTTGTTAGTGTAATTTTATTTATAATCTGGTCTGGAAGCCATGTTCCATCATAATTTAGTTTCTTACTAACTCACACTAAGTCTCTGCACCCAACACAGTCACCTGTTGTGTATAGACTGTCTTAAATGACAGTAATAGTTTTTACAAACATATAGGATCAAGGTAGCAAATTCTGGAGGCTAATAAAATTAGACAACAAAGTGGCTATATTTTCTGTTCAATATTTCAGAACCCTATCTGAAGCCTCCTTTAGCCTTTAAATACAGAAATTTCAGCAAGGCTTCTTAATAGCAACAGTTGTCACCAAGGTTAACAGAATGACCTCACACCAGTTAAAAAACACTTAACATATATTGTGGCAATTAAAATATTCACTATTTATGTAACAATTCAACACATAACTATACTTCACTGACTTAGTCTCAACATTACTATGAGCATTACAAATACTTTTGAAGATGACTTTATTGAGAACTTATTAATATGGGATTTGTTTATGAATGCCATCTTCTTCAATTCAGCATTATGTAATATCAGGAATTATAAATCTTTTCTTAATGCTATAACTTAATTGATATTCTAATTATTGAATTTCTTCATAAGTCTGAAAAAGCCTGTTTCGTATTGCTAAGTACATTCAACTTTTTCCACTTAGCCTGCTACTATTATACCAAGGGTGTGCAGCCAATTACTCAAGTATCCTACCAGCCTCTGTTAACCTGACTTGAGTCCACACTCTAATGACCTCAATGTGACTCCAGCAAACTGGTGACTTTCATAACATGGTAATCCTGAGGCCACACACTTCCACAGAAGGAGAACAAAGAATGGATTAGCAAAAATGTTGCAAAAGGAAAAATAAAAGTGGAAAATAATTTTTTTTGATATTAACTACCAGTATTTAAATCTGAAATAATAATAATGGTAGTAATTCTACAAAACTTTTTTTAAGTCAGAAAAAGGATGATTCTACAATTTTAAAGTCAAACTAAATGTAATTTCTATACGTGTTGCTTGGTTGGTTCTTTTCTCTTTTAGACATTCACATAAAGATTAGAAAACATTAATGACTGATTTCTTTGGAAATGTGTAGATTTTATGCTGGAAATATATGTAAAAGTCTCTTTTGCACCAACAGTTTGGTTATTTTAGAGACTGCTCACCCTTCAAGCAAAGCTCCCTCTGACAAAACATACAAGAAAGTTATCAGTATTTATAGAAACGATTTTTAATATTTTAAAGAAAACCAAAATAAAAAAAAAAATCAAGAGAAATTTCTTTTTGAGATGCAAAAAAAAATCTATGAAATATTTTTTTTCCACAGGAGAATTACAATATTAAGCAGAGATTTCAGTTTGAGCAGGTTTTGACAATGCTGTAAAATTAGGATTGAAATCTTTATATGATTTTATTTCATTATTTTAATGTTTCATAACAAAATGTCTTTTTATTTTTAATTAAAGTGCTAAAATCTATTATGATATGGAAAAAATATATAAGTATGAATTATATTTTAAAAAAAAATGATATTTATAAATTGAGTGCCTCAATATATTAGTAATAAGTAATTAACAATTATAAGTTCATGTATATAAATATATATTTTGAACTTGAGAAATATTAGCTATTTTCTATAAAAATGAAAAAAAAATGCATTTGTTAATGTGGAAAATATGTTAAATTATTTAAACAAAAAAATGAAAGATAATGATTTGGTCATTTATTTAAATTTAATTATTATTTAAATTTATTAATTTGATGATGAAAAAATTAATTTGATGAGAAATGAATTGTCTCCAAGATCATATTTGGACAGCAATCTTCATTTCATTCTTTTTTTTTCTTTGAATGAAATTTTCTCATTGAATTTTGTTTTGCACACATTTTAATTTTGGATTATGCATTAAATCTATAAATCACTATTAAGCAAGTTAACACCTGTTGAAATTTGCATATTAAATTTTTATTCTATATGGTTAGAAGTTTTGACATTGTGTGTATATATATTTTATATATATATGTATATATATATATATATATATATATATATATATATATATATATATATATATATATAATATGGGGACATAAGTCTGAACCCTGCCAGAGAGCATATTTTCTTTTGTTTTCATGAGGGTGCAGGCCAGTAGATGTAATACACATGGTTTAAAATAAAAAGAAAATGTTGTGTCTATTTCAAATATGAGTGTCCACTAAAAATCCATTAATTCTTTAGAAAAGCATTGGACACATTTAAAATTTGTTTACTATCTTTGATTACAATTTCTTATGTAAAGTATAAATATTTTAAGGTTTCAATAGATATTTTTTACAAGATTATAAAAATATGGGAAGCAAGAACAGTGCAGTATTTATAATAGTATTACTGAGATGCTCTCAACCTATAATAGTATTACTGAGATGCTCTCAACCTATAATAGTATTACTGAGATGCTCTCAACCTATAATAGTATTACTGAGATGCTCTCAACCTATAATAGTATTACTGAGATGCTCTCAACCTATAATAGTATTACTGAGATGCTCTCAACCTATTCTAGTGAATTTATGTAACGAGAAAATGAAAGAAAAGCTTGGAAAATGCGATTTTTTTTTCCAAAATTTATAACAATAGTTACTCATTATGTTTTAAATTTTCTATAAATATATTTTTATGAATAAAAAATTCTTTTAATTTTTATTTCTTAATAAAATAATATTTCATTATAGTTGGTTCACATATTTTTATAATCTTGTAAATATAAAATTATTCTTGTTAATAAGCAATCTAATAAATAGTTTAACATCTTTGTTGTCACTTCTCCAGCATAAGGAAAATGTATAAATCCACTTCCATATATTAGGGTTTTATTAAAATTCTAATTGCTTTCTGAAACATTGTTGAAGGAGGTCAAAAGTGTATACAGTAATAGTGGTGTCAAGGGAATGACTTTCCTTTTGACAAACCGTTTTCTTGCAGGAATGAAGGTCAAATATTGCCTAGCATTTATGTAGTGTATAAATATAATATGGTAATAATTCAATAAATCTATCTGACCCTAATGATCAGTGTGTCTGCAACAATTTGAAGTCTGTTGAAAGTTAAATCATTTAAGCATTTATTAATTTATTGACTATCACTTATTACTGTGCTATATTTAGTGGCGACATTTGTGTAAACATGTTCTTTTTTTTAAAGTGTAATTGATGTTTAATGGCTTTGAGAATCAAGAGTCTTCATAAAGAAATTGAACCTTTCAAGATGGTTCAAATCTGCATCTCCCTTACACTGGGGAAATCACTTACAAGCATGGTGTGCTTTAGACAGATTGGTCATGAAAGACTTCACAGCAAAGCGAAACTCTGCTACCGCTTTAAAGAAATGCATGTCCCTCATTGTGAACTTTTCAAAGCTCATATCTACTAACTTCTATTTTAGTTTCTGAAACCTAAACAAATTAACTTTTAAAGGGATTAATGGATTTTATTTCTATGACATTATTTCTTATTACTGTAAACCTTGATATTTAGTGGATACATGGGTTTGGGTAGACAACCCTGATCTTTTTTTATTTTATATGAGGTGCTACCACAAAATTCCATCAATCTGTTTTTGTTTTTTAAATCAGCGCACCCCCCCAAGCAAGGCAATATTGCCACTAAGACGCAAGGGGCTACTAGTTGTGAAAGAGAATGAGATAACTTTAGAGGGAATTGGAAACCCAATCCTAAACAGGAAATAAGGGATAAACCTCTACTCCTGTTCTACAAGGGATAAAATACTACTCTTGTTCAAAAGACCTGGGGGGAGTGTAAACCGGACATTAAGTGACCCTACATCTTTAGTAACTCCTTTAGAAAATAATAAGCCTCATTTACTGTTAATTTTTCTTTCTTTGTGGAAGCCATTCTTTCTCCAAACCTTTGGGTTGCACCTCACACACACACAAAAATTATATATATATATATATATATATATATATATATATATATAAAGAAAATAATGTCAGTCTTGGACCTTCGCCTGTAAAAAAACAAATAGTGTGTCAAAAGGATATTTTTTCCCCTTGACACTGCTATTATTTTAACTACCTTCAGTCCTCAGCCATATTTTTTTTAAAAAGGGATGTTTAAGCTTTTATTACAATTTCAGTCATCACTTTTTAAAACAATAAATATTGCTGAGGTGTGAAAGTAATTAAAATAATGGTGGTGCCAAAAAAAAAAAAAAGAAATATTTTTTGACACTCCATTCTTTTACAGGCACAAAGGTCCAAGATTGCCAAAAAATTATACTTATGCATACATATTGAAATCATATTTTACTTAAAACTTAAACTATTTAATAATATATTTTAAGAAAATAAAAAAAAAAAATTAAAATGTTTAACTGAACTAGTTAAGAGTTGTTTTGCTTTTAAGAAGTGATTAAATGATTAATTTTCAGTAAGCCTTTGTAGATTCAATAAATGATAAGAATAAGTAGATTTGAAGAAAAATGTACTATATGTGCGTATGTGTTAGCTAGCTAGCAAGTAAGGAAGAAGATATAATTTAAATTGTCATTGTGTAGTCATAGAAATTTTGTCTCATGTCTATTTCAATATAATGCTCATTCAACATATTTTGATAAACAGCTTGCCTTTGTTTGTTTTTTTTTAAAGATTTAACATCACAAACTCATTTCGGTCCTTTAAATGCTGGGTGGAAAATGTGTTGGGCTTTCTTCATTCCTTTGATATTTTTTTGTGTTTCAAGTAGTGAATAAATAGATAACCTATTGAATATGTGAACTGGATGTCTTGGTATTTAAAATTTTTTTTAGTTATTCACAGAGATATATATATATATATATATATATATATATATATATATATATAATGATGTTCCAGAACTTGTTCAGACAACAGAAGTCATTCTTTGTGTTATTTTGCTACTGAATCTTCATTAATCAATTTTTTTCAGGACTTTTTCCAGGACAAGAAATCATTTTTGATTGGTCTAGATGGTTTAACCAAAATGACTAGCTTGTTTCCTTTTTCGGAGATTCCTCTCTTTCCTTATAGATTGTGCACTCAAAAAAGAAAGTTCTAGAATATACTGTCTAAAATTTAGAGGCCACAAAAGAATGAGAGCTGTAGTTTCAACAACTCTTGGAATGTTCATATTTTTTTTCTTAAATATAAATGAGATTGTTTTCTGGATTGAAAGAAAAAATGGTTAAAACAAATATAGAATAATTTCATTTAAAATTTGATATTACTTTAAAAATTCTTGAAATAAAGGCAAAAACATGAGATAGATAGTATTTCTGTTTAAGAAAAAAGTTATTTTTAATGCCAAATCAAAATAGTTTTTAAGTTAAGTTGGATTTTAAAAAAATTATTAATGATTATTAATCATGAAAAACATATCCAATGTTTTCATCTCAAGTTAAGTTTTAAGTAAATCTTTTGATCTCTATTTGACATTGTAAAATGCTAGCAGATTTTTTTTTTATCACTTGCTCAGGGCAAACCTGGATGTTGCAACATTGAACTAGTATTTCTGAGGCTGTTTCAGAATTTCTAGACAAAAGCAAAAATAAAGCTTGCGTCTTTGTAGAAAAAAGCCAGTCCCAAGTCTTGAAAAAAAAACAAAAAAAATGGGAGATTGTGAAAGGCTTGTATCTATTATATAAAAAAGTGGAGAAAAAAAAATATATAAAAAAGCAAGCAGTTTTATTGCAAAATAACTTGTAATTCTTTTTTCAGAGCTTATTTTAAAATAGTCAATATTTTTTGTGATAATAGTAGAAGTAATTTTTTAAGAAGTGGGGAGAAATGTTTGGCCCACTGCTGCCCCAGCAAAATGATAAAAAAAAAAAAAAAAAAAATAAAACTGTCATTATGGCCTTTTTACAGGAATGCACCTCTCAAAGAAAATTTTTTTTTTTTTTTTTCATACTAATATCAATTAAGCTATTCAGATCATGAATATCAGTTTTTTTAAGGTGGGTGGTTGGTGGAGTTGATTATGTAAATTTATCCCCCCCACCACCACACACATAAGTGGAAAAAATATGCACATGCTATGGCATAAAGCAAATTCTTACTTACAAAATTTGAAATAATGAAAAGTAAATACTTATATTATTTAAAGCATAATCTAACTTAAATTTTCCTGTTATATTAAAATAGTTTTTATATATTAAATTAATTTGAAAACGACCACAAAATATAAATTTTGCAATTATTGCTTGTGGAATTCTCTTATGGCTTCTTACATCCCAGTCAACATTGATCTTCAAAAGTTTAAATGCAATATCAATCATGATCTTCTGTCTTCTTAAATCCTGATATTTTATTATTGTCTCTCCTGAATAGTGTTTTTCTTCTTTTTCCTCATATTCTTTCCCTCAGTTACCTATTGCATCTTAGTGGCTTTATTGCCTTGTTTGGGTTGAAAGGATTTAAAAAAACAAAACAATATCCATACTTATATTATCCCTTTTATTTTCATCATCATCATCATTATTTCCCATACTTACCTTTTAATTTTTGCCCTCAGTGTTGTGTAGGGGGGAGGTCAATTTACAATAAATTTATATTACAAACTGAATCCTCCCCATGTAAAAATTTAGAATATTGAAAAAAATAATTTTTTTTTATATTTAATATCTGGAGATGTTAATTGATGGTAATATAAAAAAATTGAAAAAAAAAAAAAAGATTATTTATTGTAGAGGCGTTTCTGTAGAAAAGCAGTAATTCAGTTTCTTGTCATTTAATAAGGTAAAATGTTTTATATATATATATATATATATATATATATATATATATATATATATATATATATTTTGGCATCTTTCTAAAACTTCATTCATCCAAAGGCAAAATTTATTTTTTTTTACTTCTCAATTACACACATAAAAATGTTCAAGTGCTTTTTATCGCAAAACTTATGGAGCAATGACAGATATTACTAGTAAAAACACTACAAAAGGCAAACGTTATCAAAATGATGAATGGATGTTAGAAATGGCAAGAAAGTCTTTTTCTTTATTTTTAAAAATTTTTTAATGATTCTATGATACAAAAAATGACTAACAATCTATTTTAAGAGAATCGCTAATCAGCTCATTTCACAGTAAAAACTACAGCAATGATGGAGTTGAAAAAGAAAGAAAAAATTAAATAGGGTTTGAAAATTTCTAAGAAAAACATCTAGTAGTGTTTCTGAACATGGTAAAAAAGAGTGGCATTGTTCCTGTAGTCCTTCAAAAAAAGAAGAAGAAAAGCAATACATGTGCAGAAAGACTCGCTCAAGAACTATTTTGCACATTTTTTTTTTTAAAAAACTTTATGGGTACCCATGAATTTCATCCTTTTCAATTTTTTTTTTTTTTTTTAAAAGTTCTCATGTTGGGTACATACACCTGTTTGCTGTTTTTTATTCTCTACTTTCTAGTTTTCACAAAATTTAAAACTTTAGTTTTAAGCTAAAAAAAAAAAAGTTAGAATTTAAAAAGTTTTGTTTTGGTTTTTTTTTTTTGTTTGTTTTTGAAAGAAAAAAGATGTTATTGCTAAAATGACGTTTTAGCTCAAATGAAAGGTAAAAAAAAAGAAGACATTTTGAGAGAATATTTAAAAAAATTCAAACTACAAAAAAGGCTTTTAACAAATCAGTTATTAATGAACAAAGACATACAATATGAACCAATTACATCAAACAATTTTTTTTAAACTAAGATTACTTATTTTGCTTTAAATATTTACTTAAGTAGGATTTGTATAAATAAGCCAGCACTAGTATCTTGATAAAAGGAAAAAAATGGTCTGTTTTTAATAAGACATTACTGCAGTAGAGAATTGACAGAAATAGAGAGAGAGAGAGAGAGCAAAATCTTAATAAAATATGTTTTTGTTTTGATTTTCATTTTTTGTTTTATTAATTTTATTTTTTTATTTTATTTATTTATTTTTTTGATGATACAAGTGGCATGTAGGTGAATGGGATTTTATATCCAGACAAAAACAGGGACTGCCTGTCTGTCTGTTAGTTTTACAATATGGTGCAGCTGCCTTTTTCTTTAAATGGATTATCTCCAGGCCGAGGAAAGCCTTTGATGAGATAGTCTTCTTCTAGGCGTGTATCAGTGAACTTCTTGATGTCTTCTATGCATTCTGACACCCGCATACGATTGATGGCTGCTTCGAGACGCAGCTGTTCCACAATCTTCCTCTGCTGTTGCAGACCTTCTTGTAATTTGTTCATCTTGAACTCTGAAAGAAATTGTGGAAAAAAAAATGCAAAAGAAAAAAAGACAAGAAAAAATGAAATTAAAGCAAACAGTTTAAACCAATCATTTATGTTTTTGACTTGTTTTTTTTGTTCAGGTGCAACAATTATCCCCTGAACGGTATGAGATGAAATACTTAATTGATTAATTATGGAAACCAGCATTATCCCAAGAGAATTTTATATTTATGCATAAACAAATACACATGCATGTGTAATATATATATATATATATATATATATATATATATATATATAGGCAACATGTCTTCATTCAGACATGTTTACTTGAATAATTTAGACTTATATCTATTTATTTTTTTTAATCCTTTCAAATTTATGGATCAATCTCTTAATGATTTTATTAAACTCATAGTATACTCCACCATGAATATTAAAAAAACAAAAATTTTAAATTCCTGAAGCTCTCTATATAAGCAAATTACAACCAATACTAAATAAGATTAAATATGAGTATAGCAAAAATGTTTTAAAATGTCTGTAACAGCAAGGTTTTAAAATATCTAAATTGTAATTTTTTTTAAAAATTACAACAGCAAAAAATACGGCTATAAATTAAGTTACTTCTCTTGATAACGTTAATTTTTGAATCAACAGAGTGTGTTTCATGCTCATTTGCAAAAAATTCACAACTATCTATTACATTAGTTTTTGTCTTAGCAATTCACTTCTGAAGATGATCATGGATGAGACTGAAAGGACTTGGGAAAATAAAAGGAATGAGAAAAATTATGGCGCCTTACTTAATGAGTTTAATAAAAATATTAGGAAATTGATCTGTGAATTTGAAAGGATTAAAATAAAGATATATAGACATAATATGTCTAGATTATTCAACAAACATATATTTTATATATATATATATATATATATATATATATATATATATATGCACAAGTAGGCACTGATAAACTGCAGTAGTTGGGGTTCAAAAATTCTATCTGTAGTTTAGATCAAAAGTGAGCCACAATGTCAGGGTTGTCAGGTTAGACTACCAAAACAAAACTTGTCAAGTCTATGGAGTTATCTGTGGAAATGGGGAACACATTCCAATTATAAAGTGCTATGTCAATAGGTAAAGGTTGTAAGGTGCATATTTCACACTCAGAATGTCTGAAGTGCTAATCCAAACCACTACACAATTATGAGTGTGAAATGCCAAAGCCTAAACAATAGTAAATGCTGAGGAAAATACGGATATATTGAAGATATTAAAACTCAATTTAATGAATTAATTAAAATAAAAGATTATACAGAAAAAAACAGACTTTAAAAAGTGTCAAAATCAAGTTTGAATTTGTTTCACTGATTGTTTCACTGATGATTATGATTCTAATACAAACATGACAAAAAATTTTGGGGTCTATCGTGCATGTGTGGCTTAAGCAACATCGTTGTTTATTGGTGTGCAGCTTAATGGCACTGACACACATATATATATATATATATACACACACACACTGTTTAAAATAAAGCATTTGCTCAAATATGGGTATACACTAGAAATAAAATTGTGTGTATATATATATATATATATATATATATATATATATATATATATATATATACATGCATACACTGAATTCTGGCTGAGTTCACTACATTCACTTTCACAATACTATTGGGAAAGGTATGAATTCATCTCTTCTTTGCTCAGTTATAGATTAAATGGTAGGGCAGACTGGGATCTCTAGCCTTGGTTGGCAGCCAGTCTTTGATGACAACAACTTTGAATTCAAACCTGAGGAGGGCTGTTTACTGTGCACCATTTCTGTTATCAGTTCTTTGAAAAGTGTGGCTGGCTCTACACAAGCATTTCCCACTAGAATCAAATCCTGGGTATGGGTAGAGTGTGGTGGTACTTTTCTAAAAATGTTAAGTAAGGCACTTATATGCTGAAATCAGCAAGAGAATTCACTGTATATATTTTTACACACCGATTAAAAGTATCCATTTAATCACTTTAAAACAATTACTTTGTTTATGTTTTGGGTACGAAAATAAGGTCAGCAGATATAGACTTTAAATGTCCCAATGTGATGTGCATTTCTGAACTGAATTAACTGGGCTTTGATTTAACGTTGTCTCATGGTAAGGCACATTAAGCTTGAAAGTGATTTTCCTCAATAAAAAAGGGAATAAATGGTTCGATTACCTGTTGGGGAGCACTTTAGTAGGATGCTTGATCTCTAGGCTGGTAGATATTAATTCCACTTTTTAAAAAGATAGAGATGTTGACATGTACAAACTAAATATAATGCTTACAGTAATAGTGTTATATTCCATGCTAATAGGAATATATACTTGAAAAACATGGTGGATAAAATAAGTAAAGGTTTATTGTAAGAACACTGGTTCTTAAGAATAAAGGTAACAGTTATGCACAAGATCGTCGCAAGTCAATCCAGTAGTGAATGTGACTATTAAAAGGTTAGTAGTTCTTGCATAAATTTGAGTCATACTCAACAGATCCCAGCTAGTCAATATTTACTAGCCCATCCCCCCCGGGTAGATGTGGCAGAAGGCTGAGTTTAACATGCGTCTTCTGAGCCCATAGGCTTGGCCAAAAAATCCCTGTAGAACCTGCATAAACAGGATCGGGACAGTCTACCTCCCTGGACGAGGCTCTGCCGAAGGGTAGAGTCTTGTCCAGGTTCCTGTCTGCCCAAAGGCAGAGAGTTCGACTGTCAAGCTGAAAAGATTTCAGCTAGTTATATTTGACAGACCCCCCCACCCACGAGGGTCATATGTGGCACAAGGCCGAGTTTATCGTGGGTTCTCTGAGCCCATATGCTTGGCCCAAAATATTCCATTTGAACCTGCATAAATGGGTTCAGGATCGGTCTACCTCCCCGAACGAGACTCTGCCCTTAAACAAACTTCAGCACTTTTAATTCAAGCCGCTTAAAATACTATCAAACATCAAACTTAAAAGAACTTTTTCCAAAATACTGATTCATTTTACATATTTCAGTTCCTAAGAGAAATTAAACTGATATCAAAAATATAATTGAAAAAAAAAAAAACAAAAAAAAAAACAACCATAACATCATTCTTGCTATTTAAAATACGATTTTTTGACTGTTTAAATACAAGACTTTATTTAAAAAAAACATTAAATATCAGCATTAAATGACCCAATGGGTTGATATACTGTAAAATAAGCCATATCAAGTTCTTGCTCCTAAATGTTTTTCTTTTTCTCAGTAACCCCCCTGTGTCTTATCACCTTGCTTGGGGTGAAATGATTAAAAAAAAAACAGACCTACATTGAAAAGTCTGACTAAAACATTGTGTCGCTGACAGGAATTCCATCAGGGAAACTGTTTCTATAGCTGAAACATACATTTACCAATTTGGCTATGGAGGCCATGTTGACAGAGCAAGGTTTGATTACCTATTTAAGGAATGCACATTTCATGTTGGGACTTCTACGAATCTATATCGGCTATCTTCAATTTCCTACCTGAAACATACACAACAGTCATTTTTGAATGGATTTTTTTTTAATCCAACATTATTTTTATTAAGATAGACGTTTTTCTTTTTAGTGGTTACACATATTTGAGTTGCTATAACTTTTTTTTTTTTTTTTCTTAAACAGTTAAATTAATAACAACCAGACTAGATTGAGAAAGATTGTGGCTCTGGCAGGAATTGAACCTGTATCTCCTTTTACATCAGGGAAATAGCTTCTATTGCTAAAACACCCTGCTATGAGTTTGGCCATACAAAAACAAGTATATCAACTTGTGTTCCTGCTAAAACTACTATGTTTATAGTATATATATATATATATATATATATATATATATATATATATATATATATATATATATATATATATATATATATATATATATATATATATGGGTAAATTGTCGCCATTTTATATTTTGCGCATGTGCATTGTTTGTTTTTGATTTTGTCAACTGCACAGTATAGAAGGGTCAGTTGGGCACCATCTCTGTGAGAAAAAGAGCAGCATGATGCAATTCACTTTGAGAGAAATTTGGAAATGGCATGCTGTACTTCTTGGCATTCATGCTGGAAACTCCAATATGAACATTTCAGAATGTTTGGGTGTCAATCTGAAGACTTGTTGTATCCCCAAAAGATGTACTGAGAGTGATAAAAACCAAATATCCAGTCATCATCATGGTGTTTGGAGTGATCACTAATGATAGTAATGTTATGCCTCCATTCATCATCTCACAAGGCTTCAGACTCAACACGGAGACCTACATCAAGTGCCTTGAGGAAGTAGTGCTGCCCTGGGTCAAGAGGGTGGCTGCTAGAAGACCATATGTCTGACAACAGGACTCTGCACCATGCCACACAAGCAGAACTGCAACCCCTTTTATTATTATGTGTGGGGTGCAGTTAAGTAAGAGACCAACAGAATCCCTTGTAACACCAAAGATGAACTGAAGGCAAGGATTATGGCAGCATTCAATAACAAGGAGACTGTCCAGAAGAGTTGCAGGAGATTCTGAAATCATCTGGAGGTTGTAGTTGAGGCCAATATGGTGATTTTATTGAATAAATTTTCTCTTTAGTATTTCAAGATATTTTTGTGTCATTTTTATAAATATATGTTAAAATTCAATGTCAGTATTATTTTCATTTTTACATAATTTAGATGACAATTTATCCACCACACTCTGTGTGTGTTTGTATATATATATATATATATATATATATATATGATAAAACTTTAAATCGACTGGTCCACTTATAAAAATAGGGAAAAATCCATTTGAAAATAATGTTTTTAGATTAACATTCTTCTATAGGGGGCAACTCTTGTTAGAATTGAAAAATATGGATTAGTTAGTGGGTGGGAGTAATAAATTCTTTAACTATTCCTGGAGAATAGTTACTACTAAAGGAGGTAGGGGGAATTTTTCAAATTTATATAAATTAATATTAATAAAAGTATATATCTGTCTATTCATAATTTAAGATAGATAATTAGCATATGCCAATTTTTGTGCATGTGCTTCCAGAAAAATCACCCCAAAAACTTTAAAAAAAAAATTAAAGCAATTAAAGAAAATTTGTCTTTTAAAGATTTTTTAATAAAATTAAAAATAAAAGTATACAGGTACCAATGATGTAAGCACAGTTTCAAACATGACCTTTTTAAAAACAAAGAATTATTAGAGCTTAATAGGTTAAGAAGTCAGGGATCGATTTTAAACTATTTTGCTATTATGAACAGGACCCTCTTCTTCTAAATCAAAATCTAATCAATATTTTTCAATTCTGACAAGTGTTGTTATCTAAGGGAGGTTGCAAGAATGCTAATCTAAAAATGCTGGTCCAAAAATATTTTCCCTTATTTTTCCATGAATGGACCAGTCTATTTAAGTAGTTCACATATAGACAGACACACAAGCGTGCGCACACACACACAAACACAGTGTGGCAAAAGTAACACCATTTTTTTATTTATTTATTGACTTTTATTGAACAAAAAACAAATTACAGTAGTTTAAGATGGCTTAAGATTAACTATGGCTTAAGATGTGTTTGGGAATGGTTAAATCTTAATTTTGAGCTGAGGTGGATCGGACGATGTTGAGCAATTGAGTGACCATCAAAATCACCAGAACTAACACCACCAGAGTTTTTCTTATTTTTTTTTTTTTTTTTAAGCGTTTCACCCCAAGCAAGGCGGGAAGCCACTAGGATGCAAGGGGTTACAGAAAATTTATAGCAAGATCAGATAGGAGTGATAGAAGAAAAGATGAGGAGAAGGGTAGTGGATAGATCAAGGCAACTGGAGATGTTGATTAGCATTACATTTGAACAGCTGGAGATTATAGCTCTCAGGGAAACTGGAATAGGGAAGGGAGTTCCACAGGTAAGAGGTGCAAGACATGAAGCTATTGGAGTAGAAGAGATGGCTACATTTAGGAGTTTCGACAGTGAAGGGGTGAGGCGCTTGAACTCATGAAGTCTGGGAACCAGCGAATGCAGCTCCTCGGAGCAATTGCCATGAAAGTATTTGTAAAACAGACAGAGAGAGGCGACGGCGTGTCTATGAGAAAGTGACTGTAGACGAGATGCCAGATCAGGGCCAATTATATCCGCCTCTGGAGCCTATCAAGAACCCCGAGGCAAACAGAAGGGGCTCCAGACCATATATAGCAGCAATACTCCATGCAAGGGCGAATTGTTGATTTGTAGATCTGGAGGATCGATTCCGGGGAGAAAAATTTCCTAGCACAGCACAGGGAGCCAACTTTCCTTTGCGGTGGGCGAAGCAATTGACTCAATGTATTTATTCCATCTCAGGTCAGCAGTCAACGTGAGACCGAGCAGCCACAGAGAGGTGCTCTCGAGAAGTTGAGCGTCAGACATTCTAATGGAGGGCAGGGAAGGATCTCTGTGGTGATTAATAGAGAGCAGTTTTGTCTTCAAAGCGTTGAAATTGACCAGCCAATTCATGCCCCAGTTCACAGCCGATTGAAGGTCCTTTTCGAGACGCACGGCCAGATTAGTTTTGTCTGTGACACTAGATTTGTTTTTGAGGCAGGAATAAATTGTGGTGTCATCCGCGTAGATGCCAACTTGAGAATTTATGGCGTCAGGAAGGTCATTTATGTAGATAAGGAATAGAGTGGGGCCTAGGATGGAGCCTTGAGGAACACCTGCGTTCGTGGGATAGGAACTGGATGAGAAACCGTTGAGAACGACCTTCAATTCACGGTTTGACAGGAATGATTGTATTAGGTTATACAATCAACCCATAATGCCATAACCCTGGAGCTTGTGAAGAAGGCCGGCTTGCCAAACCCTATCAAATGCTTTGGAGATGTCTAGTGCCACGGCACGGGCTTCGCCGTTATTTTGAAGAGCTTGGTAGACAGTTTCAGTGATGGCCGTAAGCACATCAACTGTAGATCGGGCAAAGCGGAAACCATATTGCTTGTCTGAGAGCAGATTATGGGATGTGAGGTGGTTAACCACCTCGGTATTGATTAGGGCTTCATCGAAGAGGGGAAGGAGACTGATAGGACGGTGGTTGGAAGGGTCAGAGGGGTCGCCGGAGTTCTTGAAGACAGGAACAATCGAAGAGGACTTCCAGCAGTCAGGAAAACAAGATTCCTTGAGGCAGTAGTTGTATAGTTTAGAAGGGGGGGCGCCAATTCAGGCACGCATTTCTTCAAGACAATGGCTGGTATCCCATGTCCACCACTAGCCTTGTTGGGGTCTAAATTGGAGATAACGCCCAATACCAATGATGGGATTATGTGTAACCCACTCAATAGGGCCTCAGTTCTAAGAGGGAAGTCGGGTATGGGTACACCGGAAGAGTTGAGCGTCGAGTTGAATGAAAATTTCTGAGCAAAGCATTCAGCCTTGTCAGCAGAGGAGGTCAGGACTTTGAACTGGTTGAACAAAGGAGGTATAGAGAGTTTGCAATTGTTCAGTACGCTCTTGCAGAGACGACAATAATCTTTGGAGCCAAATTTGCGAGATGCAATACGCTCCTTCATCCGAGCAGCAAATAGTGACTTAGCATCGTTGAGGACACGTTTACACTCATTATGGTCGGAGGCAAAGAGACGTCTATTGCAGTCAGCTTGTGGGCTCTATTGAAAGGTCATGTTTACAGGCTCAAACTGAAAACAATTCCTGAATTAAAACAAGCAATTTCTGATAAATTTTCTGAAATTAATGTAGAAATGTGTCAAATGGTTTGTAGAAGCGTTGCTGATAGGGTTAAGCCTTGGATTGAACATGAAGGCAAGAATTTTGAAGCATGTTAAATAGTTTGTTAATTATAAAAAAAAATCATAGTTTTGATTTGACAATACTTATAAATTTTCTTAACTACAGTAATTTATTTTTGTTCAGTAAAATTTAATAAATAAAAGAGCACTACTTCTGCTGCACACTGTGTGTGTGTGTATATATATATATATATATATATATATATATATATATATATATATTTATTTGTGTATTTTGGCAGTAATCCCTCTTTAATGCATGTTTTATTAAGGTCTTTATTAGATTTTTCTTTGTATGCAAACAAGTGTTTTCTTTTCTGGACTTAATGAATGCAGAAATTGTCTAGCTAGACTGTCTACAATAGCACTTATGGACCATTTATTATAGTGGCAGAACTGAAATCCATGAAATAGCTAAATAGATGAATGATACCAGGTGCTGTCAGCTTGGATATATGTCTGGTATATTGGATAAAGGCTTGGAATTGTTAATTGGAGAACAGAGTTTCAATTCCAGTTGGGTTTGTTATATTTACTTATGCACAAATACCTTTGGGAAAGATATGAATCCACATCTTCACCCGCCTCCCAGCTATGGGTTAAGTAGTAAAACTTGTATCACTAAACCTTTATTTCCCTCACCAAATTACAACCTAAAATCCGAATCAATCTGAACTATATCTATATTCATTAAGTCCAGAAAAGAAAACACTTGTGTGCATTTTTTTTTAAAATCAAGTTCACCTCAAGCAAGTCAGTAAAGCCACTAACACACAAGGTGTTACTGAGTGTAGAAGAATTAGAAATGGACACATTACTAATGAGTGGGAAGAGGAAAGAATCATCAGGACGACAGTAGAAAGCAATTGACATTGCATTTAAATGTCTGAAGATTAAAGTTGGCTTGATTACAAGAGAAAATGTAATAAAAAATCTTTACAAATGTACTTTTGTTAATTTGCTTAGCAAAACATATGCATGCACACATATATACAGACATACATTTTATTGAATCTAACAGAGAAGGACAAACTTATAAGTTGTTTATGAAATTTTTTTCATGTTTTTACAGTTTTCTTATGGGGGGGGTGTTAAGAGGGTGTAAAAACTGTAGTAATGATTATTGCCCTAAGTGTTTTGGCTAATTTATTAACCATTTTTAAGGTGTTTGTTGTTAGTATGTTTTCCTGTGTTTATGTTTTAAGTTGTATTGTGTGGAAGTAGTAATTCTAAGCTGTGCTAGAAGTGATTACATGTCTTTTCTACCATTGTCAAATGGGGTAAGGTTATGGCTAGACTTAAATAGTTTTATATAAAGATCTGCAGTTATCTTAAGACATCTTTTAAAATTAGATCTCTTTTTAAAGTTTTTTTTTGTGTAGAGAATCATTAATATTAAACACTTTTCTTTTAGAATAGTCAATTAAACAAACTGAATAAAACAAGTTTTTGATTCTTAATGATCCTTAACACATAAAAATAAATTCCTAAATGCCCAGGAATATTGAGTGAATGAAACAAATTTATTTTCAGTAATTGAACTGGCAAAGATAAAGGGCAGCATTGAGCAGATAAAAAAAAAATTACAAAATTACAGGTGCTTCAGCATAACTGCAAGATGTTTGTATAAAGATTTTATATATATATATATATATATATATATATATATATATATAATCATTTCTAAGTTTCCAGTACAACAGTAACTTAATTTAAGGATATTTATATTAAAAATTGTCTCTGAGAAAATGTTTATCAATAAATGCAAGGAATTTTTGTCCTAATTTATTTTTTACCATTTGGCTGTATGCGGGGGGTGTATATCAAATGATTTTTCTCTTTCTGTTTTTTCTATTCTTTCCATTTTCATTTTTTATTATATACATACATACATACATACATACATACATACATACATACATATATATATATATATTTGTGTTGGTACACATGTTCACTAAGCACAAAATCTATCGGAAATTATTTCACTTCTATACAAAGAATAATAATTATTTGTAAATAAGTCAAAAATAGTTTTGGCTAGTTGTTTCCTCCTATTATTGTTGCAATTTATCACAGTTTTACAGGTCAAGTTGTATCTGATTGTTAAAAAAAGTATGCAGTTGAAATAAAGATGCAGCTACTAAAGAGATTTGATATGCAGATGACATACTGGGACTCATTGGAGTCTGGTTGAAAGAAACCTCTTTCTTCCAATTTCATATTACTCATCAAATTTGATGCTACATAAAATCACCTACTCCACCATTTATACTTAATATTACCCATTAGCCCACCAGACTTAGAATAAAATACTCTTTACATTTAGCCTTATTAACTTTCCTCAAAATTAAGTGCAGTACTAAATTGGCAGTTAGATTTCATCATTTTACAGTTGAAATTGCTAGATGCAACTGTAACTTCTATGCTAACAGTTTCTTGTGGAACTCTCTTGCGGCTTTTGATTTCCAGTCAACTTTGATATTCAAAAATTTAAATGTAATCTTCTGTTTTCTTAATTCTATTATTGTTCTCTCACTTTGATAATATTTTTCTTTTTCTCATATTCTTTCACTTTCAGTAACCCCTTGTGTCTTAGTGGCTTTATTGCCTTGCTGAGGATGAAATGATTAAAAAAAAATCAGGCAAAATATGAATATTGGTAGTCTATGACGAGTAAACATTAGCCTAGCAAATATCTCAACGTTGAGGACAAGACTGCCTTATTTACATAAAGTTCAGCCAAATACAAGTATTGGTGTTTTGTGTTGTTAGGATAAACATGAACGTGCCAGATATTTCAATTTCTCATACACTTCTGTATAAGATGTGGAAAATACTTTTTTAGCCATTTTGGGTGGCTAAATAGATGTTGGGATTGTTATATGCCATCAAATACAGTATTGCAACAGTCAGAAGGTATTTGATTTAGAATGTGGTAATAAAAAGCAACAATAAGATGAAGCAAAGACTAGTGAATAATTGCTAGTATTGATAGACTTGAATTCACCTCAAATTAGATATGTTCATGCCTTGTTAGAAGCCACTTATTTATTCTAACCTTTTTTTTTTTTTTAAATGTTTGGAAATGTTTTACCTTCATATTTTGTGATGTAACAATAAGATGAAGAAAAACTAGTCAGGAAATTACAATGAAAATATTTAATCTCAGAATTGAAATAATTTGATTGAAAGATAAATTTCGCCAGCAGTAAAGTTTAAGACAGAATATGAGATGGAGAAAAAAAAAAGTCAAATGTCAGATTTATTTTTGTTGAATTTTGTTGTATGCTATATCAGACACAAGAGTCAAGGGTTGAATATTGAATTATTGCCAAGCTTGAATCTCTGTATTGGTAAAATCCAGTAGACCATTTCATTTCTTATGATGATGGAAACATTTAAAAATCACACACTTCATGCATGAAGTCTGGAAGAGAACTCACCACTCTTTAGGATTGAAGCAAAGAATCAGTTCTCACAAAAAAAAAAAAAAGGGTTTTATTACTCAATGAATCCAAGTGCACCAGCACTATAGGACATTGAAATTTGGCAAAGAAATAATTAATTAATTTCAACTACACTGAGCTTGGATATAAGAAAAATTTGAAAATTCCAAGTTGTCAGATTGTTCCCTAGGAATCATTCAAATACATCTCTTCATCAGCTAACACTTGTGGACCCTTTTATTTTTGCCAGATTTCTTCAACAAACTCTTTCATCCAGGGTTTTTGGGATTCTTTGACTCACAGCTCTTAACTTATATTCAAACCTTCTTATGAAGTCCATTTGAGTTGTTATCATAATATGTTAACTTCTACCAATATGCTGGATTGTTTAATAAATAATTGTGTAAAAGAAGGCCATATTTCATAAATGACATAAGAAAAGCATCTTTTGTATTCTATAGTTCTGTTACTGAGTACCATATACTTTTTTTTGAAATAATGGTACAACTTTTTTAACTTTTAGCACACTATAAGCAATGTCATTCACTGAACAAAATGTTTGTCTTACCACTGCAAGCAAATGATTGCGATGTGAGACTGTATTTGAGTTTCATGGTTATGTTGTGATATCGTGTTATGGCAACATGACCTTGACTGAAACTCAGAAATGCAGTTGAAGACTACCATATACAATGGAAGAGGAAGATTTATTAGTGAAAAATGCAGTGTGCTAAATGTTAAAGTTGAAAAGGTTGACTAACAGGAAATGCTAATAATGAATTTTTGGAATTTGCATTCCAGAAATTCTTTCATAGAACCCCAAATATTTCTTGTCGGCAAAGATGTATAGAGACTGAAATAGCTTATATTTTAATTGATAATGTTACTTGTAAATAAAATTTGCTGAGTGGTCTTTTCAAAAGAGCAGTTATTTTTCAAACATTCCATATCAAAAATTCTCATGTACACATCAGTGATTTATTCAACTTCACATTGGTAACTAAACTTAGTTACAAGTTACTATGGAACTGTCAAGGTTTATATTTTACTAAAGGTAACCAGTTTACACATCTTTTGGACAGACTTGTGTCTCAGGGGTTAGGATTTGTGATTAAAATATTATTTCTTGGTATTTTGATTCCAAAATTGGAAGTTTAGAAAAAAATAAATGACAACATTAAAATGCAATAAAGAAACAGACTGAAAAAGTGAAAATATTTGCAGTGTGGTAAATTGTTCAAAGAAAACGTTTTGTTTGTTGAATTCTTTAGCAACAAGTGAAGGAGTTGATAATGACAGCATAGGATAAAACAGTCTCGAAAGAAAAAAAGATGAAAAAAAAAAAGAAAAAGAAACACAACTGCTACAGTAGACAAGCAAGGTGCAGTGAATTCATAACACATGCTTGTAAAATCTAGTGAAAGAAAAAGATATTAATGGGAGAATAAATTTGAAATAAAGTTGAGTTATTACAATACAAAAAAAATAACAAAGAGTAAGTGAATTTCTTTATTGTCATGTTGAAGTTGTGATTGCTGCTTACCATAAATAGGACAAAGGTAAAAAACAAAACATATCACAAATCTAGGCATGCGACTAGTTGGTCATTGGTTTGCAATGTGTGTTTATGGTAAAAATGAGACAATGTCTTCATGTTAGAAATAAAATCAGATGAGAACATAATCATATATAGAGACATACCATTGTGTGACAGAAACTGTTTTATGATACTGAGAGGGAAAAAAATTATTATTTATCAAAAAGTAGACATTGGCATTATTTACAGTCAGATTAATGCACTTACCTTTGCTTACATTTCAGGCATTGTACCCTCTGGCATTTGTCAGGAGTCTGTTGATCTATGTAACCTTCAGGGAATTTCAAACTGGACTCCTTATTTAATCTACATGGGTAGATTGTTCTTGTTCTCTTGTCTATTTATGGGGATAATTACTCCTGTTATTGCTTGTGTTGTTCCCACTGAGTCTGTAGGCTCAGGGTTTGAACCCACAACTACTATGCCACCAAATTAACAAACCAACACTTTAATCCTCTAAGTTGAAGCTCAAACTTGGAGTCTTAAACCTAAAGTTCTTATTGCCTCTTCTGCTAGTGAAGCCTTGCTGTCAAGCTTGACTCCCTCTGCTACCATTTATCTGTCTTTTTTTGTAATAAGAACATTAGGTTTAAGCTTTCACATTCAAACTTCAGGACTGTCCCATGGGATAATAGGATTAAAGTGTTGGTTTGTGAATTTAGTGGCATAGTAAATGTGAGTTCAGGGTTGGATAATACAGACTCACTCAGCAGGAACGGGACTTGCAATAACTGGGAAGTAATAAAACAGAATGAGACAAGATATCCATAGATGTGAGCAATCTATCCCTGTATATTAAATAAAGGTTTTCAGTTTGAAATTCCCTGAATGTTACTCAAATAGACATCTGAAGAAGGCCGGAGGCAAAGTGGATGAAATGAGATAACAATAAAGATGAGGACATTAGTCTGACTACTCATTCTAGAAATGAAAGTTCATATACAGTTTGTGGCAGAAATACTTCCCATAAAATGGTTAAGCCATTAGTGGCAATGGTGTCCTCATCTAGCTAATGTCTTACCATTATGTGTAAGGTATTTCTGCCACACTCTGTATATGTAGGTCAATCACTAAGCTAGTCTGGCATTGTTTTTTAAATGTTAAAATTTATTTTTTTTTTTGGTCTTTGACAAAAATATACCTGGGCAGTTTGGTCAAGTTTAATGCAATGAAGTAATGATGGCTCAAACTACAATTTTTGCATCAGACAGAAGATTAATAAAGTTGATAAAAATGACATGGTGACTCCACACAAGAAAATTAATTGAGCATTAAGAGGTGGGATTATTGTATGTCAGGAAGTGTTTTATGGAATTGCTAGTTGAAAAAAAAAATGATTATTTATTAAAAACAACACAAAAAATTTTTTTCAGGAGGCCATGACAAATTTTGAGTTTGATGCAATTTATCATGAATTGCCATAAAACAATTTCTTCCCTTGATCTGTGTATGTTTCTTTTTTCAGTTCTGCTTTCTCATGTGGAAACTACTGTTTCCATTTTATGTTCACATCTAAGCTCTCAATAAGTTGAAAGGAAAAAAAACAAATTCAACCTTCATCCATTCTTTCTCCTTCATTTACATTTGTTTCATCTCACCATCTGAAAATCCTTTTGCTAAAACATTTGACAGCACAGTGCTTCATTTATATGCAAATGAAAGTAAAAATCTAATATCTGGATACGGTCAACTCTCTCGCATACATCTGGGTCATATATATATATATATATATATATATATATATATATATATATATATATATATATATACACACACATTATAAAATGAACAAAGTCTGACAAGTATTTTAAGACATTTTTTATATATATATATATATATATAACACAGCCAACTATCTCTTTTACTAATCTGGAACTGAAATGTAATGAAAGAGGGTGAACTGTATTATTACTACAGCTAACCTTCTTTGGGGACTAAACTGAAAAAAGAGGAAGGGTAGACGTTTATATATATGGCAGGGGGAAGGTTTTGCGTGATGTGTTTCATCCTTTAGGGCTTCATTGGACTCTGATTAATCTTCTAAAGGATGAAATGTGTCACACGAAAACTTTTTTCACCATGTCAAAAATGTTTTTCTACTAATATTTTCATGATATATAAAAAAATATACCCCATTATCTTTTTTCTCTCTCTATATATATATATATATATATATATATATATATATATATATATATATATATATATATATATATATAAAAAATAAAATTGTCACAACTTGGTAAGGGGGGTGTAATAACAATGTCAACACGGTTTAGTTTGGTGACTTCTGTCTGCAGAAGTGATACTCCTGCTTTTTTTTTAATTCACACATAAACAATGTGGCTGACACGGTACTTCAGTATTTGAACTATAGCTGAAATGGTGCTTCTGTTTTCTTAGTTCCTGGTTACAACATCCCTCGTCAATTAGTCAAAATTTAATTACACAATATGATTGCTGTGGACTGTTACTTAAGTAGGAATGTCCATGTGTGTTTCAAAAGAAGGAGACAAGTTATCAGGGGCAAGAATTGTTTCACTTCCTGCCATAGTTACATCTCATCTTCCATATCTGAGTCCTCCATAATTCTATCATTTGGTGATTCCTTTTTCAGCAAATTCCCTTACTAAAAGCTGGGCACTTCATCGCTTTCTTCTGGTGTTTAGTTTTATGACTGTGTGCAGTTTCTTTGGTTCACTTTCAGTTTTATATATCTCTGCTTCCTTTATGTATCTCTGTTTCTCAAAATGTGTTCCGATAGGCATTTTGTGTTGCTGATTTTTCTCCCTCAGTCCATCTCTGTAGGGTACATAATGCTATGTGGTTGATGCTGAGTGTCCTATCAAAGTACATGTCTGAGTTTTCCTTGGTTGGTTAGCTCTTTTTTTTGGGGCATGTATCCGGTTCAGTTGGAATATTCATGTGAATATGATCCACATCTTTTCCATACATACCCATCCTCCAGCCAAACTAGATTTGTCAGTGGGCCAAGTTGCTCCTCTAGAACTCCAGACATCCATTTTGGTTTCCCTTGAAAGTTCATAATGTTAACAGCATCTCCCAAATAGAATCTGTTTTTCTGTTGCTTCCTATCCATTAACATTTTAGTGTTGTCCATTTTGCTGCTGACTTTGGTGGGTAATTCCAGATACACCAAGACAAGCTGAGATGTGGGCTGTTGGCCCATTAACATGATGCCTGGTGACTGACTGGTGGTTCTTTGTGGAAAAAGATGGTAGCAAACCAGGACATGCAGTAGTTGAGTTTTGAGATCACCAGGAACCTTTTTTAATACACTCTTGATGATTTGTATGGCGTGTGCAGCTAGTTCATTTGACGATGGGTGATATGATGAACATCGTAACATGCTTAATGACATTCAAGGTGTAGAATTTTGAAAATTCTTCACTAGCAAAACTGCAGGCATTGTCCGACACAATCACATGAAGGCTCCCATGTGTTGCAAATGTGAACCGCAACATCCATTCTGTTACTGCTGCTGATGGTGATGAAACGACATGTGCATCTATATATTTACTATGTGCATCTATCTCAAGATACACTTGAAACCAGGCCATCTGGGGCATATTAATCTTATCTTGACATATAACTCAACTTCTTACACACATATCTGAATCCAAATTAGGCCACCAGATATGACAATGAGCAAAGAACTTCCTCTGTGAAATACCTTGGTGGCTTTCATGTAATTCTTTAAGCAAGGTATCTTGACACTTTGCAGGGATAACCACTTGTGATTCCCATAAAACACAACCTAGTTGTACTGATAACTCCTCTTTCCTGTTTGTGTACAGTCAAACAATCCTGAGATTGATTATACGGCCATCATAGTTTGATCCACTTATGCACTTGAGATAACACAGGATCCCTGCATGTATGCAAAGCAACAGTTTTGGCTGTGACAGAAGTTGAATCTAATGATGTCCTAGTGAGTACCATTTAGCTGAATGGTCCAAAGCATGCCAAATCAGATGGTGGTTTCTCCTACAAAGGGTGATTCAGGTTCAAATCCTACTGGAGAGCATATTTTCTTGAATGTCCAGACTAGTACATGTAATTCATGTCTACTCAAAATACAAGTATCCATTAAAAATAACATTTTCCATGAGTGATGTCAGCTGATCCAGGAAAAAGACATTTCTCATCAGACAAAAACAGTAATATATTTTGAATTTCTTGTTCAGAAATAAATTCCTTGCTTTTTGTTGTTATTTCATAAGAATCAATTTTTAGTTGTTAATTATTTATTTTCTTTTTTCTTTAAAGTAAAATAAGTATCATTAAACAAATTTGAATAGATTGCTCTTTATGTGCCATGTTCCTTCAGAACGTGGCCGATCATAGCTCTCCACAACTTCCTGTCCTTTGTAACTCTTAGTAAATTTTGTTTTTTCGCTATTTAACCTAATGCTAACCATTTGCACAAGCTCATTCTTCTTCTTACATGATCCTTGTCCCTTCAGAACATGGCTGATCATGGCTCTCCACAACTTCCTGTCCTTTGTAACTATTAGTAAATTTTGTTTTTTCGCTATTTAACCTAATGCTAACCATTTGCACAAGCTCATTCTTCTTCTTACATGATCCTTGTCCCTTCAGAACATGGCTGATCATGGCTCTCCACAACTTCCTGTCCTTTGTAACTCTTAGTAAATTTTGTTTTTTCGCTATCTAACCTAATACTAACCATTTGCACAAGCTCATTAGACAGGTTATGCACTGCTTTCCTCCGTGGTCATGCAAAGTTCAATTACTATATTTAAAAAATGCACATCTCTTGTTTTGACCCCTCGAAGCCCATGTCTGCTGACTTATTTTTATATCCAAAACATAAATTTATTTCTAAGGATTTTATGTATAATCTGATTATGAATAATATTCCTTAACTACTTAAACTGCCCAGTCTATTCATTTGTATTTGCATACAAACATTTGTGCATCATGGAACTGGTGAGCCAGGTTCAAATTTTGGGTTCATCACTTCATTCACATTCACACTAATACCCTTGGAAAAGGCATGAATGCATCTCTATTTTCGTACCACACAACTATGGGTTAAACAGAAGGGTAGACTGGGTTCTCTAGCTTTGAATGGCAACTAGTCAAAGAGAAAGAAAATGCTGAATTCAAAATTGTGGAGAAGGCAATTGGGAAACAATTCCACTATCTTTCCCCAAGAAGTCATGGCAATTCACAGACAAAAGTGAAAAGTTATCCGTGGAGAGCCACGATCACTTATATCCTGAAGAAACAAAAAAAGCTAAAAGCATCAAGTTTTGGGAAGTTGAACAGTCTATTCATTTTTATTTGCAGACAAACACACACATGAAAAAAATACCACTTCTACTTATTACATAGTATGTAAAAACAATACAATTATATTTACTGCTTGCAAAAAAAGGAAAAATAATTATGGTTATTTACTAAGTATAGCTTAGTCTGGAACAAGGTCACATTAGTGGAGTGTCCCTGAGAATTGAACTCCTAATACAGATTAGATTTTGCTAATCATTGCACCCGAGTACACAAGCACACATGCACACGCATACAAACACACATGTCTGTCTAAGGATGAATTTTTCCTTCACTAATAGTTTAAAAGTACCTTTGAGTTCCAAATAGACAGGCTAAAATAATTATTCTTTTTTGTTATAAAATCTACCATGGACATCTTTATTTGAACCATCCCTTTTCTTAAATATTCTAAAAATTTCCTCTCCTTAATTCAGTCTGCGAGTATTCTATTCAAGTTTTTCATTTGTTTCATTTGAATATTTAATGAAAGGGGTGGGTGTAATAAGGATGTCCTGGGTGGAATAATCTTGTTTGAAACTGAAATCTAAGAAAGTTTATATATATATATGGAAAAAACAATAAATTCAAAATATTTGTCTTACCTGTATGCATTAATTAACTGATATAAAAATTATGAAAGGATATTTTCCGTTTTTTTTTTTTGACCAACTGCAAGAGATTTCAATCAAAGATGATAGTTTTTATAAACATACATGCATATGGTTTTTATACTTAAAACAAACAAAAAAAAAACTGGGGCAAAAAAAACAATCAAAAAAAAAAATGACCTTAAGAGTAAAGACTTCAACATGATTCAGAAAATCACTTAACATCTCAGAAAGTGTGTCCGAGCAAGAGTTGTCATCATTTTGATGGAAACTTTGAACAATTGGGTAAACAGAAAAAAAAAAAAAAAAAAAAAGAAAGAACAAAACCGAAAGAGAATGTGATAAAAATTTGGAAAGGTTGAAATCTACTTTGTGCAAAGGAGAACAAGTGAGAAATTTCTTACAAGTCCTGCAGACTCTTCTTTAATGCTTACTGAAAAACTTGATTCCCTCAAAACAATCACCAAAGCTGTTACAGATAATTGGCTGCATTTGGGCAGGAATTTTTCATTTCTGCATACAGTTTTAGTTGTTTAAAATTTATTCATTTTTTTTTTCTTCAGTTGGTGTCATTTTTCTGGTTTCTGGAGAGAATTTAAACAAATAATCCAACATTTTCTAAGTGCTTTCAACTTTTTATAAACCATTATTAAAGAATATTTTTAAGGGCTAGTAGGGTTGGCTGTAAGTAATCATGATGTTTCTTTGGTAATGTTTGAGTGTCCTATCTTCACAGGTTTGTGAGTGTTATTTTTGGTTTTTCAAGTATTACATATTTATGCATCAGTTTATGGTGTAGTGTCATGTTTTTTTTTGGTAGTGGGGAAATATATTTGTTCCTAAACTGAATTATTTTTTCATGGATGCTGGGTTGCTTGTTTCTTATGGTTAAAACTTCTAGAATCTGTAATCATTTTTACAGCTTATATGGTATTTTTTTATATTATTGATAAGTATTTATTGGATTTCTTCTGTCTTGTATTGGTTAAACACAAGAAATCTAACAAATACTTATCAGTAAAATGAAAAAAAACCCAAAAAAACTAGACAATGTAAACTGTAAAAACGATTACAAATCCCAGAAGCTTTAATCATTAAACAAACAACCCAGGATCAATAAAATTTAATTTAGGACAAAATATATGAAAAATAGAAAGATAATACAATACCATGCACAACAACCATTGATTCCAACACACCCATATTGGAGAATGAGGCTGGGTTCAGATCTGGTTTTAGGATCATGATAACATTACCATTAACCCAGGCTGCAATATCATCAGGCTTTGTTGGTTCTACATCATGTTGTCCTGAAGAGGTTTTTTTTTTTTTTTTTTTTTTACAGGTATTCATGTATATACATACATACATACATACATACATACATACATACATACATACATACACTATGTATATGTAAACACAGAATATATTGATGTAACATATCTATTATATGCAATAATGGCATAACAAATTTCCAGGAACCAGTTCTATAAAGTAATCTTTATGAACCTATTCTGCTTATTTTTTTTTCAATCTGAGAATGTAAACAAATCACTTTATAGTATCAAAAAGAATTAAACCATTTTGATAATTTAATAGAAGACATTTATTAAGATATTTCTAGAATGAAATTCTGTTCACATCATATTTCTGTTCAGAAGTACAATGCTTTTTGATACTAGTGTCATCAGCTGTATTATGGTTTCTTAGCCATGTTCAAACTGAATCGCTGCATTCTCAAAGATCCAATAGAAGACCTATCACATTTATGACTAGAAGATTTGCCACATTTTTAACTTAAAGACAATTTCTTTTGTCAGAATAAATTATGTTCATCACAGAAAACCCTCTTCCAGCCTCTGCAGAACTTACAGAAATGGTATTAATTATATCTTTAGCTATTATATATAAGATTATTTTCAGATAATCCTACAACTGGTTCACTAAGCTTGTATAATTTTAAGAATCGGTTTGTGCAAACTGGCAGTATGTCACCACTGATTACATGTATATATAATGTAAAGATATATATATATGCATTAATCAACAATTTGAGATATTTATGGATATATGATATAAAGAAAGTACCTAAAAATATATAAATATTTACATTCTAATTATTACATTTATATATATATATATATATATATATATATATATATATATAATGATATAGTTTTAAAATATGCTATATTTCTGGGTTAACGTGCTAGATTATCAGGGATAGAGCGTATGTAAATACAAAAGTGGACTTTGAAGTCAGCAGTGGTGATGGTCTGTTTCATGCATATATGCAATTGTCAGGCCAGATGATTATATATAAGCATGAAACAGACTGTCGCTTTGGTTGTTGACTTCATTGTCCACTAATATCTCAAGAGAAAGTGTGCATATTCATTGAGAGAGAAAGAATCATAAAGTTAGTTTTGGGCGTTGTAATTGGGACTTGTCGACTTATAAAAGTGTATTATTTTTTGTGTTAAGTCTTCAGGAACATGACTGAACAATTGCTCACTTGAATTTCTTGCACAAAATAGATTTTTCCTTTTTATGATGCAAATTCCAGTTTGGTAAACATGCAAGTTAAGTCTCAGAATGCTCAACGCTTCTTGATTCTGCAAGTTCATCAGTTCTTTCTCTTAACCATATTTTTAAAAAATATACAAAGAGTACATGATAAAAAAATGATACTATCCAAATCTGTCTGATAAAAGGCCATGTCTTTCAGAATATTGCATTGGGTCAAACCACAGTTCTTGTATATTCTGATATACTTATTGAGTTGTGTTCTTTTATTATTGGTTCATCATCACTAGACTTTCTGGTTGGTTTTGTAAATAGAAACATGCAATAGATTCATATAGAACTGTTTAGATAGATTTGAGAATGTCACAATATTAGGATTACCATTAGATAGTGATGTTAGTAGTAAAGATATTAGATAATAATTTTAATAATAATGTTATTACATAGTAAGGACAATATATAGTAATGTTAGTAGTAAAAGTATTACATAGTAATGTTGGTAGTAAAGGTATTACATAGTAATGTTGGTAGTAAAGGTATTACATAGTAACGTTAGGAGTAAAGGTATTGCAGAGTAATGTTAGTAGTAAAGTTTATTGCATAGTAATATTAGTAATACAGATGTTATATGGTAATGTTAGTAGTAAAAACATGACTATTATTTAAATTTACATAACTTAAATCAAAAGATTGTTATATAAGAACACTAAAGAGATTTTATTCTTTGGTCAGAATATTGGTAATATCATGAAAAGCAATAAATTTAAATATCTAAGATAAATATAATTGTATTTCTTTGGGAATATTTGTGATACTGGCAATAATATTACAGATTTATGAACCAACAACAATGATATTAGTCAGTCTAGAAGAATAATACTTTGTAAGTATCTTCGGGGGAAAGATAAGGAGTAAACTCAACATAAATCCAGATCGGATCCCCAGAGGCATACTGCACCACCTTGTGGCAATTACTGCAGCTGTGCTGGTACCGAACAGTATTGGTTTATTCTTTTCTTTGGACTTTACCAGCAATACCAAGAGGAACCCAAGATCTCTATAGCTTCTGTCCAGGCCTGTAGTAATATTATCTCCTGAGATGGTTAGATGCCAATGCAACAATGATGGGGCTTTATTTTGATTTATGACTCTAATAAAATCAAGAAGAAGCCATGAAAGTTGCTCTTGTAAAATCAAAAGAGGTTCATCTGTTCTTATCTTCAGAGTTGAGCATGCTGAGAGATAACTGTTTGTGGCTAATGGTTGAGCATGTAGGAAAGAAAAAAAGCATTTCTGGTGACCTGCCGCTGATGGTTGTGCTCCAGAAGTCATGTTGTCTGCTCTTGTAAGAACGCCTTTATAAGCTCATGTATGTTGCTAGCAATCTGGGGTGGAGGAGTTGGGCTGTCAGAGTCTGAAATGAAGTTTGAAATCACGATTCTCTCACAGGGCTTTACAGTTCAACATGTACACACACACAGGATACACTAAAAAGAAATGCGGTGTCTGCAATGGACAATTAAAGGAACAGGGTATAACAGCAAGTAAAAATGATCAAAGGTCACACCTTTTGTAACTAAGGTGCATATTTTTTCTTTAACACTTTCTTTTTTTTTTAACTTTTGTGTTATTTATTTGAAAATGGGTTTATTCGTTCATTTTATCCATTTTTCTTTCTTTCTTTCCAAAGGCAAAGACATAGGCAAAAAGGTTAGTACTTCTAGTATTTGTTCAAGACATTTCTGTAGCCAAGAGAATAGAGATTAGAATGGTCTTTGAGAGAGAAACAGAAGTTATAGTATTACAGAAATACATATTGCAAGGTTATTAGAGAAACAGACATGTGGTATTTTTTTTAAATAGAAAAGCAAGATACAGGAGTTTTGTTGTAAGAAGACCTCAACTGCCAGTGTAAGCTTTTTGTTTCAATTGAATTTTCATAAAAGCTGCTTCTTCACTTTCATGGGGCAAAATAAAGGATTGAAACATTTTGAACAATAATGTCTTTTAGTTGAAAAAAAAAAATAATTAAATAATAGAAATATAAGAAAAAAAAAAGATAGAAGAGTGAACAAAAGGATTTCTGAAAAAAGATTTTCAATAATCAAGGAAAACAAAACAAAACACGACACAAGAAAATAACAGAATTTAGGACAAGGAAACATTTTAGGAAGATATTTAACCAGAAATAAATAATAAAATAATTACAGAATTAGCCAACTCAAAAAAAAAAAAAAAATTCTAAAAAGCATATTCAAAAGTTCTGTTCCCGCCACTTTAAAAAAAAAAAAAAAAAAACTAGAGAGACTGAAGGAGAAAACCGCCATTTTTAAAACAAAAACACTACAAGTAGAATATTTTGCACACACCTAAACAAAATATTTGTTCTATTTACAGGGTATGAAATTATGTTGTTAACTAACAACCTATATTGTAAAAAAAACATTCTATTACTAATTTTTTTCCAGTTATCAGATAACTGGATAATGAAGATAACTCAAACTGTTAGTGTTATCTTCATTTTGTTGTTTAGTTTAAAAATACTAGACATCTTATTTTAAAACTCCAAAATTTAAAAAAAAAAATTGAACCTTAAATTTGTTTTTGTTATTATTATTTCCTTTCTAGCATTTTTTATTTTGTAAATAAAATAATCAAGCTCTTTTTAAATTTCGCGCAGTTTGCGCATTAATCGAGACAATTGAAGTTTCCGTGAATGTTTGCTCCGAGGCTAATACAATGGATGTAAACAACGCCAGTAATGGCTGCCGTGACGAGAATGAGTTCAAACGTTTATTGTCGATAACACCAAAAAGGTAGAATTTTGTAAAATTTCTTTGTTATTTTCGAATTATGCATGTAAATTTACACTTAAATGTACCTATTCAGGAAATTTTTATTAGAAACTGAGCGCGGGGATTACAGTGCAAATTACCCAATATTTTCACTTATGGTTAAGTTTATTTTAGCGTTTCAGACGATTTTTCATTTTTATATTTATTTCCCTTTCTCTCGTTTTATTTATCTTTTAAAACTATTTTTATATTCTGAGCGTGTTTGAAATGATGGATTGGAAAATCCCTTTTTTTTTTTTTTTTTTTAATAATCAGAGCTTTCAAACTTTTACACACTCCAATTTTTTGGCGACACATTTAAATTTTGTTAAATCAATTAAAATTATAAAAATAAAATGAAATAATTCAACGAAAAATGTTCAGTTTTTTAAAGATGAACGGTTAATAATTAAACTAAAAAATGTCGCGACACAGTTTGGAAAGATCTGATTTAAATAAAAATTATAATTACAATTTTAAATTTTTATTTCGGATGTATGACTTTTCAAATCCAAAGGAGGGCTCAGAATATGAAGCTAGTTAAAAGAAATTAAAATGAGTCCGTAAAAGAAGTTACTGTTGTTATGCAGAAATTATTAGCGCTACTTTCGTTTCACTTTAAAAAGAAATTTTTTTTTTAATTTTCTTACAATCATGGATTATTAATTAAAATAGAAAAGATCATTCAAAACAAAATTTATTATCAAAATTTCAGAGGGAAAAAAAAATTACATGATGTTTTTTTGTGAGTAAAAAAAAATAAAATTTACTGAAAATATTAAATTTACTATTTAACTTTTAACTTATATTGAAACATTTTACTGAAAATAAATTTACGTTGATGAAAATAATATATAAATATAACCGTTTTTTTTTTTTTTTTTTTTTTTGAAGAATTTTCTTTTAAACTTTTTAATTTAAATTTTTGGGCAAACCTTGGCGATGAATTTCTTTTTTTACCTGTATCACTGAATATGTTGTTTCAAAAGATGTCCCTAAAATCGGCATTAATTTTCGATTCTGAAATTTCTTGGACACAAATTTTAATTTCTAAAAATCAATCACTTAAAAAAAAATTATAGTAATTTTAAAAATTTGAATGCGTTTTCAAGAAAGGTAACTCAGTTTTAATTACCTCCCTTGGATCATACTCTTCATTCAAAGAATTCGTCAGACAATTGATATACCTTACTCAATGAATGACTTCAATTACCTGAACAATTGTAATGATAATGATTTTTCTCAAAAATTCTCCTGAAATTGCCTGATTGCAAAGAACTGTATAGATAACTGCATTACTCGAATTATGGGTTCTTATGTTACATTTTTTTTGTTCTTAAAAAGAGTACTTAGCATGATAAAATAGAATATGGCATTTTGTTTATCTTTTTATATTTTATTCAGAATACCTTCATATTTGAAGCTGTTAAAATGGAGAATTATGATTTGATTAAAAAAAAAAAGAGCAAAAATTGAATAGCATTTATTTGTTAAAAAAATTGCAATGGTTAATTCTTCTGTAGTGTTTCTGAAGAAAAAATGTAAAAATCTAGACAAATTAAGTTTTGTTTTAAAAAAAATAAAAGACAGCTTCATATTATAGCAGACACATTATTAGGGCATATTAATCAATTTCAAGCAAAATAAAAACATCTTTTTATTGAAAATGATTAATAAGATGCGATATCCTTACTGAGTGGATACTAACTTAAAATTCAATTATAATTTACAATACAGAGAAAGATAAAAATTATACAGCATTTAAAAATCAAATTATTAATTTGCAAAGTTTCAGCTTTTAAGCATGCACAGTTATTAGAAATTTTATACAGTCCAAGTACTCATTAGAATAGAGCCAAGTCAGAGTTGAAGAAGTAAGAAGTGACATTATGAAATCTTCCTGTGTCTAGTCTATTTCCTGATTGGCTTGGAATAAGAAATTGTTACATTTACTTATGCACAAATACCCTTGGGAAAGATATGAATCTATCTCTTCACCCTGCAGGATATACTGGGTTCTGAGTCTGTCTATATCCAGTGACAGACCCAAAGAATGTGAGTTCAATATCCGGTTAAGGCAGTAGAGAACTTTCAGAGGGAAAATTAGCAGGAGATAACTGATAACTGACATCCATCAAACATGGCACGTGGAACTAGAACAGTCTACCCCAGTGATCGAAATAAAGGGTTCAGTTCGAAATCCCGCCTGAAGAAGGCTGAAGCGTACAATGGCCGAAACATTGTGACAAATATGGCGACAATAGTCCGACTAATGTAAATAATATACTGGGTTCTATTGCCTTGGTTTGTGACCACTCTACTGTAGAAAGAAATGGCAACCTATTTTGAGAAAATCTCCTGCCTATTTCAGTCATAAATCAGAAGAGATGATCACCCAAGTGTTTATCACGTATGGCACTTAACTGACCGATCTTCACTAGAAGAAACTGGGCTAAAAAAAGAAAAACTATTTTTTGTAAAAATTGACTTAAATTGATTATAAAAAAAATGTATTTGTACTTTGCTTCTTTTTATTTTTATTTGTAGACAAGTTGAATATTTTTATGAGTCCAAATTTTCACCCCCAACAACCTTCCACAGATTCCATAATAAATGGAATGACTGGTTTGTTCAAAAATAGACAATAACCATTAAGATTTTAAACAACTAATATAAAGTCATTTTTATCTTTTAAGATAAGAGAAACAAAACTGATTATATCAGTCATCCCAGATTATAGAGACCATTGTCGTCAGAGGAAAACCAACTCTATATCTACTTAGATCATTTTTAAGTGATTTGTTGATAACTTGAAGATTTTTTTTCTACAAGTCAACAATTATTTGGATTAGTGCAGGCTTTATTCAGTGACTGAATTCTTTTTAGACATGAAAATGTCTTTTTTTGAACTTAACTCCCACTTTAAAAAGAAGACTTACAAAGTCCATATTTGAGAATTTAAGGGATTATTATGTTTAATCGAAAGGGATTATTTCTTTGCTGATCTAATCTTGGGAGTAGCCTCTTTGGTGAACTTAATTTAAAATGTCATTGTCATAAAATAGGAATTAAGAAAATAGATAGCTTATTTTAAAATGAGGCAACTTTTTTTTTCATTTTTTTGCTTGTAATGGTTATCAGCACAGCAGAAATGACAAGCTGAATTCAAATTCAGCCTGCTCTGTTGCATTCCCTTTCACACTAATGCCCTTAAGAAAGGCTTGAATTCATCTATTCTCCAAGTATGGGTTAAATAGCAGGATAGACTGGGCTCTCTAGCCTTGGTTGACAGCTAGTCTAAGAAAAAAAAAAAAATCTGAATTCCAAACCCTGGAGAAGCCAATAAAAGTAACTCTACTATCTTTGGCAGGTAATAAAGAAAAGGAATCTGTGAAGAGCCAGGATTGCCTACATGGTGATTCTTTTACTTTATTATTTGAAATTTACTTAGGAAAGATAGAGTGGTTTCTTTTTATTTTCTCTACAGTTTGGAATTGAGTTTTCCTTTTCTTAGACTGGTTTCCATACAAGGCTAAAGATCCCAGTCTATCCTGCCATTTAACACATAGTTGGGGGAAGAAAGAAGAGATGGATTTGTGGTGTTAGAGAAAAATGAGAAAACTAAAATTTCCCATTCTGTAAAAAGACGGATAATAAAAATCACCTGGCAAACAAAGCTATAGTTTGACCAACCATTCAGAAATCTTTCACAACCAGGATAGAAGGCCATGAGCCAATGAACAGTGAATAATCTTTTTCAAGTAAATCTATAGATAGGTATATGAAGAGATAGAAAGTCAACCAAAATCAATCGATAAATCAATTTTGTCCATTTTTCAATGCTGCTGTTATTGTAACATACTCAGAGATGAAATACACTGACTAGTTAGCAACTTTACATGGGTAAACCGTTCCTTGCTGCATTGAAATCAAACATACCTTCCTTCACCACATTGCCAAGTGGCAGCTACTATATATATATATATATATATATATATATATAATCATCCAAACATAAATTCCTCTCATTGCAACTGGAATGTAAAATCAACCAAAATCAGTCGATAAATAAATTTTGTCCATTCTCCAATGCTGCAGTCATCATAAAATACCCAGAGACAAAATACATGTGCATGACTAACTGACGACCTTACACAGCTGAACCTTTCCTTGCTACATTGAAAACAAACATACATTTCTTCATCATGGGGTCAAGCACTAGTTACTACATTTGAATACATATACATGTATACATATATATTTACTTCCTTCTGGGCTCTTTCTCTCTTTATGCACCAGGACTTTTAAACTTGAAAGTTCAACTTATACCTTATCCTTTTGTATTTTTACATTGTGATATATAAAGATTTAATTTGTATTTTTCAACATTTTGTTTGTTAACGTTTAATCATTGCATAAGGCTATTATACACCCAAATCAAGTATACTTTATATATGGAGGTAACATTGTTAGAAGCTAGCCTCCTAGTCCATATAGATTCATATATTTCCCAAGGGCATATTTTGAAAGAAACACAACAGATTATGCTAGCATATGAACTCAGCTCACTGATATCTGATATGCTGCCCACATAATTTTTCTGCCAGTTGCTGCTGGTGTGAAAATGAGAACAACTTGTGCTAAAACCTTTAAAGCTGATAATTGGATTAACTGTAAATTTAAGGAGAGATTGAAACTGTTCATACCACAGCAATGTTGGGTTCTGTGAGATTGAGGAAGGTGATTATGGTATGAAAAAAGAGAATAAGGAACTGGAGCTGGAAAGGGCCTGTTTTATAATGCAAAGGAACAACAACATGGCCACTATAGCCAAAAAAAAAAAAAAAAAACAAAAAAAAAAAACAAGCTAGACGAGCATAGTAATCTGTATAGATCAAATTAAACCCCAAGAAGATTATGAGGGGAAGGATAACCAACTTTTAATAGGTTCTTCTAGTTATGATCTTGCAGACCAACAATTAAATATTGCCCTACAGGATAGAATAAAGGGAGCCATATTTGTGGATTATCAATAGTAAAGTCTGGTGCTCCTGTTGTATATTTAGAGATTCTTGATAAAACCCAAAGAAGAATCTGCAATGTTATTGGTCCTGATCTGTCATCTCACCTTCAGTCACTTTCCCACAACTGTAATGTAGCATTCACTGTGCCTTTTCTACAAATATTTTCATGGTAATTGTTCTGATGAACTTTCCTCTATTATACCTAGGCTTTATGAATTTAAGCGCAATACTAGATTGGCAGCTAGGTCTCATCATTTTACAATTGAAATGGCTTAGATGTAACTGTAAGTTCTATGTTAATATTTTTCTCTATCACACTTCTCACTTGTGAAACTGTCTTCCGGCTTCTTGCTTTCCAGTCAACATTGATCTTCAAAAATTTAAATGCAATGTGAATTCTTCATCTTAAATACAATGTGCATCTTCTGTCTTTCTGTTCTTTTAATGTTCTTTCTGCTTAATAGTGTTTATTTTCTGAAAAAATAAAATTCTTTTGGAATCTGAAACGTCCAAAAAGGACATAATGTAAATGTATGATTGCACAGGAACAAATGAAAACAACAAATTACTGCCAGAGAGATATGTTAAATAAAATTATTTGTATTCCTAATATAGACGATTAAGGTAGAATATTTCTTTGTGGGCAAGGTAAGTGACCTGGAAGATGCAGGGAGGCGGTAGGACCTGGTATTGAAGCTTGGTTTACCCGTAGCTGCTTGTGAATTCTATGGCTGTTTGCCTGTCTACTCTGTTTTTTACTCGACTGCGACTGACTTGAGTGTCGTGAACGGGTCCTTTTTAAGCAGTCAGGGTAGATACATGACTCATCATTTTTTGCTATGTTTTTGCTTTAGCGGCAACATTCATGATTGGTTCCTTTTAAATTGTAGTTTATATTTTTTGGGGAAAATGTTTTGTGAGCCACATGTGATGCTCAGAGCCCCTGTATAGAGGGTGATTTTTTTTTATTTTTACTTTTGCTTTTGTAGCGTTTACATTTGGCCAACAGGTTTTGAAGTGGAGTGAATTGGAAAGGTATCTAAATAATACAAATGGAAGATGAATAGCAAGAGTATATCATAAGACGAGCAAGATAGAGATGTCCAAGAGTAAGAAACATGTGAAGATCTCGAGAGAATGTGAGAGAAGAAAGGCAGAGATATCCCAGAAGCAAAACAATGCCGAGTAGTAACACAAGATCTCCAAGGGGTATAAGAACTCTCTATGGTATTTGGATGTGAGAGATTGCCTGACTTATACATCTGAAGAAGGAGAATATAAAAGGTTGACATGAAGTAGAATTGATTGACTTTGTTTATTTTTATGGCTTATCAACCCTTTCTAGGTTATTTAAAGCCAGAAAATATTTTTAAATTATAAGAATTTGTTTTTTTTATGATAATAATGATTTAGTGATAGAAGTCTTACTAATTTATGTATACCTGCTGGGAGAAGAGGCAGAGTCATACCTAATCAGAATTTGATAAACAGGAAATTATAATATGGATATGAAGTGAGGGATCAATTCTGTATAACGATCAATATATAAACTGACCCCCAACTTTGTGGTTACAGTAGTTTCTATACATTTTATCCCAGAGAATGTAAATAAATCTAAAAAATATGCCTCTGTAACTAATCAGTATTTCATTGATTGATTTTTTTTTTTTTTTATAGCTTATCAACCTTTTGCAGGTTATTTAAAGCCATCAAATATTTTTAGAGTGTAAGAATTTTTTTTGGACATAATAATGGTTTTAGTGATAGAAGCCTTACTAATTCTATGCAGGTTATTTAAAGCCCGAAAATTGTAAGAATTATTTTTGAGATAATAATGATTTAGTGATACAAGTCTTATCAATTTGGGGAGGGAAGAAGTGAAATCCTACATTTCCCAAGGGAAAGTGAAATATAATAAACCCGACTGGAATTAGAACTCTGCTCTCCAATTAACAATTCCAAGCCTTTATCCATTACACCACCTGCAAAGCCAAGCTTACAGCATTCCCAAGCAGTCACCCATCTAGGGACTGACCAGGCTTGATGTTGCTTAACTTTGGTGATCATACAGGAACCAGTGTTACAACATAGTATAGCTGTAAGCACATTAAGTAGGAACAACAGTAGTAATCAAATCATATTAGTAAATGTACTAATTGATGTGTGAATACCACGGAACAAACTTCAACACATCACAATGGTGATAGCGATTTAAGGAGATTTTTTTGTTATTCTATCTTCTGCAGTAACTATCAGACAACTTGTGGGAACGCAAAACTGATTTAAATAATTTTGGAAAAGGATTGATAGTTTAGAATGTCTTCAATATATTATAAATTTTATATTTTCGAATTTCAATAATGTATTTTTTTAATTTTCTTTTTTGCTCTAGGGAGTGAAATGTAAGTTCCACTTAAGCAGCATCTCACAAATCACTACTTTATGACACAGATTAGTCATAACCTGTTCAAATCTAGGGTTAACTGTTATCTTTCCCCACCAACATATCCTCATAAACTAAGCCCCTTAGCTCTTACTCTGTAACCTTCTACCCGGAATGGCTCTTGGGCCTTGTACAGTGACCATTATTGTAAAAAAAAAATAAAAATAAGGGAGAGAATGAAGAATAAGAAACAGTGGCAGTTAAGGTTTGTAAGTTATTTTTTTTTTTTGTTATCAGATGCACATAACTTTTGCCCAAGGTAATGTTAGTAGATTGTTAATTAATAATAAATTGTTAACATGCAGATGAGTTTGAGGAACTCAGCAAGCGTGCATTTTTTTTTTCTATATGTGTCTTAGTACTCACCCATGGTTTTTGTTTAGGTATTTCTTAAATCTGAAATGTGTATCAGTTACGTCAATCAAAGTTTAGTCAAAAATAAATCAAGGAAATGAATTTAGTAATCTTTAAAACAACATTTGAAACATAATTTAAGAGACCACCTTTATTTTGTTTTTAAAAAAAAAAAAGAACAAGTTTTCTTCAATATTTTGTTAATACTAGAAAATAATTTTGTTCATAATGATCAATTATCTCCCTTGCTTTATGAACCAAAGTTCAAAAGAACTAAACTGAAATTTTAATTTAAATTAATCAGATTCATGTTCACCTTTTCACAGGAAGTTACATTCAAGCCTTTTAAAACATAGTGTCAGTATTTGATAAAAACTTTGTCAGATTTAAGGATTTTCAGTCATCTCTTCTCTTCATTAAGCTAGGAGAGATGCCTTGTCCTGGGGATTCCAACCATGTAGTTCATTGTATTAAAGAGAGGAGGTTAGTGGATACCAATGTCAGCGTCACGATGGTTGCAGGCAAGTTGAGTTAAATTTCATGGGTTGATGAACTGTCATATACTATGATTCAGTGGAAGAAGCTGACAAGCGACACAAAGGCAAAATAGATTGTGAATATTAACTGATATAAGTTATCTCCCTGGAAAGCAGAATAAGAATAATCTTCTTCTCCTGTGGATTGAATAAAGTGTTCAGCTTAAAATTTTGGGAATGTTAATGTGTATGCTAGGCACCTGAAGGAGGGCACAATACCTGAAAGGTTGTGAGTAAAACAACCAAGATGAAGATGCTGGTTCAAATAGCCAACCATATAATGATGATAATTTCTTATCTCAAAGATCCCTACAAATTATCACTTTGTCAATCAGACAATTTTGGAACAAAAAATATTGAAGCAAATCAAAACTATTTTCATATTTTTTAAGTTCCTGTATATTTCTTAAAGCTTAATAATATTCTATATATGACATCTTTCAATGACCTTAATTCTTCTGAAAATTTCCGAGTACTTGGTTGGTTTCTTTTCTCACTTGCATTTTAAAGCATTGTCATCAACAACTGATGACCACACACATCTGGGCTTTATTTCAAACAGCAAGTTAGCACCCTAAAAACACACAAATTAGTTTTGGGCAGTACAATCAAATATTGTTTTATTTTCATTCACTTCCCCAAATCTATGAAGTGCTTTAGCAGCTTTGACACCCACTTTAAAATAATGTCTCAAAATCTCAAGACAGTATCTGCTATGACAACATCTTACTTATTATAAAATGCAGATTTGTGTGTGTCTGTACATTTATATATTGGATTGGATTTCCTACATTTTTTGATTTCAACAAAACTTCACAGGACTATGTAAAAATTACCTAGCAATGGTTCTGAAGCGCTAAAAATTGGAAAAACAATTGTTTTTGCATGAAATCAATTTGAAAACACGATTAAGAGGCATTAATGAAAGGGGACAACTCATATCGAGTTATACTTATTAATATCAAGTTATCAAGAGGTTGGTTGTGTGTGTGTGTGTGTGTGTGTGTTCATTTATATATGGGATCAAATTTTCTACATTTTTCAACCGATTTCAACAAAAAGGTAGTGTTTCTTATTGTCTTGCACACTTTTTTTCTTTATTTTTACATTCAGAATGCTTTAAAAATTCCATTTACAAGGCAATTGTTTATAATAAAATTCTATTCAATCAGTAGGCTCATAACGATTGAAAACAATGTTTTTGTTTGTGTTTGGGTTTGACCAATTCGAAAAAAAAAAAAAATAAAATAAAACTAATTAAGACATATGCGTGTCCGTCAACCTTAAACAATAATCTTTGTCAATTTTATTTTTCATGATAATACTTGATCTCTTACTGTTACATAAGGCAATGGCTCTACTGCTAGTCTGAAATAAAAGGTATAGCAGAATAATATGAATAATGGTATGAAATATATAATAATATTTATAATATAGTAGAATCCTAGTTTTTAGATACATACATGAAATGAGTTTTAGAATAAAGGTCTGTAAAAATGGAAATGCTTTTGATACACTCTAACATTTAAGAATTAATATTAACAATAAGATGGAGTCCTAGATAATCTAGATATGTATATGAGATAGGCTTTGGAGTAAAGGTCTGTAAAAAGTGAAAATATTTTTGATACATCCTAATATATAATAATAATATTAATAGGAATTCTAGTCTTTAGATGTGTACATGAAATAAGCTTTGGAGTAAAGGTCTGTAAAAAGTGAAAAAATTTAGGTTACACTCTATTAAAACAAACTTATATACATATATATTAAAAAGAAGAGAGAAACTGCAAACGTTTTTGGTTGTAATGTGGATTTTTTAAAAAATGTTATGCTTTATTTTCTATAATTTTGCTACAAGCATTTCCGGTCTTGCAACCTTCATCAAGCAAAGTGTGGAGATTTCCACATATTATTAAAAATAATCAATTTTTTCCTTTGTTTTTCGATGTTAAATATCCTCGAGACATTCTTTTTTTGTGTGTTAGACACCTAAATGTCTTTGTTTAGTTTAAGAAAGACATTTGACACTCAAGAAAGACAAGAGAGTTCAAGAAAGATATTTGGGTCGCTAACACACTAAAAAGAGAATGTCTTGTATCGAGAATATTTAACATTGAAAAACAAAGAAAAAAATTAATTATTTTTAATAATATGTGGAAATCTCCATGCTTTGCCTGATGAAGGTCACAAGACTGGAAATGTGTATAGCAAAATTATGGAAAATAAAGCATAATATTTTTTTAAAAATCCACATTACAACAAAAATGTTTGCAGTTTCTCTCTTCTTTCTAATATACACACTTTTCTCTCATTGGAACTACTATAACCTCTTCCCTTTACATATATATATATATACTTGTGAATAATTAGTATTTAATATTTGTTTAATATATACCCAACTTTAAATTTATTAATATTTTAATTTTATTCTTATCTTAATGTTCTGCGAAGGTTGGGAATAAATATCTAAATATTAATGAAATTAACTGCAATTCTCTTTGTTCAATATATAAATATTGATTTCCTGTAAATATTTCTTTTCCAGAGTTCCATTTTTGAATCATGTATTCGCTTTCTGTATGTGAAATCTAATCAAAACTTGAAACCTGTATTCATTAAACCATTCTCTCATGCTAATGGCTTCATCATAACTTATCAAATGTTTAAGCTAAACTGAAATAATACGTTTATTGGCAGTTATGGCTTATTCCCAATCATATCTTTATAACTGGCAGTTCTAAGTAAGATCAGCATTGATTTATAATCATCAATCTCCAGGGTCACTCTTACGAAACTTTGTGCAGCATTTAACTTATATATTTCTATAGAATTAATGGATTTTATTTTATTAATCCAACATAATGTTATTACTTTAAATTTTATTTTTAGCAGATATTCATAGACACTCAATCTATTTTTAAACAGTATTTTATTTCATCTACTAGCCTGCACATTTGGGAAAACATATTAAAGAAAATGCCTGCAAGAGGTTTCAATTTCTTTAATAAATTTTTTTTAAATGTGCAGTCTGGTAGAGGAAATAAAATACTGTTTAAAATAAATGAAGTGTCTACTCAAATATGGGTATCCACTAAAATAATGTTTACAGTCATGAAATCTAATTTTTAGTTTTTTTTATATATATATATATAGGGTACGATGATATAAAAAATATCAAACGGCAACACTTTACTCATCACATATATATATATATATATATATATATATATATATATATATATAAATATATAAAGTGAACATAGAAGTCAACACTTAGAGGCGACAGTCTGTTTCATGCTATATGCAATCGTCAGGCCACGACAGCCTGACGATTTGGCATGAAACAGACTGTCGCCTCTAAGTGTTAACGTCTATGTTCACTTTTATATTTACACACGCTCTATCTCTGATATCGAGCACTTTATCCCATAAATATAGCACACTTTAAGACTATATTTCTTCATATATATATATATATATATATATATATATATATATATATATATATATATATATATAGATAGATATATAGGTGTGGTGAGTAAATTGTTGCTGTTTGATATTTTTAGTTTTGCGTATGCGCATTGTTTGTTTTTGGTTTTATCAACTGCACAGTTTAGTAGGGTCAGTTGGGTGCCGTCTATGAGAAAAAAAGCACCAAAACGTTTTTCACTCCACCAGAAATTTGCTTCTTGCTGTATTGCTTGGTATTTGCACCGGAAACTCCAATATAAACATTTCAGAGTGTTTGGGTGTCAATCTGAGGACAGTGCAGTGGATTCAGAAAGAATTGGATGATATATCCAGTCAACATCATGGTGTTTGAAGTGATCACTAGTGATGGCAACATTATGCCTCTAGTCATCTTCCCACAGGGCCTTGAGCTCAACATGTCCTCCATCAAGTGCCTTGAGGAGATAGTGCTACCCTAGGTCAAGAGGGTGGCTGCAGAAAGACCCTCTGTCTGGCAAGAGGACTCAGCACCATGCCACACAAGCAGGAGAACCCAGTGATGACTGTCAGACAATTTCTGCATTCACATCTGGCCACCTAACTTCCCAGACTGCAACCACCTTGATTATTATGTGTGAGATGCAGATGAGTGGTAGACCTGTGCCGATCTATATCACACACACATACATACATAGACAAATACAAATTACATACAACGACAAGCATTCATCGGTTAATAAATCACCACTACGTTATTATAGAGAATTATTCTTCACGTGCAGATGATCTGATTGGTTGGCATTGACCAATCAGCGAGCAAGCTTTGAGGAGACTTAAGAAAGGATCCATTTCTCCGAAAAGTGCACAAAATTGACTACATGAAAATAGAGCGATTACAAAATTGTCGAATTGCTGCGAATTGTAAATTGGCATTGTATGTGATTTGTATTTTTGTATATATGTATGTGTGTGTGATATAGATCAGCACAGACCAACAAAACTTCTTGTAGCACTAAAGATGAACTGAAGGCAAGGATTATGGCAGCATTCACCAAATTAAACAAGTAGCAGGAGATTCCAAAGTCATCTGGAGGCCATGGTTGAAGCCAATGGTTATTTTATTCAATAAATTTACTCTTTACTATTTCAAGATATTTTCTGTAATTTTGGTAAATATATCTTTAAAATATGATGTCAGTGTTATATTGATTTTTGTGTAATTTAGATGACAATTTATCCATCTCACCCTGTATAATGTTTCTAAGTGAAGATTTGTCTTTCTTATAGTTACTATGCATTTGATTTTTGTAGAAAATGCTAATATTATTGTTTTTTCATTATATCCAGTGTTGCTATTGGTTACCTTAGAAGGAAAAAGTCCATTACGGTAATCTATAAGATAGTTTTGAAAACCATTATTAACAAGTGTTTGTTTCACGTTATTAAATTCTTTAAAGAAATCTAGACAAGAGGATGAATTCTTGAATGCTCTCATAAGGAAATTTTTAATAACATCTATTTTATATCTGAGAGGACATTGACTAGTAAAATTAAGGTGGCAAAAGTTTTTACTTGTAGAGTTTTTATATAATGAAGTAGTGAATGTAATATTACGAGTTATATTCACTTACATGCAAATAACCTTGGAAAAGGTATGATCAACTTCTTCTCCTCTCAGCTGTGGGTTAATTAGTAAAACTTGTATCACTAAATCATTATTATCTCCCCCAAAAATCTTACAATCTAAAAATATTTTCTGGCTTTAAATAACCTGCAATGTGTTGATAAACAATAGAAAACAACTTTGTCAAAAACAATTAGTCTTGTCAGCTTGAGACTTTCTTATGGATATTATGCATGGTACCAAACTTGTTCAGAAATATCTAAACTGTCAGTTGTGTACAGCTGCTTTCTCAGATTAATGATTAAAAATGACTTTAAGTGAATGAAATCTGTACGTCTTAGTGAAGACTATCCTTCTGCGAACTTTATAAACTGGCACTACAGAATCACAAAGAAAGAACTGTACTGGATAGCAGAAACTAAACCATTTGGGAACTTTCAACAGCAGCAACAACTTAGATGGATTTTACATGTAACTTGAAGAGAGAAAAATGACGCAAGATATTGATATTCCACACTACTTCAATTAAAAGGTGAGAAACATTCCCTTCCTAACCTTTTATTTGAAGTAGTGGAATGTCAATATCTTATGTCATTATTCTTACTTCAAGAAGGAAGAAGAGGTGGCTTTTCCCAAAGCTATTTTGGCATAAGTGAATATAACGAACCCAACCGGAATTGGAACACTGCTCTACAATTAACAATTCCAAGCCATTATCCATTGCACAATCTGCACATCCAAGCTTACCACACCTGATATTCCCAAACCGTCACCTATCTAGATACTGACCAGGCTTGATGTTGCTTAACTTTGGTGATCATCTAAGAACCAGCTGTAACAGATTATTTTAGAAGTTGACTCGAATTTTTAGATTGATGTTTTAGTTTTGTAGCAATTTGTGGTATTGGGCAAAACTATCCCTAATTCAACCTATTCTGTGCTAAATTTCCCATTAATACTGGAAAACAGGAACTGAACTTGAGAAACAGATCTTCCTGAAAAATTGTTTTACTCGGAAGATTTCATAAGTTTAAACTAATATTAGCATTGGCTGATCAGTCAATAAATTCCAAATGTTTCCTTATAAGGAAACAGCTAATATTACTATTAGCATGAGAGATGAGGAGAACAGATACTACACTTTGATCCCAAATTGATAGCCATTGAATGAAGAAGTATAACTTGAGTTGCACTGGCTGCTCAGCTAATGAATGCCGACTTTTTTGTTATAGGGAAACAGTTAATACCACTCTTACAATTTATGTCTGGGAATAGCTAGCAGATGATTGCAGCTGCTGTTCAAGGAGTCATCATGAAGGGTGTGAAAAAGCAAAAACCAACTGTTGGAGATCAGAAGACAATGCAGGAAGCAGAGAGAACAATCTCAGGTTTTTATTCCATCTTTGTCATGTTTGCCATGCAAAGTTCAGACTGTTGTACCACTCCAGACACTGCTCACAAAAGGACTGTTGCCTAAACAGGGAGTGTGGGGGGGATTACAATTATCTCACAAGATAAATGGATGCTTACCTATTTGAATTCAACATCACATAGAAACTGCCATTTCATGACTTAACCAATCATCAGGTCATTAATCACTTCAGGGGGGAAACTGCCAGTCACCATGCAGTATTGATTTCCCTGTCCATACTTTTTATATCTATATACAATGTATCTCCAATATTAACACTCTTCCCCTATAAATATAGCAAATTTCAAGTATATATGTATACACTGAGATGAACACCTAGTGACAACTTTTTCATGCATGAATGCAATCTCCAGGTTGTCATCTTCATAAATATATATATATATATATATATATATATATATATATATATACTCAACTCTCCTGTTGAATTCGACGTATGAGGGTCAAGCAGATCAGTTCCCAGGAAACCAACAACCCAACAACAGCACATGAGATTTGATTATAGTGGTGAAGGTTACGAAGGACCATCTTTTTATAAATATATATATATATATATTTTATATATATATATATATATATATATAAATAAAATATCACTTTGATGATTAGTAGGGATAATTCTAAGGAGGATATAAATCTAAAGAGAGCTTAATGTAAGAACAGAGCAATATAAAATATAATAATGAATACAGAATCCTTAAAAATCTGTTTGGTAGGTGATAGTTTATTTTGTGGACACAGACATCCACCTCTTCAGACCAAATTTTACAAAATAAATGGAGTTCAATTTATTCAGATACAAGGAAAAGGGAAAAACAAGGAAGAGAGAGAGAAAAGAGAAAAGGAAGACGTTTTAATATTAAAAGGGGGAGAAAAGCAGCGATTTCAATAAATTGAACTCCATTTATTTTGTCAAATTTGATCAAGAGATGGACGTCTGAGTCCCCGAAATAAACTATCACCTACCAAACGGATTTTTAAGGATTCTATTCATATATATATATATATATATATATATATATATATATATATATATATATATATATATATGAGATAATGATATATACATTTTTACATATCAAGAACAATATTGGGGAAAAATTGTATGACAAAGTGAGAAAAAGTTTTTGTGTGACATGTTTTGTTCTTTAGGACGTCATCAGACTAAATTTGTTATGTTGGTACGACTACACAAGTGCACGAATGTGGGATACTGGGGATTTTAAATTAAAATAATTTTGTTGTCTAATCTAGTCAATTTCATTCAGATTCTTTTTGTTTCTATCAATTTTGTTATTAAATATCTCACACTGATAATAAAGATTTTTTAAGAGCCAGAATAAAAATTTATTGTGTATGACCTTGCAATCAAGACAGTCTAAACATTTTTCTCCCAGTGAATTGCTTTCTTCTTTGATCAAAGTAGCATTTTTAATATCAAAATTGTAGTCAGTTTTGTTACAATGGGCAACTAATGCCTTTGATGTATTGTTTTGTAAAATATCCCTTTTGTGTTCATATAATCTTTTATTTAGATTCTTTGAGGTTTCTCCTATGCATTTTTTTTGTGACAATTGTTACAGGTGATCAAATAAATTCCTCCTCCAAGTTTGACCTTATTGTTTTGTTTAGTATTGACTTTCTCATACATATATAGAATACAAATAAAATTCCTCACTTAGCTGATTGATGTTAGGTTCAGCACCTTGACTTCAGAGTTTCATAAATGAACTTCTGTAATTGTTCAGTTCACTCTTCAGGAAGTTTTCAGCAATTTCTTACTACTCCAGATAAGAAACCCATTGATTCCTTATATAAGTCCTTCACACATTGGATTCATTTAGTTCAAAATTTTTATTTTCATTTACAAATGTGTTATATAAATTGTGAGGTCACCAATAGAAACCCACTCTTCACTGAAAAACAACTCCAGTGCCTCATAGACACATTTTCCCAAGGCTGCAAAGACTTTGGTCTTTCCATCAGCCTGAAAAAGACAGATATGCTGAGACAAGATGTGGACATTTCACCTGTCATCACTGTTAACAACTATGAACTTGATGTCATCGACCAGTTCACATATATCAGGGCCACCATCAGCCACTTTCTGTCTCTCAATACTGAGATCAGTGTATGACTGCAACAACCCTAGGATGATTTACTCTTACGAAGATGGCTGTTTACAATGCCTGTATAATCAGCACCCTGTCACATGGCATGGAAACACAAACAACATGGACCAAAAGAGAATAAAAGCTGGAGTTTACATATGTGCTATCTTTGTTGCATCCTGAAGTGGAGTAACAAAGCACCCAATTCTAAGGTCGTTGCATGCACACACACACACACACTGGCATCCTCATTGTGTACATGCTGTTCAAACAATGTGGGATGTGCTGGCTTGGCCATGTGCACTGGATGGAAGATGGCCATAACTCAAAAGGACATTCTGTATGGTGAACTTGTCTACCTCCAGCTGTATTACAAAGATGTCTGTAAGCATATGACAGTTCTGAACATTAATACAGAGAGCTGGGAAGATGCAGTATCTGGTGCAGTGTGCTCGGAAATAACTCAAGTTGGGAGAAGAGAGCAACCAGACCTTAACTGACAAAAAGAGAGTAAGGTGGAAGGCACAGTCATGTGTAGACAACCACCCCATAACCAGCAACAGCTAACACTGTTCCAGGTCAATGACACAACTTGACCCCAGGGCGCATCATCCAGAGTTGGTATCAACTGAGAGGGCATATTATTACTAATATATGTCCTCAAGGACACATGGCACTGTGGATAAAGGTGTTAGATCCAGTGACAAGACCCGAAGAGTGTGAGTTCAATACTTGGTTAAGGCAGTGGAGAACTTTTAGAAGGGAATTAACAGGAGGTAACTGATAACTGACATCCATTAAACATGGTACGTGGAACTAGAACAGTCTACCCCAGTGAGCGAAATAAAGGATTCAGTTCGAAATTCCAACTACCTGAAGAAGGCCGGAGCATACAACGGCTGAAATGTTGTAATAAATATGGTGACAAAGATATGTTCAATAGTCTGAATAATGTAAATAGTGTACATAATATATCATCTCAGAAATATAGACATATACTGATGTTTTGAGCTATTTTTAAAATAAGCTGAATTTCTTTTTTTCCCTAAGTGTTCACTAACCCACTCTCTTTTCAGTCAGCTATTGTGGCATGACAGAAATAAGACCTTTTTTATGTCTAGATATTTGCTGATGCCAAGCCAGCCGCAGATGTAATGCCCTGTATTCCTTTGGATTTTGGCTTCCATATATCATTACCCTGGCCTGCACCCTAGAGAAATCACTCCAATTTCATCACCTGGTGAGAGCACAATATAGTCAACCCAAATGCTGAAGATCAGAAGACCATGCAGGAAGCAGAGAGAGAGAAAGCAATCTCAGATCTCTGTTCCACATTTCAGCTTCATCTGTCATACCTGCATAAGAAACTGTCATGCAATGATCGGAGTGTTAAGCCACTTCCAGACACTGCTCACAAGATGGGTTGAATTTTTGAACAAACAGTGTACAACCATTATCTTGCAAGATAGATAGATTCCTATGTATATCCTAGCAATAATCTTTTGTTATTAGATTCAAACTTGACAGTAAATTAAAAAAAGAATATGAAGTTTTTAAGTGAACTATTCAAATGTAAGGGAAAACAGAACTTTAGTGACATATTTTAAGCTAAAATGTTACCTGCTAAATTTAGCAACTATTATGGGACAAATACTGTTCATTACACATAATGCCTGTTAAGGGACAAATTTTGTTTTCATCATGTAAAAGTTCTTTTAGGACAAATTTAATTTACTAAATTTAATTCTTTTAGGATAAATTTAATTTACTAAATATAACAATTCTTTTAGAACAAATTTTATGCACTAAACAGACTAACAATGGGATGAATTTAATTCAACAAATGTAAAATTTTAGAACAAATTTCATTCACTAAATGTAACAACTATTATGGGATGGATTTAATTCAGTAGATGTAACTTTTTTGAACAAATTTCATTCACTAAATATAACAACTATTATGGAATGGAATTAATTCAGTAGATGTGTCTTTTTTGAACAACTTTCATTCACTAAACATAACTATTATGGGATGGATTTAATTCAGCAGGTGTAACTTTTTGAACAAATTTCATTCACTAAATATAACAACTATTATGGAATGGATTTAATTCAGTAGATGTGTCTTTTTTGAACAACTTTCTTACACTAAACATAACTATTATGGGATGGCTTTAATTCAATAAATGTAAATGGTTCAGAGGTGAGTAAAAATAGAATTGTTCAAAATTGCACCTGCTGTGTTTATATATTTTAACAGATAACATCAACTGTGGGTGGAAATTTAAGAAATTGTAAGGCAAAACCCGAAATGACAAATGATATCCAGAATTGTCCCGTTCTAAAAATGGAAAATTAATTCATGGCATCGTAATGGTTGCTTCAAAAGAATTTAAGTACGAATGGTAACATTAGATTACATGTTCTTAACATTGCACACCTGTATGAAGTATATTATGTTGTCAAGTGGAAATATAATTTTGCTAAAATTACGCATATGAATAAAAGAAAACTTTGATGTAAAAATTAGCTACCAAATGGTGTGAAATATAAACCTGATGCTGTTTTTAATGCTAAAATATGTTTGAATGTAAATTAAATTCTTTAAATAAGCAAAAGGAACAGCCCAACATGCAAATTACAAATTAAAGACACCAAAATCAAACAAATACAACAATTTAAATATCTGGGAAATGTTCTAACAGAGGATGGAAAATGCCACATAGAAATTCAAAGGCACATTGGGATAGTGAAAAATGCCTTCCTAAATCTAAGCAAATTATTAAGAAACAGGAAAATTTTGTTAGAAACAAAGAAAAGAGTACTAAACTGTTATGTGATATCAGTTCTCCTATATAGTACTACAGATGAAAAAAAGACTTGAAGCAACAGAAATGTGGTTCTAAAAAAGGATGCTGAGAATACCATGGACCGAACATGTGAGCAATGATGGAATTTTACAGAAAATGGAAACAAAAATGACACTTATACTTAACATTTGAAAGAGATAATTGAAATTTCTAGAGGGCATAACGAGGAAAGAGAGCTTGGAAAATTAGATACTCACAGGACATATTCAAGACAAAAGGGACAGATGAAAACATTGCATAACCTGCTTAGTGAACTTGATTAAATGGATGGTACGATAGGTTTCAGGAGACATAACAAAATTTATTAAGAGCTACCATAATCAGAATCATCAAGTCAGTGCAAACAATCCTCTCCTTAGCTGCATAGTATGTGCTTTGCCAGGGCTACATATAGTTTTGAATTCAGAGTTTTCCTTCTCCTAGACTGGCTGCCACCCAAGGCTATAGAACTCAGTCTGTCCTACTATTTACCCATAGCTGGGGGGAGAAGAGTTGAATTCATACTTTTATCAAGTGTATTAGCATGTAAGTGAATGCAATGAACTCAACTGGAATTCAAACTCAACTTTTTGATTCTTCAATCCAAGCCACAATCCATTACTCTGTCGTGCATCTTATTAGAAGCTACAAAGGACAGGAAATTGTGGAGAGCCATGATCACCCACGTTCTGAATAGACATGGCACATAGAAGAAGAATATTGTAGAATTTTCATTATTAAAGTCAAAACTGTAAGAAATATAAAAAATATAAAGGAAAATGCCTGATGAAATAATTGTTTATTCATTTTAGAATTTAAATATTTTTTAGAATTAATTTAAGGTCGGCTCCCAAAAGATTATTTTGATTTTGTTCTTAGCATTGTGTTTAGCATTAAGTAAATTCCTGTGAAAAGGTGACTTTTATGGAGATGGTTGTGTTACAGATCAAACATGTCAAGAGTGGTTTGACTCTGATACTGCACCTTAATAAAAATTAATTAATTACTATATTATCCAATACTTTCACTCAACTCAGTTTGAAATAATACACTGTTTTCATTTATTCAAGTAAAATTGTATGATCTATGTTGTTTTTTTCTGTTTTATTAATTTTTATTATTTTAATCTTTCAAGTCTCTTTTTGCTTTTTTAATACTATTTTTGTAATAAAACAAATTGATTAACTTAATACAGATGCTTGCTTTTAGATTTAAAATGATTTTAAAAAAATATCATTCTGAAAATTTTTGGTTGGCAATAAATTCTGCAGAAAAAAAAATAAAAAGTTTAAAAAAGGAAAATGAAAAATGCTAAAAGCAAATGTTGTTCTTTTAAGATGGGAAGATAAAACAACACAAACAAAAACAACAAAAGTGACAAAACAAATGCCCCCAAAAGTTGACATTGATAAGGGAGGTAACTCCAGCACTGGCCATAATATTTCAGCAAAATTTAATCAATTTGAGTATTTAAAAATGTCAAATGTGGTCACTGCTCTGTCATATTAAAAATAAAGAATCACAGTTTGGTAAAACATAATTTAAAGAAAATGAAAAAAAAATGTGCAAAAAAAACGATGAGCAGAAATATTTTAAATTGTTTTCTCTTGGAATTTTTTTTCTATGTGCCATGTCCCTTCAAGACATGGGCAATCATGGTTCTTCACAATTTTTTGTCCTTTAAAGCTCTTAGAAATGTTTGTCTTTACACTATTTCTCATAATCCCTGTTCTGCTAACTATTTACACCAGCTCGTTAGGTAGGTCATTAACTGTTTTCCTCTGTCCCTTTTGCCTTCATTATACCCTGTGAGTGCCAAATTTTCCAAACCCTCTTTCTTTATTATGTGCCCTAGAAATTTCACTGATTCCTTTAAGTTTCTATTTTCTCTAAAATTTGTCATTGCTCACATGTTTGATCCATGGTATTCTCAGCATCCTTCTGTAGAACCACATTTCTGTTGTTTCAAGTTTCTTCATCTATGATAATGTGGGCTATATTAGAGGACTGATAATACATAATGGTTATAACAGGACAAATTCACTAGTTCAATTTTTATTAGTGCATGTGACAGCTGAATGGTGACTTGAGGCAGGATATAGTTGAAAATTGGAGACAGAAAAACTTGAGGAAGATAATGAGTGGCCTTTGATATATTCAGAAGAAGAATGAGAAAAAATATGGATTTAAATCTATAAAATAAGATGAATCAAGGGCCCTGAGTGGATTGGAACCTGGGATAACTTGATCAAAAAGCAGTAAAACTTAGGGGTTGCCAGGCTTACACACCTGCAAGAGATGAATTGAGGACAGGTTTGTGTGGTTTTTAAAATTTAACCAGCTGGAAGTGTTTTGAAAAATTTTATCTTGATTAATTCCATTCTTCAAAAAATTATGTTATTTCATTGAAAAAGCAATGGCCTACATATCAGTCTGGACTTAGTCATTAGGGTGATTGTTTTTGACTGAGCTCAGTGACTAAATGGGTTGATTCTTAATAAAACTAGACAGCCAAAATACTTTGATTAGTTTTTGTTCTGGTCTTCATTGGCTGCACATCATTGCTGATAAGGTCTCAGTGAACATACAGAGAAAAGGATTTAGAAATAAGATCTATACAGAAGAGAGGAAACTAACATCTTTCTGTACACGATGACTACTATTTGAAGTATATTATTGAAGAAATATCACTACTGCAGATCACTCTTCAGTCGAGTAATAAGCCTGTAGTTCAGTTTGACAATGGGGTTAGTGATTTCCTTTTGGAATTTTCTCTCACATTTGTAATTTCCATCCGAATTTCGGAGAAAAAGAATTACCATGGTTCCATAGTGGAATTTAATTCTGCCATGAGACTGTAGTGAAGAAAATGGCAAATTTCCTCAACCATGCAACAGTATGTCGTGTGTATTCTATGTTAGAAAATGTGACAAAAAAGCAAGTTACTTACTGAGAAAAAGGGCATGTGTTTTGCATGATATAGCAAAGATGAAATATCCAAAATAAAAACAAGTCAATCACAGGTGTTGACATAAACATATCTCAGATATACTAATATTGTGTGTTGTCTCCCACCTGTTGACTAATGACAAAATTGTTCCATTGATAAAAGCAGTTGATATTCTCTAATTGGGGAGAAAAAAAAAACAACTTTTTTTATTTTGTTACCTCATCTGTCGGCTGGTGTGTTGGATTTTTGACTATTTATGTGAATTGAGATTTGTGACATAGGACCTGCAAATCAAGATTTCGACATTTCTTTCTGCCCCTGGATCTTCAAGTTTAGACTTGCAATTTGTTTTCTTTGTTGTGGAAGTAATTTACCACATCAATTTCTGAACAGGAATTTTATTCCAAGCACAATGAAACTGACTACAGAGACACCATATTTTTAAAAGAAAGTCTTAGCATTGGGTGACACCATCAGGAATGGTAACATAACACAAGAAACCTATACATGTATAAAACGATGATGTCCTACCCTTCTTGTTCAGGTTCTTAAAATTAATGTTTAATCCTTTCTCTTCACTTTCATTTACTACCTTCCTGTAGTTTCTTTTCTGTATCTCCTATCAACACTATATCTTCTACAGGGGTAGATTGTTCTAATTCCACATGCCATTCCTTTGGATATCTCAGGTTCAGGTGATTTCCTTTAGTAACTCAACTCTCCCCAAGGACACATGGCCCAATGGATAAAAGCATTGGTTAAGTGATCCAAAAAGTGACTTGACCCAAAGAGTTGTGAGTTCAATACCTGGCTGCAGAAAAGGGAACAAAAACCAAAGATCACATTGTTGTGTGCATTGGCCTTCTCAATATTTCCATACACCTGAAAACCTTTGCACATTAACAGAAGGATTACAGCAAAGAATCCAAGCTTTAGAAATGAGATGCTACAGAAACATTCTTGGCATCTCCTATGGAGACCACATCACAAATGACTCTGTGTGAGTCTCATCAGACAAGAAGCTAACCTGTTGGAAAGCTTCATATCCACTGTTAAGAAGAGAAAGTTGAGATAGTCTGAACAAATCATAAGAGCCAACAATCTTTCCATTGCCATCCTACAAGGCAAAAGAAGCTGAGACAGATAGAAAAAAAATGGGCTGACAATGTCACTGAGTGGAGTGAAAAATGATTCACAGAAATACAGACATTGGCACACAACTGAGACATATGGAAGGAGCTGGTCAGAATCACATGGAGGGTTTAAAGCTACATTATGTTGAAACACAATTTCCCATATGATCACTGAAATTTGTAGGGACATTATTATTATTAATAAATAAAAATATAAAATAATAATAAATATCATAAAATAAAATAAAATAAAGCTAATAACATTAAATAAATAAAATAGTTTTCCCAGCATGCCCAAAGATTTTGAATTCATTCTCTCCACTATGGACTATTAGAAAGTCAAGACGTCCAACTACTACATTGCTTGTCATAATATGAAGTGACTTCTTCCTTTTATCACATGCAACCATAAAACACTTGTAATCAAAAACACACACACACACACACACACACCAGTACACAAAAATAAATAAATTGTATGATTTTACTTTATGATTTAACATGTTTTTAGTGTTATTTCTGTGTATGTTTTTACCCATGTGAACACAAGGCTATTTCTGTTGCTATGATGTAAGTGACCCCACATAATTTGGTGACCACTGATACATACAAAAAAATACTATGACCCACATTGGTGACCAACGATATGTATAAAAACCAGCCACATCATTTGGTGACCACCGACATACAATAAAAAAACATCTTATTCACCACATCATTTGGTGACCACTGATGTGTACAAAAAAACATGCTATTTCCTGTAAGTTAAGCAACATCCAGCTTGGTAGCTACCTAGATGGGTGATTGCTTGGGAATACCAGGTGCTGCAAGCTTGGATATTCAGGTGTCTAATAGAATTGTTAATCAGAAAGCTGTGTTCCAATTCCAGTTGAATTTGTTATATTCACTTTAGCACAAACACCCTTGGGAAATGTGTGAATACACCTATTCTCCCCTGCCCAGCAATGGTTTAATTAGTATGACATGTATCATTGAATCATTATCTCCAAAAAAATAAATTGCATAAAAAATATATAGATTTTGACATTAAATAACCCATAGAAATCTTGATATGCCACTCAAGTAAAAATATATAGATTTTGACATCAAATAACCCATAGAGGTCTTGATATGCCACTCAAGTAAAAATATATAGATTTTGACATTAAATAACCCATAGAGGTCTTGATATGCCACTTAACTAAAACAACTAACCAATCAAAAACCAGATGGGACTGATGATGATTTATTTTTCTTCTCATGTTATAAAGTAAATATCAAATATTGATTCAATTTTTGTTTCTTTTCTACAGCCTTTTACTGGCATTGAGCTTCCTTTTGCTTCCTGTCAAAAGATAACTTATTGATCTAAATTGATGCTGATTACACAAGCATTTACTCTTAACTCAATAGTCAGTCTGATCAGGTCAAATTGGTGTCTGATGTCAAAAAAGATCTTCAGTCTGTTGTTAAATGGGGCAAAGAATGGCTTGTTAATTTTAACCCCTCCAAAACAAAACTGCTCTCTATTAATCATCTGAAAGACCCTTTTCTGCCTTCCATCAGCATGGCTGATGCTAACCTCCAGGAGAGTGACTCATTGTGCCTTCTCAGGTTAACATTCTCGACTGACATGAAGTGGAAAGTCTATGTTGAATCTATTGTTAGGTCTGCTGCTAGGAAAGTTGGTTAACTGTGTCATGCTAGACAATTTGTCTCTCCAGAATCTGTCTTACATATCTATATGTCTACCATTCGTCCATGCTTAGAGTATTTTCTATAGATACTTTCATGGTAATTGTTCAGATGAGAGCTTTCTGAATTTAAGTGCAGTACTAGATTGGCTGCTAGGTCTCATCAGTTTACAGTTGAAATGGCTAGATGTAGCTATAAGTTCTATGCCAACAGTTTCTTCTATTACAATTCTTGCTCGTGGAAAACTCTTCCAGTTCCATGCTTTCCAGCCAACTTTGATCTTCAAAAATTTAAATGAAATGTCAATCATTATCTACTGTCCTCCTGATTACTTTTCTATTGTTCTCACTCCTTAGTAATGTTTCTGCTTTCTAATTCTTTCACTCACAGTAACTCCCTTGTGGCTTTGCCTTACGGCCTTGTCAATTCGAAAAAAAAAAAAAAAAAAAAAAATTACTACTAAAATTTAGGGTTCATGTTATGATGACACTCAGTCATAGGACTGATGATGATTTTTTTTATTTATTTATTTTTTTTTGTATATTAGCCTCAATGGGTTATTTAATGCTGACAACATTTTTTTCCTGGTAATATTTTTTGTCAAAGATCTATTTCTGGTAATATTTTTTCCTCAAAAATGTATTGTATAGCTGGTAATATTATTTTAAAAAATGTATTGCAGGTAATTTTTTTTTCTTCCTTTTTCAAAAATATATTGCAGGTAATAGTTTTTTTTTTCTTCAAAAATTTATTTCTGGTAATAATTTTTTAACAAAGTAATTCTGGTATTAAAACCTATTTTTACACTTTTGTAATGCTTTTTACCTCAGTTTCAGGGTTAACTATTTGCCCATAGCTGGGACCCTAACAGGTGCTACCACTCCAGGTCAGGGGGAACCTGGGAACACCAGCAATTAAGAAGTGGTTGCATGCTCCTCAAAACTTCCTGATCAGAAGTCTTGCAGTTGGACGTAGTTTATTGTCTTACCCTGGATGCTGATGTAGTTTATCATCATACCCAGGACAGAACTGATGAGGATGATGATATTGTTTATTGTGTCATGATATTTCAAGGTTAAATATTTGTCTTCTTATTGGGAGTCATCAGGTTGAATTTTCATTTTTTTTCTTTTATGGACAATTTTTGAAATCCTTCTAGACCAACCTTTTTCCCATCTTCTGTGGTCATTTACTCATTCAGCATATAGAGAAACTGAATGTTCAATTTTCTCTTGCTTTTAACTAAGAAAGAAAGAGTTGAATAAGTGACCTGTCTGCTGGCAATGGAGAAGACATTGGCTGACAGATGCTTAAAACCATTTTCACTTCTTGTAAATTCAGGTGTGTCATTTGCTCTGAATATGTCTGAGTAGCTATGACAACTGACTATTCTAAGAACTGCTTCTCAAGTCTGACAAGAGACTTTGGTTATGTAGTCAAAAGGCACTAACAATGACTTTGTGAACAGAGAGAAATCTGTGGGGTCTGATTGAAAATGTTTTGTTGGCATGAACAAGAAATGAAGAAAGAAAACCTATTGAAACATAGAAGCATTTTAAGGTAAAGATTAACCAGATAAACTGATATTTTGTATGCTGTGATATTTCATAAGTTTCAATCTATGTGTTACTGAATGATTATAATTGTTTATATCTCTACATATATATATATATTCTGATCTATTTATAGATTTCTGTTGATTATCTATTTCAATATTTTTTATGCCTTTTCATCATCTATCTGTTCAAATCTTTTAATATTTTGACATCTAAATTTAGGTGTGTGTGTGTATGTATATATATATTAAAATAATAAGAAATAGCAGTAAGATTTATAATCCGGTGTTCTTAGCCGTTATTTTATTTAAAAAAAAACAGTGCTTGATACAAAACAGAAGAGCAAAATATTATAATTATTTCCTTTTTAAAAATATGATTCCATTGTGATACAGAAAATTTCCATGTTTCAAAGCAAAAAACTAAATTTATAAATTTAATTATCAAAATTAAACTCAAAATCCATAGTCCCATTCCATCATCAAGTGATAACAGGAATCCTATCATTGCTTGAGTAAAATAATTATATATATATATATATATATATATATATACACACACATGCACACACACTTCTAAATGCTCAGAATAACTGCTCCTACTAGTATTCAAAATGACACAATAGTAAAAAAACTTCTTAAACAGTCAAAACCTGAAGAGAAAATAACAACACCTAAAACAAATCCCTTTGAAAATGTCTAAAGAAGTGACCAAAAGTGTTTGGGACAATATGGACAATTTTTGCACTCCCTTACAAATGAAAAAATGCAAAAACACTGGAAAAACTAAATAAAGAATTAATTAAATTTTTTGCCATATTTAATGAAAGATGTTTAAAAAAAAAAGGTTACTCAAATATATATAATTCAATAAAAACAGGCAACTTTAAGGGTCCATTGGTTATAATTTTTTTTCCCTGGCTCATCAGACCACACTTCCAAGGGTGAAAAAATGAATTTAAATTTACATATATTTTTATAAAAATATATGTAAATTTAAATTCATTTTATATAAAATATATAAAAATTATATGTAAATTTAAATTTACATATATTTTTATAAAAAATATATGTAAATTTAAATTCATTTTTTCACCCTTGGAAGTGTGGTCTGATGAGCCAGGGAAAAAGAAATTCCTGGGGAAATAAATTATAATCAATGGACCCTTAAAATTGTCTGTTTTGATTGAATTAATTGCTCTGATTTAACATTGAGCTCTCTGGATTTCATCATCCTTGGGATTATTCATACGGATTATCAAGATTTTCATTACTTAATTATATATATATATAATTTTTTTCTGAGAGACCCCTTTCTCCCTTCCATCAGTATGGCTGATGCTAACCTCCAGGAGAGTGATTCATTGTGCCTTCTTGGGTTTACATTTTCCACAAGCATGAAGTAGACAGATTATATTGATTTTTCCAAGCATAGCTAAGATGTGGCACAAGGCCGAAAGTAGGGGGCACCCGGTGAGAATCAAACTCACTACTCATTCATAATTGTTCTATTGAGACAAGCTTGCTAACCATTATACAACTTTGAGTTTCCCAAGTAGACTGATTATATTGAATCAGTTGCAAGGTCTGTGACTATGAAAAAGCATTCTCTGTGTCATGTTAGCCAATTGTTCTTGCCCAAATCTGTCTTGCATATTTATAAGTCCAACATTCATCCATGCATTGAATGTTGCTGCCACATCAGGTCCGGTGTTCCTGCTATATATTTAGAGATTCTTGATGAAATCCAAAGAAGAATCGGCAATATTATTGGTCATGACCTGGTGTCTCAGCTTCAGTTAATTTCCCAGTGCCATAATGTAGCTTCCCCGTGCCTTTTCTATAAATACATTCATGGTAATTTTTCATATCAGCTCTTCACTATGGTAACTAGGCTTTATCAATTTAAGCCCAGTATTACGTTTTGGCCTTTGTACCCCAGTGAATGAAATAAAGGGTTCAGTTTGACATTCCAACCACCTGTAATAAATATGGCGACAAAGATGAAGACAATAGTTCAAATAATGTATATTGAATCCATTGTAAAAAAACTTTCCAGCATTGTCATTAAAAGAAATTCTGATGCCTCCAAGAAAATTAAATTTCAGCATTAAATGACCCATAAGGAGTTGATATGCCGTTAGACAAACAAATAAATGTAGCTTCCATGTACCTTATCTTTAATGAACTTTCCTCTAAAGTAGCTAGAGTTTATGAATTTAGATTACAGTACCTCTTTCTGCTTTCCATCAGCATGGCTGATGCTAACCTTCATGAGAGCAACTTGTTGCACCTTCTCAGGCTAGAATTCTCAGCTGACATGAAGTGAAAAGACTATATTGAATCCACTGCTGCTAAGAAATTTGGTTCACTGCATCATGTTAGACAAACATTATCTCCAGAATCTATCTTACATATCTATAAGTCTATCATTCAGACATGCTTTGAATATTGCTGCCACATATGGTCTGGTGTTCCTGCTATGTATATAGAGATTCTTGATAAAATCCAAAGAAGAATCAGCAATATTATTGGTCATGACCTGGTGTCTCAGCTTCAGTTATTTTTCCACTGCCATAATGTGGTTTCCCTGGGCCTTTTCTATAAATACATTCACAGTAATTGCTCTGACAACCTTTACTGTTTGGTACCCAGAATTTACGAATTCAAGTATAGTACTAGATTGGCAGGAAGGCCTCATCACTTTACATTTGAAATGGTTAGATGTAATTGTAAGTTCTCTTCTAACGGTTTCTTCTCTCACACTTGTAGAACTCTTTTCCAGCTTCTTGCCTTCCAGTTGGATTTGATCTTCAAAAATTTAAATGAAATATCAATTGTTGTCATCTTAATTCTTGTTCTTTTATTGTTCTCTCTCCTTAAGCTCTCTCCTTGTTTTCTTTTTCTCATAATCTCTCACACTCAGTAAGCTCTTGCATGTTAGTAGCTTTATTGCCTTGTTTGGGGGTGAAATGATTTTATATATATATATATATATATATATATATATATGTATATGTAGTACAAATGAATGCATTCAGATCCAAAATTATGCCTACACAATAACCCCTAGAATAATTTAAAACAACCATTACCACCCACCCAACAAATGTGAGGATAATACAATAGATCTTGCTACCCATAATGCACTGTTAACTGGCATATATAAACAGTCAAGTAAAAAAAAAAATGCAACACACATGGCCTGAAGATTGTATATACAGATAGAGAGATACGGAGGGTCATTTTTAAGATGTTTTTTTTTCTCGGTTACTTAAATTTAAATATATGACATGATTTAGAAATTGTTTTCTGAATTTGCTGTAGATAAGAGGTTCTGTCCTGAAGGGTGGCAACCACTCAAAGTTGTTGGGAATTAACATCAGCTGTCATAACAGAAACCTGAAAATGACATTGATTTAGTCAAGTTCCAGGCTTGACAATTATTTTATCTTACTTAATAAGAGAACTTAAATGGCCAGAATAATCTACTGTCAGAGAACCAATTTACATTAGTAAAGATTTAATGCATACACACACAGATTTAGTACATGCACAGACAGATTAATACACACACACACACAGATTTAGTACATTTACACACACACACACATTTAGTACATTTACACACACACACACACACTCTAGCACATTTACTTAGCTTTAGTACTTACATACAGAGAGAGATTTAGTACACACACCGACACACACACACACACACACACACACGTATATATATATATATATATATATAGAGAGAGAGAGAGAGAGAGGGAGAGAGAGAGATACACACACATTTATTATATACATGCACACAGATTTACTACATGGATGAATGGTAGACTTGTAAACATGTAAAATAGATTTTGGTAAGAAAAATTATCTAGCATAACAGTGAACCAATTTTTCAAGCAGTGGGCCCCCAGCAATTAATTCACTATAATATTTCCACTTCTACTTCATGTCAGTGATAGACGTTAGCTTAAAAAGGAAAAATGAGTCAGTCTCCAGGAAGTTAGCATCAGTCATGCTGATGAAAAGCAAAATAAAGTTTTGTTTTTTTTAAGATGATTAACATCACCCATATATAAATATCACAGTCATGTTCATATTTTATTTTATTTGTTTTACTGAGGTTAAGTTTTCTTATTTATTTTTTTATTTTTTATCCAGCTTTTTGCTCTGTGTCTAGTTATCTGCTGCAATGGAGATATCTGTGGATAGATATTGTTTTGTCTTTGCTGTCATCAGATCTAGTCTCTTGGCCGGGATTTGAATAATCCATCTGAATTTTCAAAGCTTCAAAGAATTGGAAATTTTATTTTCATTCTTTGGTTTGGGCTTTCCTGGATTAACTTTTTCTCCAGATCATCATTTGTTCTCTGTGCAAACAAATTGCTAATAATGGTGCAATTGAGTATAACAGCCACAAATTGTTAGATGCAAATAATGCAATGCATTTCAATATGGCTGATTAATGCTGGAGAAAGGAAATGAATAGAAATCAATAGTTTTTCATTAATGATTCATTTATTTTTAGAAATTTTCCAATGTTGATGTGTAGGGGTCACCCAGCAGTTATTCAGAAATCTGATATTGTTTATTTGTTTCTGTGTGTGTATATATATATATATATATATATATATATATATATATATGCCTGTTTTTTCCCAATCTCACCTTTCCTAAAAGAATTACTATTTTTCCAAGCCAACATACATGACCACTTTTGTGATGTCAACAAATGCTTGTTGTCACTTTTGTAATACTCATTGTAGTAGAGACTTTGTAATTGCAGATACAACTATAGTATGCTGTTGAACAATACTGATAATACTCCCTGAAAAAGTAACCACTGAATAGTGAGCCAAATAGAGAAATAGTATAGTGAATAGAGTAGAGAATAGCGGTCTGTATAGTAATAGAGTTGAAAAAAACGATCCAAATAGTAATAGAGGATAGACTAGAAATGGAGATCCTTTAGATGTTATACAATTTCCTACTTATGCATTTCCTCTATGGTCATATGGTCTACTTAATTCAATAATGGTATTGCCTGTGTTTGCTCACTGGTGATCTATGCTCAAACTCAAGCATTGGCAGTGACACTTTATTCCTATATAACAACCACAAATATGTTTATAAATCAAAAGAGAATGGCTAAATTCATCACCTCATGTTTTGAAGATGTGCATCACATACGTCCATCTTATACCATAATTCAAACAATATTCATTAAAAGAAATTCCTGAATATTTCTTGTTTACTTTTTGCTGGACATTGAATTATGACACTATGTGTCCTCCGCATGTTTCGGCTGACCTTTCAAACACCTGATGAACATTTTCAAATTTAAAAGCCTTGAAAAACAATGACATCCTCACTTTTGTATATAAACAAAATAAATCATACCATGCCTTGATAAAGTCTCTCTGAAGATGATACGCGTCAGCTAAGAATAGTTTTTCCTCTTGCCTCTTTTTATTAATTTTGTTTCTTTATATATACACTCTATATGAAAATAATCTCTCTCTCTTATATATATATATATATATATGCTCTTGAAATAATTCGATTGAGCTCTCAGAGAGGAAGGAGTGATTTTATAAACAGTGGCTGCTGCTGCTAATACAATGCTCTTCTACTCGAATTGAGCTCTTCTAGATACTGACATTTTTCGCATAGTAAAAATTTTCCTTCCGCTCTGCCATGCAATGATAACTTGGGGGTAGAATCTCTGACTGATGCCAGATTGGTTGTGTTTCAATCCCAGCTTGAAGCAATTGGATGTCTAGCCACACTGATGAGCTGTGATACAACAAAACAGTCTGTCTGTGGATGATATATAATTTAATCCCTCCCCCCAAGCAAAGCAAAAATACCACTAACATGCAAAGGGATACTGAGAGTGAAAGAGAAGAAACTAGAAATCCAATTCTAAACTTGAATCAATCGATAAAACTCTACTCCTCTTCAAAAGACTTGGGGGTGTATGAACCAGATGATAGGTGACCTATCAACTCCAGTTAAGGAAAAATAAATAAACAAATAGTAGATAAAATTTCAGAGTTTAGGCTGCAATGTCAGAAGTAGAGTTGAAGTAGACTTTAGAAGGAACCGGAAACTTAATCCTAAACAGGAAACAAGGGATAAACCTCTACTCCTGTTCAAAATATGAAACTGAACAGATATGCCTTTTGAGTAAATGAGCTTTAATGGCAAAATAGAACCTTGTTTGAGTGTGAAGATCTTCATAGCTGAGCTGACTTGGTATATTAGATCAAATGGTAGTTCTGTCTGCAAAAGGGGATGCAGGTTCAAATCTTGCTGAAGAATACATTTTCTTTATTAAGTTTTATCTATACAGGCCTATTGACGAAATAAATACCGTTTTAAATAAACAGAGTGTCTACTTAAATACAGGTATGCACTAAAAATAATGTTTGAAGTAATAAGATATATTCTACTGGTTTAAGCTAGAATTTTCCATGATTTTCTCTCATACATTCATATCTGCTCAATGTGTATCCAAATGTAAACAAATGATGTCACACATTATGAAATGGACAAAGTCTGACAATTATTTCAAGACATTTTTTATGTTTATATGTTCTTTTTATAGATACAAATATTTAAGTAAATGCTCTGTTTATAATAAAAACAGTATTAATGACATTTACCGGCCTGAATGTCAGAAACATTTTCATAGAAAATATGCATTCTCCAACAGTAAAATCAACCTTGCTAACCGAAATGCTCCTATGTGGCTCAATTGGTAAAAGCACGTCAGGCTATATGATGGTTCCGTATAGGATACAGGTTCAATTCCTGCCGGAGGACACATATTTTCTATGAAAATTTCTCAGACATTCAGGCCAGTATATATATATATATATATATATATATATATATATATATATATATATATATATATATAATAAGAAAGAACACTAAGATTTATAATCTAGTGTTCTTAGGAATTATTTTTATTTTAAAAAAAACGGTGAAATTTCTGTTTCAAAAATGAAACTAAAGTTGTAAATTTAATTATAAAAATTAAGCTTAAAATCCAGAGTTTTGTTCCGTTGTCAAGCGATGTTAGGAATAACTTTCTAAATCGATTTTGACATATGAGGATCTGTCAACATAACCAATTGATTCAATTATGAATTTTGTGCAATAATCTTAAGTGTCACTGAAAACCTGCAAGTAATTTGCAAAGGAGGCTGTATATAGAGCAAGAGTGAGGATTGTGGGATGAGATCACTGTTAAATTGGATGATCTTTTAGATCTTGCTCACTTCTTGAAAATAATTATGACTAGCTGATTGAAAACCACTGAGTTCACTAAAACACGTTGATTTCCTCTCTACACACTCCAAGGCTAAGTGCTCGAGGCTGTTATATGGTATATTGACAGCTGACAAGTTGCTCTTTAGCATCTAAGCCATGGACGTCCTACATTCCTGTAGACCTGATCTAACTGGCTGTGCATTAGGATCTTGGGTATCCTGTCATTAGACATTCTCAAGACATGACCTGTCCACCGCAACTGAGACTGTATGAGGAAAGTCTTGATTCCTCTAATATTACACCTGTTAAAAAGGTTTACAATGGATGTCCTGCTTTGAAGGCCATCTCCACAGATGGCATGCAAACAGCTCTTATGGAAAATATCCAGCTGGCATATATAGTACCTGTATGGTATCCATGACTCTGAGCCATACAAAAGGATAACAAGGATAACAGCTCTGTAAACCCGAATTTTTGTATCCAGTTGGATACCCCACTCATCCCACAAGTGATAGCAAAGTTTGCCAAAAGCACTGGTAGCCTTAGTAATCCAATGCATGATTTCATCATCTAAAGATCCACTGTAGTTGACTTTGCTACCAAGATAAGTGAAAGACTTTACAGAGTTCAGGGCTTTGTCTTCTACTTTCAATGGTCTCTCTGGAAATTTGTAGACTGGTGGTTTTTGTTCCTCACCACAAAATTGCTTCAGCGTAGGACAAGGTTGGTGCATTACTTCAGTTTTCTTTAAGCTAAGTGTAAGATACTTTACATACAGTAAGGAAACAATTTATTTGATGTTGGGCCTCCTCAAAGAATGTCGCAACAAGAGCAGCATCATCAGCAAACAACAAATCATGGATAATTTGTGTGCAAAGGTAGGTCTTGGCTTTGAAGCACTGATGATTGAAGAGTCCACCAGTTGTTCAAAACTGAAACTTGACGCTGCTCTTTGTGTCTGCAAATGCATATTTCAGCATCACTAAGAAGAAAAGTTAAAAGGATGGGGGCCATGACACACCCTTGATTGGTGCCATTTGTTATACATACATACATATATATATATATATATATATATATATATATATATATATATATATATATAAATATAAATATAAATAAAAAAAGAAAGAACAGCAAGATATATAATCCGGTGTTCTTATAGATATTTTTATTTTTACAAAATAGTGCTCAATGTAAATTTACAGAGCATTAAAATCAGCCACCCCTGTCTAGAAAAATAGATTTATCTGTAACCTTGGAAACATGAATTTTGTTAAAAAGTTACTCCAAAATTCGCTTGAGGATGAAATGGAACTAATGTCTTTAATTTAATCACAAAATTAAATTTGTGGCTTTTAGCTTCCATTTTTGAAACATGGTTAGAACTGTAGCGAAAAAAACATATTTTAAATCAATTAATTTATAATATATATATATATATATATATATATATATATATATATATATAATCTAAATGGTACAGCTGCTAGTATCTGAGGATGCCTGCTGGCCAAGATGGCTAGCTAATCCCTATTGCCAATGCCTGCTCATGCACAATTTTGCCCACAGAGCCCACATGTGGTTTATACTGCAACTATGCTGAGCAGGCCTTAGTTACAGTTTCTTAGAGAGATTGTGGTATCTAGTGTGATCAACAGTCTGAACAAGGCCAGCACACTCAAACCCTCAGTCACGATGACTTGTGACCTTTTGCTAGCACAAACGTTGATGGTCCCCAAGTGTGTGTGTGCGTGTATATATAATAACTTTCCCACCGCTATAAAGTGTTTCCCTTTGCTTTTTCTATAAATACTCTCATGATAATTGTTTAGATGAGCTCTTTGGTATTATAACTAGATTTGATGAATTTAAGTGCAGTACTATATTGGCAGCGAGGTCTCATCAATTCACCGTTGAAATGGCTAGATGTAACCGTAAGTTCTATGCCAACAGTTTCTTCTATTGCACTTCCCGCTTGTGGAACTCTCTTCTGGTTTCTTACTTTCCACTCAACTTTGTCACTCATTATCTACTTTCTTTTTGATCACTCTATTGTTATTACTCCTTAATAATGTTTCTGTTTTTTTTAATTTATCTATGACCAGTAACCCCTTGTGTCTTAGTGACTTGCTTTGATTTAAAAAAAAAATTGTAAGCAATGATTGTCTCCTTACTATAACTCTCTATAAATATTATTCTGCCATACATTTACACACACTTATTATATTAGTTACTTGTTTACCGCTGCCTCACTTGCCTTCAGTATGTTCTTGTTGGGGCGCACCCACCTTCTAACTAGTAATGGACTGGTCCCTCTTATATAAGTCAGCTCTGGAGAGAGTGAGGGGAGCGTCAGAGAGAGAGAGTCAGCGTGAGCAGTCCAGATAAGCTTACCCGGTACATACCGTTGGACTATAGACTTTGGATATTGTTTCGTACTAACCAACCTTCGTTCTACTAATCACTCTATTGTTAATTGCGTTTATGAATATACCAGTATTTTCCTCTACAACTGTGTTTGTCTTGATTCATACACCAACACGCGGGAAACTCACAACATCTCAACAGTTCTGTGAATGTAAAATTCTCCAAGCCTTCTTTCCTCATTATGTGTCTCAGAAATTTCAACTGTGTTTTTCTGATTCTAAGTATGAGCATCCTTTTCATTTTTTTCATAAAAAACTTACACAAGCAAATGAACAGACAAATATGTGGAAATTATTTCAAAATGAGGTAGATACTGAAGTTTTTTTTTAACTAATTTAATACACCTCTATATGGGTACCGTTAGTCGCACAAAGCACATCAAGATGGTACTCGATTTCTTGCTATGTTCCCTGTAGCATAGCCTCATCAATGGTAGCAATGTTAACGGTCCAGCTTTTAGATTTACAATGGTGTCATTCCAAAATATTTGGCCTTGTACTATTGAGGGTTCTTCTTTTTTATGTGCCCTGTCATTTCAGAATGTGGGCGATCATGGTTCTCCACAACTTTCTGCCCTATGTAACTCTATGACACCGACTACGAGTTATATCGTCCCATATCTTTGTTCGATACACAATATCTAACATAACGCCATAGAAAGAAGTCTAGGGGAGTGATATCTGGCCAACGAGGTGGCCAGGGAATTGGACCACCCTTTCCAATCCACTGGTCTGGAAATTTTTGATTTAGGAACCCTTGAAAATGCAATTCCCAATGTGATGGTGCACCATCTTGCAGGAAGATGATGGTTGGTTCAAGGTCATCTATTTGTGGTGCCACATCAATTGCCTTTGTAATATATTTTTTAAATTGTAAAGAGACTTTATCAACACACTGTATATTTCTGTTAGCTCAGGTTTACTTTCCATCTGTGAGGAGACTGTCCAGCATTTACTGCTAGTATATTTAGCTACCCCCATGAGGGTTGCATGTGGCACAAGGCCAGTTTAACGTGGTTTCTCTGAGCCTGTAGGCTCGGCCAAAAATATTCCCTTTTTGAACCCGCATAAACGGGTTCAGGGGCAGTCAACCTCCTCGAGTGGGACTCTGCCCTTTGGTGGAGCCTCGTCTGGGTTCCTCTCTGCCTGAAGGCAGAGAGTTCGACTGTTTGGCTGGAACAGGTTGCATATACTGCTATATGCTAAATAATAGTTTAGCAGACTGTTATTCTTAGGGGAAGTGTATCCCAGCTTTGACATCCAGAGGTTGACATTTGGGGTCAGATGTGAGACGTAATTGGGAAGTTGATTTTGATTGGCTGAGCTAGCGTGGGAAGGATAAATAGGAGAATAGTTTTGGGAAGTTGATTTTTACCCATTTGTTATGATCTTCCTAAAATCAGATCTTCTGATTCATGTTACACAAATTTCCACCACTGGCTGAATGTGAAGGCTCTGAAACTCAAGACTGAACTAACAATTCTGTCAACTGCACATCGACTCTGCACATACCTTCCATTTTACTTACACACTCAAAGAAAAATGCAACCCATAAATTTCACCCAATAGCACCCACTCTTACCTAAAGAAATAAAAAAAAAATGGAGCTGATCTGAGCCTAAGAAAAGAACATAAAAGCCCATCAAAGGGACGTCTTTGGCAGTTGGATGGCACAGGATTCACAACTCCAAAGACAATTTGCCAAAGGCTGTCACCACAGTGAGTCACAACTCACCTTCCCTCTCCTACCATATGCCTCTGTCGATGATTTTTACAATTCTACTTATCTCTTTCTTTCAATGAGAGACATTAACACCAATTTACTATTTTTTTTATTTTTACGTTAATACAATTGTTTATTTCTTAAACCTCTATAGTTTCTTCTTTGTTCTGCCACCATATGCTTAATATAACACCTTCAAGAGATGTAGACATGTTCTTTTTCATGTCTGAAATGGCTCCCCAGTGAGGGGGAGGTAGTAACCCCTCCCACTAGATAGTTGGATAATGTACATGTTGACATGAGTAATAAAAATAGTTGCCACAATTGCTGTATTTTCAAGCAATAAATCTCTAGCAATAAAAATAGTTAAGTTAGAATTCTCTGAAAAGATCTCTCAAATTAAATCTTTCTGTTTATTTATACTTTGTTTAGTTTTTAGAAGCTTTCTTTTTCTGTTCCAATGTGCCTCTGGATTTCAGTGTCACATTTTCTATTATCTGATAACACTTTCCAGATATTTAAATTTCTGCACGTGCTTCATTCTGAAATCTACAATTTGTATCTCATGCCTTGGTCTGTCCCACTTGCTAACAATTCTGTCTTCTTAAAATTGTACTCTATTACCTCAAGTCTCCTCTTCATCTAAGCTTATGACCATATTATGTTGAAACACCAGCTTTTGTATGATCACAGAAGTAAAGCAATGTCAAGCCTCATCAGTATCTAGATAACTTGAGGATACCAGTCGTTGTAAGCTTGGGTGTGTGGATGGTGTAATAGATAACAGCTTGGAATTGGAAATTGGAGACTCAAGTTTGAATTCCAGTTGAGTTCATCATATTCACATGTGAAAATATCCTTGGGAAAGGCATGAATTAAACTCTTCTTTATTCTCTACCCCCAGCTATGGGTTAATTAGTAGAACTTGTATCAGTAAATAATTATAATCTCAAAAAAAATTCTTACAATCTGAAAATATTTCCTGGCTTTAGATAGCCTGCAAAAGGTTGATAAGCCATAAAAAAACAAATCAAACTTGTCTTCATTTGTGAGGAAATTGTCCAACACTCACCGCCATAAAAAAGGATAAATATTATTTAGGGGTTAACCACTCTTTTCTTTGTTTCTAATGAAGTACAAAAAATAATATTAGGTTAATTTTCAAATAAAATCATTTCCTTCAATGGCTACATTAAAAGAAGCAGATATATTAATCCATGGATAAATGGATAATGATAAAAAAAATGGCTTTATTATAAAATGCTTTAAATAAATAATTAAAATACACATGTTTCTAGTGGTAGTTTTAAAATATTACATTAATATTGTTTATTTACTGTTATGTTAAATTTGGATTGGTGAGACTTCAATTTGGATTGCAGAGACTTCAATTTGGATTGGAGAGACTTAAATTAGCTATCAAGTTAAAATTTTGTACTTCAGCAAAGTTACATCAATTTTAGATTTTGTAATTAATCTTGATATTTGTGTTGCTAATAATAACAGTAATGTTTTGTATAATTCTCAAATTTCTGGTTTGCGATCAATTTGTTGATTTGAAAATGGCTGGCATGAAGAATTATGAGGTGATATAACAGTTGAATGTTTGCAGAAATACTCTTTTGAATGTGTGGTAAAAGTTTCAAGAGGTGCAAACAACTTTACCAAATTCAATTCCAGGAAGAAACTGTTCAGAAGAGTCATTGAAACTGCCAAGAAGAGGGTGAAGAGAAATTCAAGAAGCATGAGGATGATGATGGAAGCTGGATATTTTAGATAGGTCACTAAGGAAGATTGTGAAAGACGATTTAGGATGAAAACCATACAAGATTCAACAGTGACAGCTACCTCCAAACAAAAATGGCTTGACAGAGGAAATAAAATGTTTTCATTTTGTTTGATATGAACATTTTAACCCTGGAGGCCGTGGTCAAGTACCAATATGATAGGGTTTACACCAATTTACCAGGAAATATTCCTGAAGGTGTTAGAACTCATTTCAAGGAACAGAAACCAACTGGTGTCACAGTTTCTGCTGATGTTGCTTCTGAAATTTTGAAATTGCCTTTGGTGTTCATTTGGAGAGGGGGTGAAAGTGAATAGCAGAGTTTGTCAACAAATCTTGGGGAGTGAAGTGTTGCCCTGGTTGACACCCACATTTAGAAGTTGCTATATCTTCACTCAAGATAGAGCACCCACACACATGGTCAATTTGATGCAGAACTGGTGCCAGAGACATTTCTGTGGATTTTTTGAAAAGTCAATTTGGTCTTCATCAAGCCCTGACATTAATCCTATGGGCTTTGCAATCTGGCCCACATTGGGGAGCAATGTCTTGCTTATTTCATACTCAAATGTATCAAACCTGAAAGAAGCTCTTATGATGTTGTGGTATAATTTGAGCAAAGAGGTTGTGAAGAACTTATCAGTTGAGAAGGCATTATGGGGAAAGCAAAGTGTGGCCATTTTGAATTGTAAATATATTTAAAATATTGTCAATAAACATTACACTCAGCCTATAAACTTTCATTAAACAAAACTTAAATCTTTTTATTTATGATAAAATGAATAATTAATAAATATATATGCATCACACTGTGCTTATGCATATATATATATATATATATATATATATATATATAGAGAGAGAGAGAGAGAGAGAATCTGTCTGTGTGATTGAATATTTATCTTTTTATGCTGTCTCAGCATGATCGAGTGTTTGGCAAGACTAGACTGATTGATTATTGCAACAGATTAGTGACTTCACTCCTCACTGAGTGTCATGTGAACGATAATATTGCTATGTAAAATTAACAAACTTTATCTATATTCATATCTATATATCTTCATATCACTCTATTTTCATATCTTAAGTCTATTCATGTCTATCGATCAAAGTCTGTTCATATCTATCAACCAAAATCTATTCATGTCTATCAACCAAAGTCTATTCATGTCTATCTCTCTAATCTCCCAATTTATTTATAGTCAACCCCTTTTCCTTCAATGTATTTAAGACCCAGACATGGAATGGAAGATGGCAGCTTTTATTTTATTGACACCATTAAATCAATTTTTTCAATGAAAACAGTAATTTTAATTTACATTATCTGATGTCATGCAAGCAGTTTTATGAGTGTAATATTTTGCACAAATCTTCATTTCAGATTGTGTGTCATCATGAAAGTAAGAATTTGTCATCATGAAAATAAAGAATGTGTTTTTTTGTGCATTATCATGAAAAGAAAATTGTCTGATTCACAAAAATTTGAACTGTTGGAAATTGATACACAGACTTTTATTTGCTTTTTCCATGAAATTTAATCTAACTGAAGCTCATGAAATATACCTCTTCCATCTATATTAAAAATATGTCTACAGGCTTTGGCATATGTTTTAAATTTAAATTAAACTTTTTAAATTAACTGAAACTCAAATTAAGTAACTTTAACTGAATGAACGTGTAATTTTTGTAGGTACTACTTGTCTAATTGTAAAAAGAAAAAAATAAGCACTTTTTTGTTTTTAAATAATTTTTGTTGTTTAGCATTCATTAGAACTTCATCAAGTCACAACATTTGTAAATTGAAAAATATTGATTTTTTTAAAAAAAAATAATCTTAGGACGTCCTCTTCATAATATAAATACAGTGGTGAAATTGATCCCTGATTTATCTGTACTTTGGTTTTATTTACAAATGTCAAGTTATGTCATTGATAACTGCACACTTTTTCCCATAGTCATAATCATACACATTTATCAATGACATAATAACAGTTTCAAACTTGACTTTCGTAAATAAAAACAAAGTACAGATAACTCTTTGAGAAATCAGGGATCGATTTGAAACTGCATTTATATTATGAACAGGACCCTCTTTTAAAGGGATTAAAAAATAGCAATATTTTTGATTCTGGCAAATGTCATGGCTTGTGAAAGCTGTTTTGTTTTTTGTTTGTTTTTTTTGTTTTGTTTGTTTTTTTTTTTGTTTTGTTTTTTTTTTGTTTTTTGTTTTGTTTTGTTTTTTTTTTTTTTTTTTTTTTTGTTTTTTTTTTTTTTTTTTTGTGTTTGTTTGTTTTTTCATTTTATCCCAAGCAAGGTGACAATATGACTAGGATGCATTGGGTTACAAGGAATGAAAGAGAGTGAAAAGACTATGGGGAAGAGAAGTGTGACAATGAGGGAACATATTTCAGGAAGAGAGAAAATGGAGATTAACATTGCATTTAATTTTTTTGAAAATTGTAGGTGGTAGGGAAGCAAGAAATTGGAAAAGAGTTCTACAGGTGAGAAATCACTGCAAAGAAACTATTAGAATAGAAATGACTGTTGCACCTAGCTAGTTCAACAGTAAAATGATGAGACCTAATTGCCAACCTAGTAGCATGATTAAATTCATACAGTCAAGACACTATGAAGAAAACCTTATGAGAACAATTACTATGAAAATACTTGCAGAAAAGATAAAGGGTAGGCATGTCATGTTGGTGGGAAAGTGTTGTAACCTAAGGAAGGTTACTGAATAGAATAATCAGATGAAGGTTGGTAATGAATCACTACATTTCATGTCAGTGGAAA
>CAHIKZ030002900.1:980000-1027500 GCA_903632075.3 Acanthosepion pharaonis
AATGTGATAGACAGAATGGAATGAAGAGAGAAAGAGTAAAAGAGGTAGAGAAAAGAGAAAGAAAAAAATCAAGAGAGAAAAAAAAGAGGGAAAGAAATCAGGAGAGAAAAAAGAAAGCAAGGGAGAAAATAAAAGAAGGAAAGAAAGCAGGAAAGAAAAAAGTAGGAAAGAAAGAGTGAGAGAAAATGAAGGAGAAAAAGAAAAGGTGAGGGAAAGTGAAGGAGCAAAAAAAGGTGAGGGAAAGTGAAGGAGTGAAAGAAAGAGAGGAAAAACAAAAGAGAGATAAAGAGAAAAATAAAAAGATATATCTATAAAAGTAGAACAAAGAAAAGAGAGGTGACAAAAGAAAAAAATGATAAATAATAATAGAATGAGAAAGAGGGAGGGTGTGAAGAAATTGGTCTTTTAACATTTAAAAAAACTATGGATGGATAAGCACTCAAATCAGTGATTTTCTTATTGTTTGACAGAGAAATTCAGTAAAGTAAGTTGATTGGTTCAGGTGACATAGGTGATTACACAAGGCAACATACTATTGGTTTATTGATAATCCTTGAGGCAATAATTTTTTCTTCATCAATTTTTTTATTATTATCACCCCAAGCAACTAGCACATAACGGATTACAGGGTGTGGAGGAATTATGAACAGAAACATTAGCAATGAGGAGAAAGAGAAAAGAGCAATCAACAGGACAGTAGATAGCGATTGACATTGCATTTAAATTTTTGCTGATTACAGTTGGCTGGAAAGCATGGAGCCATGAGGGAATTCCAAAATGTGAGAAGTATGGGGTAAGAAGCTGTTAGCATAGAAGTTATGTCTACTTTTAGCTATGCTCAACTATTATGCCTACTTTTAGCTATGCTCAACTATTATGTCTACTTTTAGCTATGCTCAACTGTTATGTCTACTTTTAGCTATGCTCAACCGTTATGTCTACTTTTAGCTATGCTCAACTGTTTAATTGATGAGATCTTGCTGCCAGTCTAGTATTGCACTTAAATTCATACAGTCTAGGTACTAAAGTGTCAATCTCATTCCCTCCCAAAATTGCTTGATTAGTCTACCTCTGTTTATTAATATTTTATTCAGACTATACTTTTATTATCATTATTTCATTTTTTATTTTAAAAAAAGTTGATATCTACAAGCAGATGCTGAAGATTTCTTACTGAACAATTTAAAAATTCTGGCCAATCAGATGATATTTTTAAAAAATGAGAAATTGTGGTTTTTTTTTTTTTTTTTTTTTTTAAGAAAGTTCTTGGTTGAATAAAGAAAGCCCTTCAGAAAAAAAAAATGACCAGTCAGGTTTTTTTTTTTTTTGCAGGCTTTCTTGGTCGAGCCAAGAAATTTAAGAACACCCAAACAATTTCTCCTTTAAAAAAAAAAATGTTGTGTCCCTTCAGGATTTAGGTGATTATAGGTATCTACACATCCCTTTGCTTAATTATATGGGAAATTCCTTTGACTTCTTGGGAAAGATAGTGTTACTATCTCCAGTTTTCTTTGAATTCATAGTTGTCCATCTCCTAGGCTGCCTGCCACCTAAGGCTAGTCTATGCTATTTAACCCATAGCTGGAGTGAAGAGAGAAGATCTACATTCATGCCTTTCTCAATCTTGATGATACAGAAATGTAAAGAAAAAAATGGAAAGAAAGCAAGAGAGAGTAAAAGAGAAGGAGAGAAAGAAAAGAATGTGTGGAAGCAAAGAAGAGAAAATGAGAAAAAATACAAGAGCCACTCAAGCTATAGGGTTACTAAATGTGGTTGTTTTATGGATGTAAGAATTGTAGATTATGAGGATATGTAGGATATATAATGTTTGACCGTAAACTTGAAGAGGTTATTATAGTGATCTGGTAAGCATCCTTTTGGGAGTCTATTTCTCAAAACAGCATCTCTTAGGAAGAAGCTGTCCAAATGGAACTTCCTTTCTACTAATGGTATATGAAAGGGATAGTCTGCGCCTGTGTACATGGCATGGTATGTCTTAGCTGTAAAGGTCTGAAATGGTGGAACTAGCAGAGGTGGGTTGCCAGAACGTTTTCCATGGAAATAGTGATAGGCTTCCAATGTTGTATCTGTGGGAGAAAGGTTGTAAGATGGAAAATAATTTATTGACTGACATACAAGTAAAAAAATCAATAAGTGATACTGTTTCATCTAAGAAATTCAAATACTATTTGACCAATAGCTTCTTTACCTGATCAGGGTTTGTTACTCTTGAAAACCAGCTTTGCTTTTGTTAGCTTATCTTGGTTAATTTGATGACATATCAACCCTTGTTGGGTTACTATTGTAGCATACCTAGAGACGATAATGGGTATGTCCCCATTCACATAAATACAGTAGTAAATACTGTATGTTGGTCTGCAGTTGGAGATTCGTCTCAAGCTGGTCAAACTCTCTGCTTCTGGGCAGAGAGGATCCCCAGACGAGGCTATGTTGTAGGGCAGAGTCTTGGGAAATGGCTACCTGACCACATTTTATACAGGGTCTACAGAAAAGTTTTGGCTGAGCCTACATGCTTGGATACCTCACTTTAAATTTGGCCTTGTGCCACATCTGACCATGTGGGGGCAGTTGGTAAATATCCTGCAGTTAGAGATTCATTGTGGAATTCACTTGACTCACTTCTAGCAGTTGACTACTTCTTCAAGGCTATGTTGTAGGGCAGAGTCTTGGGAAACAGCTACTGGACCCCATTTTATATGGGGTCTACAGGGAATTTTTGGCTGAGCCTACAGGCTTGGATACCTCACTTTAAATTTGGCCTTGTGCCACATCTGACCATGTGGTGGTGGTTGGTAGATATCCTGCAATTGGAGATTCATTGTGAAATTCACTTGACTCACTTCTTGCAGTTGACTACTTCTGCTGGCAAATATTATGTGTTGTTCTTATCCTAATTATTATCGTTCATTACCATCCTTTGTGTGATTCTTCTATTCAGTAACCTTCTCTAGGTTACAACAGTTACTTAATGTCAAACTTATTCTTATAGGATAAAAATCACAATGGATTGATAGATAAACATATATCAGGTTTATACTTCAGTTAAAAGTTAGACAGATGTCTGGTTTACACTTTTTTATACTAAGATTCACTCAATACAAGGTTTATGAGCCATTCAAATTAGAGCTTTACTGTTAAAATGTTTATGTTGAATGAGGTGTGTGATATGAATGAAAGAGGAAGTGAATATTATGAGTATAAGGAGGATAGATAATGATTGACCCTTGACTAGAAAAGGTTAAGATTGTAGTGTTCAGGGAATCATCAGCATGTTCCACAGAGTGGCAGTTCTTGGGGGATAAATCTGTTTGGGTGGAACTTACTTCTTACCTTTGGAGCATGGAAGAGATGAGGGTGATTTGACTCCGTGGAAGTAATATGACATGTTCTAACAGTGAAGGTCTGAACTGGTGGAACTAAAGACCAATGTCCATCTGAACATTTACCATGGAAATAGTGATAGAGAAGTGATAGGTGGCCGAGAGGTTAGAACATTTGCATTCTGACCGTAGGATCCAGGTTCGAATCTCGCCATGGTCGATTTGTCAGGAAGGAGACTTCCTGATGTTATGGGGCTGGAGGGGATGTTCCCAGCATGTAGCAACTTTGGAAAGTGCCTGAAAAACCATACCACAGGTTGGCCCAAGCCTTGTGAGTAAAATTGGGTAGACGGAACCCTTGGGGAGGGGAGTTGATAGCTGTGCTAGCACAAAGTTAAAAGTCATTGTGGCTGAGGGCTTGTGCAGTATAAACCACAGATGGGCTCTGTGGGTGTTGAATTAACACAAATGCCTGAGCAAGTGTCTGCAATAGAGATTGGCTAACTGCTCTAGTAGATGGGTATTCTCAAATACGAGTGACCAGCTACACAGAGTGATAGGTTTGCATTGTTCTGCCTGTGAGAAGAAACAGGATTCAGGGTGGAGAATAATCCCCACCGCCAAATTTAGTAATATATGTCTGTTTCCTTTAATGAGAGTCTGTTCCACAGAGAGTTCTTTCTTATTTTTGGAATACGGTGGAAATGAGGGTGATTTGACTCTTTGCATACTGGCTGTAAAGATCTAAACTGATACAACTGTTCAGGCTGTAAAATTCATCTGCTTTCATATATAGAGATAGGTCACATGATATGAGACAGTCTCTCATTTATTAATTAAACCATGTGAGTTTGGAAAAAGTTGACCACCAAGAGAAGAGATTCAGACCTGCTTTGAAGTGACACACAAGGAATTCTCTCCGCCACCATGGTAACAGTTACCAGTTACCAAGGGTTTAAAAATACGAGTTGTCTAGCCCTATTTCACTCCACCAGATGCGTAAGTCCACCTGACATATTCTCTCTATAGAGGAAAGGACATTGTGTTTATGTTAATTGTGATATTCATGTTTTTAAACATAAATAACTTTATTAAATGTTGATGAAGTTTTCATTCTTATTCATGTGAGTCACAAAGTAATTGGAACTAGCACAATACAGCTAAAGAATAGAACTCATTTGAACATTTGCCATGGAAATAGTGAGTAGGTTGGCAACATTGTGTCTGTGAAGAAAGTGTCTATACGGTGGAAAATAAGCCTTTCTCCACAAAATTTAGGAATGTAATTTAGCTTTCTGGTGAAAAACGTTTTATAAATAATACAGAAGAAGCTAATTAGTTAAGTGCCACACCCTTAGGTGATCATTTCTCTTTTGATTCATTACTGACTAAGCAGAAGATTTTCTGCAGTAGACTGGTTGCCAACCAAGATTATAGGCCCCAATCTGACTGCAATTTGAACTTGGATCTCTGATTTTTCATTCCAAGCTGATACGCATTACCCCATCCACATATTAAAGGAGCTACTAAACAATTGTAGGCACTCTCAAATGGTTACCATTTTTATATTAGCAATATGCTATAATGCTTAACTGACAGATTGGGAACCAGATAGTTTTGGTAGTAAGTAAGGCAGTTGTATCTCCAGATAAAATGACAAAGAGAAAATTTTCTGAAAATGTGGAATCTTTCATACACTGTTGACTTATTGATCGTTTGCAGTCTAAATTAGCTTCTGGTAGTCAATATAAAATTCTGTGTCTCTGTAGGACTTACAGGTAAAAAGCTGCTGACCTCTGACCTAAAGGATGAAAGACGCCAAGCCTAAAAAATAGTCTACACATCATTAATCTTGAAGATAGCACCAGGATTTATTTCCTCCACCCTTTCCAAATATTTAAGATTCTATTTTTGAAGACAATGTGATTTTTTTTTTTTTTTTTTTTTTTTTTTGGCTACTGAGTGTTGAGAGTGATTTTTTTTTTTTCTTTTTCTGCCCGCTTCTATCACCACCCCCTGTTTTTTTTTATTACTTCCACTACTACCACCACCTCCTTCTACTACCACCACCTGCTTTTTTTATTACTTCCACTACTACCACCTCCTCCTTCTACTACCACCACCACCTGCTTTTTTTATTACTTCCACTACTACCACCACCTCCTTCTACCACCACCACCACCTGCTTTTTCTATTACTTTCATCACTATCACCACCTCCTTCTACTACCACCACCTTCTCTTTTCTATTATTTCCACCATCACCATCTCCTACTACTACCACCACCTGCTTTTTTATTACTTCCACTACTACCACCACCTTCTTCTACTACCACTACCTGTTTTTTCTATTACTTTCATCCCTATCACCACCTCCTTCTACTACCACTGCCTTCTTTCCTATAATTTCCACCACCCCCACCACTATCACCATCTGCTTTTTCTATTAATTTCACCATTGCCGTCTTCTTCTACCCACACCTTATTATTATTATTCTCCCACTACTACCACTTATTCCTATCACTTCCATCACTGCTACCTTCCTTTTCTATCACTCCCACCATCAACTTCTACCAACAACACCACTACCACATCATTCTTATTCTGCCACCATCACCACTTTCTTCTACCACATTCTTCACTTTCTTCTGGAATCTATCAAAATGGCATGTATACTTTGTTTTGTTTCTTTACATTGAGACTATTTAAATTAATTCTTGTTTTTAACAAAGTGCAAAATGCTTTAGATAAAAACTCTTAAGTGCAGATATAATTTAGCCCTTAGTCTGCAGTTGCATTTTAGTATCCAGACAATATTGTTTGCCTTTTGCCCATCGTCTTAAATTAGGCTGCACTCTGACTGAGAAATCTATCATCAGCTTAATCTTTGGTGAGCCATTAATATATGATGATTGTAAATATATTTTTGGAAGAGTCAGCTTTTGAAAGAGTCTAGAGTTGAATGAATGCATAAAATAGGATGATGTCGTTATTATATAATGATTTATTCAAATTGCTCTCTTCATCTTGGTTGTCATAGTAATAACATTTCGGCCATTGTCTGAAGGATTTCCAATTTTTGGAAATCTTTTGCTTTGTCCATTTATCTGGAGATGCTATTGCTGACTGCAATGTTGTCTTTCATAGCCTTTTGGAAATTCTGAACTAAACCCTTTATTCAATCGAAAATGGTCAACTGTTCTTATACTGCTGTCTATGGCAAGGGTAGATAACTCATACTATTTTTGTTTTCATTTTTTTTATTAATGTTCTTCCAATACAAAGCCCAAGAGCCACTGAAGGTAGAGAGTTACTGTGTGGTGTTATATGAGCATATGAAAGGATAAGAAGTGAATGATAAGTTCATTTTAAACTTGAAGAGGTCAAGATTGTAGTTATTAAGAAAATATCCTGCCAGGAGTCTCTTCCACAAAGCAGCCATTATTGGGAAGAAGCTATCCAATCTTTACTAATGGAATACAAAGGGAATGAAGATGATTCACCCTTGTGTATGTGGCATGGCAGGTTCCACTTGTAAAGGTAAACCCTGGTGAGACTAAGGAATGATGCATGTCATAAAACCTGCTATGCAAATAGCAATAGAGCAACAAAAGGCTTCCAAAGTTTTATCTGTGGGAAAGAGATTGTAGAGTGGAAAATAATTCATCTACAGTGCTGTGCAGATGCTTTTAGATGCTATCATGACAGGCAACTTCCATCCCAGATATGGCAGCAATACACCATTTTTGGTCTGATGTGACTCTTGTAAAGATAGAACAAGGCATAGGAAATCAGGTACTTTTTAAAGTGATACAAGTTGGAAAGTGAGGATTGGGCAGCTCCAGACCAGATATGGCAGCAATACACAATTTTTGGTCTGATCTGACTCTTGTAAAGATAGAGAAGGTATAAGGAGTCAGGTACTTTTTAAAGTGATACAAGGGAAAGTGAGGATTGGGCAGCTCCAGCCCAGATATGGCAGCAATACTCCATTTTGGTCTGATCTGACTCTTGTAAAGATACAAGCAGGGAAGGAGTCAGGTACTTTTTAAAGTGATACAAGTTGGATGAGGGGGCAGCTCCAGCCCAGATATGGCACAATACACCATTTTGTTCTGACCACTCTTGTTGATAGAGCAGGGTCTTGATACAAGATGGAAAGTGAGTATTGTGCAGCTCCAGCCCAGATATGGCAGCAATACACCATTTTTGGTCTGATCTGACTCTTTTAAAGATAGAGAAGGGTATAAGAGTGGTACTTTTAAAAGTGATACAAGCTGGAAAGTGAGGATTAAGGCAGCTCCAGCCCAGATATGGCAACAAGATAGAGAAGGACTCTTGTAAAGATAGAGCAGAGGTGTCAGGTACTTTTTTAAAGTGATACAAGTTGGAAAGTGAGGATTGGGCAGCTCCATTCCAGATATGGCAGCAATACACATTTTTGGTCTGATTTTAAAGTCTGAAGGTATGAGTCAGGTACTTTTTAAAGTGATACAAGTTGGAAAAGATTGGGCAGCTCCAACCCAGATATGGCAGCAATAAATTTTTTGGTCTGAGACTTGTACAATGTATAAACTAGACCGGTACAATGAACTGACCATTTTCTCTTCATTTTTAGCAATAGATTGGATATATGAGTTTTACTTGAGGTCTGAGGAGAACTTGAGTCCCAGTTACCATATATAGGGTGATTCCAATAAATTGGATTGATTTTAAATGTGAATTAAGTTTAAGTGTCTAATGATTTTTTTTTCTTTTTCTTTCAGATTTAATAACTTAGGTCTTTGGCAGTTTCAACCATGGAAAAATTAACAATCAAATAACATGTTAAAGTTTCAAGAGTGCAGTTGGAAAAATTGTTTGTAAATTCAAACAAACTGGGTTGGTGGCAGATGTGAAAACACCATTGCGTGCTCGTTTATGCTCGTTTACATTGCTGAAGTGCATGAGAAGGTGGCCGAAAATCCAGACACCTCTATTCATCATCACATGCAGGAATTAACCTGCTACACAACAATGTTTCATCGTTTCCTTTGCACTCTTGGTTGGTTGATTATGTTGATCAAAAAAAATCGCAAAATGCGCAAAATCCATTTCTGTTTGAATGTTCATTTTTGTAATAGGCTTTGATAACTGATGTAATAGAATAACCTGTCACCCCCATGAGTGACTACACTATAGGTAGTAACTACCTATGAGTATTTGTAAGGCAACAGACTACAGGAGTCTAGCCTGAATCTGTTGAGTACGACTCAGACTTAAGCAAGAACTACCAACCTTCCAATAGTAGTACTCACTACTGGATTGACTTGCGATGATTGTGTGCATAATTGTTATCTTATTTCTTATTGTATTGGTTATTACAATAAACCTTTACTTATTTTATCCACTGTGTTTGTCAAGAATATATTCCTATTAGCATGGAATATAACACAAACTAACATGTTGTTTGATTGTTAATCTTTCCATAGTTGAAATTGCCAAACCCTTAAGTTGTTAAATCTGAAATAAAAAGAAAAAAAATTATTAGACACTTAAACTTAACCCGTTAACTGCCAAATTTTTTTAATGTGCATTTTTGGCCCAGACAGGTGTCTTAGGAGTTTATTTATTTTTTATGTTTAATTTCAGTACTTACCATTGTTGTTTTTTATAAAAACTAGAACATCAAATATATATGTCTATAAAACATCAAAAAATAACATTGATTAGAAATAATTAAAAAATACTTTCAAAATAGTCATTATTTTTCTACTCATAAAATGTAAAATTACAACAGAAAGTGTCTTCTTACAGCTAATAATAAAAACTTTAAAGGCTAAGTGTTGTAAAATATACCTCTGCAAATGCAATGTATGTAAGTAATTCAATGTAAATACAAGGAATAATATGTAGTGAGTTTAATTTTAACAGATCCCCAAATGGGGCTCATGGCAGGTAATCAGTTAATTCACATTTAGAATCGGTTCAAGTTATTGGAACACCCTTTATTTTGGTGTATAAAACACACTTTCTTACTCCAAAACAATAGCTAAGAAGGGAAAAAATTACAAGATCTTGAAAACAATCTCTACTATGAATGTGTTGTAGATCAAAGAAGGCAAGGTCTCTCCATTTCTATAAATAAGATCATTTTTAAAGCAAAAGGGAATTCATGTGATAATAATTTAGATTTTGCTGGTCATGCATTGTGATGTTATCAGTGCAGGAAATAGAAAGGCCTTTTATTAGGAGAAATAAAACTGGATTAATGAATAAATTATCATGCTTGCTTAGGTGTGTGTGTGTGTGTAAAAATATTTGTATGAAAAAAGGGTGATATAGCGATTAAGATATTTAAGAAATGTATCAGTAATGCAATGGATTGAACCAAAGATGAAATGCGCTTTGACCATTATTATCTAATAATGAAATGTCTGATCCTTTTCTACGTGACAGTGAAAGCAATGAGGATAATATTCTCTTTGATACTAATATTGGATCCAATGATGATCCCTTTTTTCAAGCGATAATAAAAGCAAGAAGGATTTTTTAGGTTTTGAAATGAATTAAATAATAGTCATTTTTTTTTTTTATTTGTGGTATTTTTTTTTTTCAATTTGATGTCTTTAGTTGTGTTTAGAACAATATATATATATATATATATATATATATATTATTTTTTTAAAGTATCAGAGTTAATTTTTTTTTTAAATAAAAATCTTTCAAAAAAAACTAGCTATCTTTTTCAAAAACTGTGTTTTTAAAATAAGAATGCATCTTATACACCTTTTTTCTTTTTATGCGCCATGTCCTTTCAGGACGTAGGCGATCATGGCTCTCCACCTCCCTCTATCCCTTGCAGCTCTCAAAAAATTCCTTCCCTCTTTCACCTCCTTCATCCACTTACTTAAAGCCTCTAGGTATGTTATGCCTCATACACCTGGGTTTCTTATATTCTGTAAAAAACAACCCAAAAAAAACAGTAATTTGTCTTTGTGATGCTAATTTTGCATTTTCTAATAAACCATAATACAGGATGTCCATAAAGTTCGTGTGCACTTTAAAAAATTATAACTTTATTTGTATTTTCGATAGAAATAATTTGTAAAAAGGATTAGAAAGAAGTAAATCTATATTTTTTTGAGGTTTTATTGAAATTTTATTTAAGTTTCCACATGTTCTCCATCATCAGCAATACAAAGGGTAATAGGATTTTGCAGTTCACGGAAAACATTTGCCAACTGATTTACAGTAGTAATGCCTGAAATCACATTAGTTATTTTAGCTATACTTAAAACTAGGTACATTCAACTTTATAGCATTTTTTTACAGATTATTTCTATTGCAAATACAAATAAAGTTATAAATTTTTTAAAGTGCACACAAACTTTATGGACACCCTGTATTATGGTTTATTAGAAAATGCTAGGGATTGAACTCATAATTACTAGGAAAAATGCATATGCTCAACTACTGGTTTAGTGTAATGAGTAGAAGCAGCATCACAAGGATGAATTAACTAATCTGAAAGTATCCCCTAGAATGGGAAGAGAAAAATTATGTCACACTATAATATGGATTAGAATAAAGGGTTCATTTACTGATAAAATTTTAGACCTCAATGAGTTTGATCCTATTCTCAAACTATAGAGCTGTACCAGCAAGTGCTAGTTGTTGTTGTAGTGATTTATGTGAAATGGTTAGGTCATGAGGGTATTGGTAGAAGCAAAAATAAGTAAATATAGAAGATGACCTTTTGTATCTTCAAATCTTGTTCCACTGCCAATTTTTTGTGCTGTGCATTTCATGAAGGGTAAAATATTTCTTTAAAAAATAATCTGTCCCAGAAAATGCTAAAAAAAACTTTTGATTGGAAGAGGAAAATCGAAATGAAAGTAACAGAAGATGGAATTAAGGAAAAGGAATGAAAAAGAAGAAAAGATGGCAAGTAATTGAAGGATAAAGAAGTGAAAAAAAAAACCTCCCAAAAAACTGACAGAATTAGAAGAGGAAAAAAGGGAAAAGAAGAAACAAATAAAAAGGTAATGTAGATGGAGTGAAGAAAAAGGAAAGAAAAGGACACTTATAGGGAAGGAAAAAGAGAAAGAAGAAAAAAAAGAAAGTAAAGAAAGGAGAAGAAAGTAAGAAGAGGGAGAAAAAATAAAAATAAAGGTTTTGTAATGCCCATTTGTAGGAGAGACTTTGTAAATCAAAGATACAATAATAGTAACACCTTCAAACAATACTCAGTTAGACACTGCTAATTCCCATATATTTTTCCTTTACCCATCATGAAATGTAATTATAAGATGAGGTCGACTGTGCTTGCTCTCTGGCTATCCGTGTTCAAACCCAAGTGTCAGCAGTGTCACTTTATTCCTATATTACAAAAGGGAAGGTAAGTAAATAAAGGAAGAAAATGAAGGAAACAAGAATCAGAAAAAAAGATGAGGAATGAGAAAAAAGAGGTGGATAGAAAGGATTTGAAGAAATGGAGACTGTGAAGTAGAGAAAAAGTGAAAAAGAGAAAGAAAGACAGATACATTAAATGAAGAAGTTGAAGAAGGAGAAAGGAAGAAGTGACAGAAATAAGAAATTCACAAATAAATAGAAAGAAACCAAGAAGAGAAAGAAGAAAAGAAGAAGAGGAAGAAGAAGAAGAAGAGTGTAGAAAGAAAAGATAAAGAGAAAACATTAAGGGTGACAAGAATAGAAAGAGAAATAGTGAAGGATAGGAAAGAATGGAGAAAGAAGGAAAACAAAGTAGAAGAGAAAAGGGAAAGAAAAAATAAAAAAATAAAAGCAATAAAAAGAGAATGGAAGAAAAAATATATGAAGCTGTGGAGAGCCATGATCACTCACATCTTGAAGAGAGATGTCACAGAGAGAAAGAAAGTTTTATTCCAAATATGTAAACCTTGGTCTTGTGCTTGACTAAGTTTCGTAAAAAAAAAAAAAAAATAATAATACAGGAACTTGTGGAGAGCCATGATCACTCACATTCTGAAGGGACATACATACACAGATGAGAGAGAAACTGTTCTATTCTTAATAGATATGCCACTGCTATTGCCACCTTCTCAACTAATCTTACTAAAAAAAGAAAAAATTAATGGAAGTTGTGAAGAGCCATGATCAGCTATGTCTTGAAGGGACATGGCACAAAGAATGTGAGAGGGAGGGAGAGAGAGAGGAAGAGAGAGATTATTCTATTTTTAATTGGTACTCCTTGGGTATAGCTTTCTGCTTGCCAAAACTTGGTAAAAAAATTAGAGGAGGATGTGGAGAGCTCTGATCGCCTACATCCTGAAGGAACATGAGAAAGAGAGAGATTTTACTATTCTTAATTTGCACACCATTGGTATAGATTTCTGCTTGACAAATATTAGTCAAAATCTCAAGCTTTCCAAACTGGTGTGCCATGACACTATAATTAATTACTCATTCTCTTTTTTTAATTATTAACTAAAATTTTGTCTATATTTCTGAGATGAGGTATTATGTACATTATTTACATTATTCAGATTATTGTCCTCATCTTTGTTGCCATATTTATTACAACGTTTCGACCATTGTACGCTCCGGCCTTCTTCAGGTGGTTGGAATGTCGAACTGAAATAATGTACATAATACCTCATCTCAGAAATATGGACAGATATTGAAGGATCAGTATGGACCCGATATACCAAAAATATGGAGACAAATTGAAAAATCCTACCAGAAACTGGCATGAATATCGAACCATCTTTTCAGTTCAACATTCCAACCACTTGAAGAAGGCCAGAGTGTACAACGGCCGAAACATTGTAATAAATATGGTGACAAAGATGAGGACAATAGTCCAAATAATGTAACTAAGTTTTTAATAATTTGTTTTTAATTATGGTGTATACAATGGACATATTTAAAATATGAGTTAGAAAAATGGAGAAAAAGTCAGCAGTGAAAAAATAATTTTGACATTTTATCAGTTTCACTTGTCTTTATTAACTAATTAACCCATAGCTGGGGGTAGAGAATGGAGACGAGTTGGATTCATACCTTTCCCAAGGATATATGCATATAAGAATATAATGAACTCGACTGGAATTAGAACTTAGCTCTCCAATTTCCAATATCAAACCATTATCCACAGCATCACACACACATCCAAGTTGGTATTTCCTAGCTATCTAGGAAATGAATAGGCTTGATTTTGCTTAACTTTGGTGATCATATGAAAACTGATATTTCAACATGATATGTCTGTAAGCTTTGATGAAGAGGAGACTTGTGGTAATAAAGGTCAACTGTAAGAAGACAAAATGTATGGATGTGAGCAAGTAGGACAGCTCAAGCTATTAGATACAAATATAAAATGTCAGAATGAAGCAAGTTCAGAAATTTAAATATCTGAGATTATGATTTAGTGATGCATGTCTTACTAATTAACCCACAGTTTGAGGAGAACTGGTGGAATCATACCTTTCCCAAGGATTATTGCATGTAAGTAAATATAACAAACCTGATTGAAATTCGAGCTTGGCTTTCTGATTAACAATTTCAATCCATTACCTATTACACCACCTGCACATTCAAGCTTACAGCACCTGGTATTCCCAAGCAGTCACCCATCTAGGTACTGACCAGGCATGATGTTGCTTAACTTTGATGATAGTACAGGAGCCAATGTTTCAATGCTATATGGCCATAAGCCACTGATTAAAAGAAAACACAAATACACAAGTGAGTAATATACTAACAACAATATATTTAAATGCAGTTTATATTAAGACTGAGAAGCCATTCCTTCTGTTTACCCATGAAAGGCTTAATGAAAATTGTTTCAAACACTTTATGATGGAATTTGGACAGCAATCTGCACAAAACAGAAAATGTTCTTATTTTGCTTGTTAACTTGTATTTTAAATATATCCATTTTCTAAGCTATAGTTGAATTCTGTATTTCCAACAAAATATTTAAGTATTTCTTTTTGGATACATTATGAATTGTATATTTGGCTTGGCTAACAAAAACCTAAATAATATGTCACAAACAAAATTTTATTTATAAAACGTGTTACCAGCTCTGAGTTAGACAAAACAAATGACAAGTATTTATATTGTCAGAATTTCTGGGATGAGGAGTTATCATTATTTATATTATTTACATGTAAGAATATTGTCCTCATCTTTGTTGTTGTCATCACAATGTTTCAACCATTGTCCACTCCAATCTTCATCAGGTAATTGTTGATCTGGATAGCCTTCAAAGAATTTTGAACTAAACTCTTTATATAATCTATGGAGTGGGGGTAGATTGTTCTTGTTTTGCCTACCATGTCTTGGGATATCTTGTCAGGTTCTTATTTAGTACTGTTCAGTACAGGACAGTAGCATTGGTTTGTGAATTTCATGATAGAGTAATTGAAAGTTCAAACCCTGTACCAAGTAGTGTGTACTTTTTATTCTGTGGAAACAAGGTAAGCAATAACTGAGCAGTATTAAATAAGAAGCAGATAAGATATCCCTAAACATAGAGAGTGCAATGAGACTAATCTATAACAGTGGATTAAAAAAAGCATTCAATTCCAAATTACCTGAATACTACCAAGATCAAGAAACACCTGATGAAGGCTGGAGAACACAATGGCTGAAACGCTGTGATAACAATAACAAAGATGAGGACAATAGTCTGCATGTAAAGAGAGTATTTACTTCATTAACTGTTAGCAATTGTCAATGATGTCCTAAAAATTCAACCATTTTTTTTTTAAATTTAGATGACCTTAGAAGGTAGCTAGTAAGAAGATTCAGAACTGTAGACAAGCAAATCAAAAAAATACTTTGTTAGTAATAAAGAAAAGGAATTTGTGGAGAGCCATGATCATCATGCCCTGAAGAGAGAGAGAGAGAGAGAGAATGCTGAAATTGAAACTGTGGAGAAGGAAAAGCAAACCACTCTACATTCTTTTCTAAGAAGTCATGGTCATAAATCACGGAGATAATAAAGAAAAGGAATCTGTGGTGAGCCATAATTGTCTACATCCTGAAGAGGCATGACATAAAAAAATATATGAAATGAAGTGACCTAATCTGGCATAACTGCTAAAAACAGCAAAGATGTAAAACTATTTATCAGAAAGTGAACAAAGCTGACTGGTCGAAACTCATGAGATGACCTAAGATTTAAATATCAATTCTTAAGTATGTTGCAGTTGATACTTTTGTATCTATGACTCATCATCCTGAGAAGTGAGAGCAAAGATCTCTAATCAACAAATTTTCTGGGTTATTCTGAAACCAATGACTTGTTACTGAAGATTTTCACTTTTCTTAGACTAAAGAACGGAGATCTGAGCTTTTTCCAGTGGTGCCCTATCTCCATATAATTTAAAAAATTTTTTATTATTAAGGATTAGCTTTCCATGGAACAGTGATTTGTAAGCCTGTCTTGTAAACCATTAATATTGTAGTAAGTTTAATCCTCATTGGGTCCCACACATGTGTGACCTTATGTCAGACTAAATTAAACTTTGTAAATATCTATATTTAAGTTATGATACAAGCATATTTAGCATAGTGTAATGTTTTTATAATTCTTCTATTAAAATTTAAATGTATATTTTATATATTGACAAATAAAGTATATATATATATATATATATATATATATATATATATATATATATATATATATATATATATATATAAAATAGGAAAGAACTCGTTAGGTAAATAATCCAAAAGTTCTTTAGTATTTTTTGTTATTATTTTTTAAAAATAGTGCTCGATACAAAAAGTAGAGCATAAATATAATCATTTATTTAAAAATATGATTCCATCGCTACATAAGAGTTCTCATGTTTCAAAACAAGAGCCGAAAACATCAATATAATTATTTGAATTAAAGTACTAAGCTCTGTCCCATCTTCGTTTAAATATTTTTGAATAACTTATTCCTGAAATTTACACATTTTATAAGCATATTCATTATTGAAATTAAGATTACTATGGTAACGGCTAGAGCAATTGTTTAAAGAAAAGGGGCGTAAGGGTTAATAATTTGTATCAATATCTCGGTTACATTCACAGACGTCAAGTTAGGGTAAGGTTGGGGTGTCCAAATTTAAATGAAGTTTTCAGCTCTTGTTTTGGAACATGAGAACTCTCCTGCAGCGTTGGAATCATATTTTAAATAAATAATTATTATATATATATATATATATATATATATATATATATATATATATATAAAAATAAAAAGAAAGAACAGTTAGATTTATAATCCAGAGTTTATAATATAAAAAATAGGACTTAACCATATTTGAAAGCCCCTTTAAGAAAATCCCAATGTATTTTATAAAATAAGAAAATAAATAAATAAAAAAGTTTCATTTTAGATGTGATCGTCAGGCTGCCTGGTGATTGCACCTAGGATGAAACAGCCTGTCACCTCTGAGTGTTGACATCAATGTTCACTTTTATATTTATATTTACATACGCTCTATGTCTGATATTGAGCACTTTATCCCGTAAATCTAGCACACTGTAAAACTATATTTCCTCATATATATATATATATATATATAGGGTGTGTGGCTGAGTGGTTACAATGTTCAATTTCTGACCATGAGACTTGGGTTTGAGCATCACCATGGTTAATTTATTGGGGAGGTGACACCTTGATGTTATTAGTCTGGGGTTATTAGTCTCAGTGCATGGTACCTTTGGAAAGTGCCTGAAAACCATACCATAAGTTGACCCAAGCCTTGTGAGTGAAACTATGCAGATAGAACTGTTGGGAGCCTTCGATGGTTGTGCTAATCACAAGTCATCATGACCGAGTGTTTGAGCATACTAGCACTGTTCAAACTGCTGATCATGACAGATTATGCAATCTCTCCCAGAAACTGTAACTAAGGTTTTACACAGTTGCAGTATAGACCACAGGTGAGCTCTGTAGGTTTTGAACAAACAGAAATGCTTGATGAAAGTGAATTTATACATATTTTGTTCTTGAGAATTTACTACAAAAATACCAAATACTATTTATTTACCATAATTTCTTGAAAATAATATGCATTTTTTTTTTACTGTAAATTACAGGTGATAGTTAGTGGGGGCACATTATAAATAGGTTTAAACAAAAATATTTTTTTCGTTATTGATTTATAATAATAAATACGTACTTGTTCTAAAATAAGAAAGATATTATCCCAATTTTCATTTTAAATCCAACAATAATAATTGTAACTTTTTTGTCAATAAATTTATGGGTAAATAATAATAATATAATAAGCCCAAATTTAATTTGGCGCCACCGGATGAATTCGGCAGTGAATCAGTGAACATTATGGCAGTAATGGAGGACAAATGACCAAAAAAAATCCAATTTTTTCTTGTCGATAACTCCAAAAACGGTATGTTTTTTCATAATTTAATTGTTAATTCGAGTTCAGCATGAACATTTACACGGATTTTAAGAGATATTTAGCGTGCGGGCGTTTGGGCATTAAAAAGCAAATTTACCAATTTATGTTTATCAGTAACCGCATTTTTTATTTGGTGAAAAAATTAAAAAAAAAATCTATAAAAAGGCCAATTTTGAAGAAAAGAGGATATCAAGTTAACAATTTATTGAAATTTTAATTTCCATCATCATCACCACTTTCTCTTATAGAATCAATATCTAAATTGTCATTAAACAAATTATCATTCACAATATTATCTTCATCTGGTTCAAAATTATCTTCGGCCTTTTCATTCTCTTGCCAAAAGGATGTCATCTTCAGAGCCATCCATGGCTGTCGTGAGACAACACTTCTTGAAATCTCTTTTATAACATCCTCACTGACAGAATCCCATTTTGGGGGTAAAATAAAATGTTATATTTCTCAGGAAAATCCCACATGGTATTTTTCAACATTATTTTAGCTGCTTAGTTTCGATTTTATTCCTAATGTCAAGGTCAACAAAATGTCTTTGTAATTATTTTTTTGTACAAAATTTATAGATGCGTATTATACATAGGGAAAGATATATTTCTTAATTTTTGCATCATTTGTTGGGGTACATATTATTTATGTGTGCGTATTATTTCCAAGAAATTACAGTATTTATTAGATTGTTTATTTACAAGAATAATTTTATATTTACAATATTCTAAAAACTAATATAATTGTAATACAATATTTACCTGACCATTCACGAATTTATAAAGTTTTAATCAATTGGCAATTAGCTGATGTTTTGCCAACCATTCCAATAAATAATATAATAAATAAATAGTGTAAATAAATAATCCGATAAATAAATAATGTTTATTATTTTTGTTGTCAAATCTCGAGAACAAAGAAAATGTATAAATTCACTTTCATCAAATGTTTACTTTTTATTACAATATAATCATCACTTTTTAAAAAGGTGGGAAGTTTCATGGCAGGGCACTCAGGCAATATTTATCATTTACCAGTTTATAAAGAAATAAATTTGAAAACAATAATTTATTCATAAATTTTTAAACATTAAGTTATTAGAATGTAAACCAACTCTAAGGAAATCCTTTTTATTTATCATTTTATAAAGCTTGAATCAATTGGCAATTAGCCAATGTTTTGCCAACTATTCCAATAAATAATATAGTAAAAAAAAAAAATGTAAATAAATAATATAATAGTGTTTATTATTTGTGTTGTTAATTCTCAAGAACAAAGAAAACGTATAAATTTGCTTTCATATGTTTAGGTTTTATTAAAATTCTAATCATTGCTTTTTAAAAAGGTGGGAAGTTGTCATGGCAGGGCACTCAGGCTTATGCAAGCCTGGTCCTCATATGGCCGACTGTCACCTGTGAGTGGGTTGCCATCAGTCCCTGCTCATCAAAGTTCAAATGCCTGATGACCTACTGGCATGGATGGGTGCGGGACAGAGAGAAAGTGCTGCTAAAAGCCTAAGTTGTCATGGCAGGGCACTCAAGATCAAGCAAGCCTGGTTTTCATATTTATTAAGCCTAGCTTAGTCTGGCTCAAGGGGAAATAGGAATGTAGAGCCAATCTTCTAAGAAAGGAGGACCTACCTCCCTGCCTAGAGATTAACAGCAAATTAAACGGACAAATGTGCCCAAAATAAGACATAATGTCAAAAGGATGGTTTTTCCTAAGACCGCTTTTTTTTAACTACCTTCACTTTTCGGTAATGTTTGTTTTAAAAACTGATGATTAGAATTGTAGTCAACTCTAAACATAAGATGAAAGTAAATTTATGCATTTGTTTTGGTTCTTGAGAATTTACAAATAAAATATTAAACACAATATATTTATTAGATTATTTACAGGAATTTTATACTTACAACATTCTAAAAACTATTACAATTAGAACTAATGCAATGCAATATTTATCATTTACCAGTTTAAAGAAATAAATGTGAAAATTTTTTATTCATAATTTTTTAAACATTTACTAAGTTATTAGAATGTCAACCAACTCTAAGGAAATCCTTTTTATTTATCATTTTATAAAGTTTGAATCAATTGGCAATTAGCCAATGTTTTGCCAACTGTTCCAGTAAATAATAAATAGTGTAAATGAACAATTTGTATTTATTATTTTTGTTGTAAATTCTCAATAACAAATAAAATGTATAAATTCACTTTCATATGATTAGGTTTTATTACAATTTTAATTATTGCTTTTTAAAGAAATAAACATTGACAAGGAGTGAAGGTAGTTAAAATAATCGCAGTGTCATGGGAAAAACTCTCCTTTTGACACTATGTCTTATTGTGGGCATGTTTATCCATGTTTACCTGATATACATCCATATATCAGACTAACAATGACAGAATTCCATTTTGGCGGTAAAATAAAATGTTATATTTATCATGAAAACCACATGGTAATTTTCAACATTTTAGCCGCTTAGTTACAATTTTATTCTTAATGTCAAGGTCAACAAAAATTCTGATTTTTAATGTTTTTCTCATCAGGTTTCTATTTTGTCTAATGGCCAAATAATATACAATAACAAGTAGGAATCTGTTTATCTCATGAGATAAATGCCACACCCAATTTGGTAAAAATTCAGTCCTTTGGTGCTGAGACTGGAGTGACATCTTAAGATCACAGGTTTGGGCAAGAGTTTATGGAGGTCATATGTTGTACACACTACATGCCAACCCCTCCTCTCAGCCATACCAACAAGATCCAAATGAATACAAGACATTACATTTGGGACTGGCTTCGTTGCAGGTGTTGTCGGAAAGTTGTTGACAGCCAAACACCTTCAGGACTTCTTTTCAAGTCTTCTGACTGGATTTACTTTCATAGCCTTTTCTATGTTTGGATATGACCACAAAGCAGTGGTGGTTTAAAATCAGGGTTCTTCCTTCCTCTAGGTGAACTGCCCTCTTTGGTTGTTGAACTCTATCTTCCCAAATATTATTATTATTATTATTATTATTAATCTACCTTTTTAAAATTTTTTTCATTGGTCTACTATACCTATATATTTTTGGGTATTTTTTTTTAAACGCATTTCAATATCTGATTCCCTTCCTATTGAAGAAAGATAATTTATTTAACGTTAGCCACTTCTCTTTTATTATAACAGCCTCCAAAATTTGGAGTATTTCCTTTCACTGTGTCTTGTATAAAACTCTCAAAGAACATAAGAATTCACCAACAAGGTTATTTTTATAATGGTTAGATTTTTGGGGTGATGAATTATTTCCAAGAATTAGATTGGACATTTTATATATACACATACACAGACAAGTTTTGTTAAATTCAATTGGCAAGGATTTTGTATTTAATTTTAAATATATTTTCCAATTTTTGAATAAGATGTTCTATATCAGGATCAAAATTATGAATAAACTGACCAAATTTGATGTTCTTTTCTGTTTTGTTCAGATACATATGACTATATCAGTCATTATCAAGAACTGGGTGCTATAAATATAGGGGGCAAAATTTTGTTACTAAATCCTGGCATTTTACAGATTGCTGATATTGGAATCAGTTCAAAGTGATATCATATATAACGGTTAAACAGAAAATCATATATTGTGTTAGTTTTGTATGCATATTAAATATTTTATATACCATCTCCTGTAGAGAAAAAATTATCTAATGTTATTGGTATTATAATGGCTTCTAGAATGTGGAGTTTTTCTTTGTAGTGAGTCTTGTATAATATATTGGTATTATGTATGAAATTTTGTCTTATATTAATAGTATTTTGGTTGTTTGTGATGAATGGATTGATATGTAGAAGGATCATACTACACTGTGACAAGTTAACCTACAAGAGTGTGCAGTGTATGTGTGGCCAATGTAAGAATTTAATGCTGTTTGTTGATTATTAGTGTTGGAAATAAAATCTCCCAAAGGACATGAGAATTCATAAACAATGGGTGGATTTTTAAGATCCTGGGTTAATTAGTAATAATTAGATATTTTTAACTTTTTATAGTAAATGATAAATTTAAGGTATTTATTAGGATAGTCAACTGTTATAAACCAGTGAATTATATTTTTAATGACTTTTTCATCTTGTTTATAATTAGGGTGCATCTGGTTACAATATGATTTTTATATATAAATATATATAGTTCATATTTTCCTTGTTTAAATGTGTGTATGTATATATATATATATATATATATGTAAGCATATCTTTTGCACAAGAAATATTAAATTTTCAACATAATCTCTTTCCTTGTCAATGCACTTAACCCATTATAACTCCATATACAGTGAAAAATTCAGATCAAAATTCAGCTAATGACTTTGGTAGGTATGGACTTATTGATTCAGCTGGTAAATTTTAACTACACTGTGATTAATAGAGAAGTATTTAGTTAAGTGCATTGACAAAGAAGATTGTTAAAAAATATTTGTTTTGCAAAATAAATGCTTTTATTTATAATGAGGCTGCAGATTTATTGATCTACCTCCAAATATGTCACTGAACTAAGTGCATTAACAAAGAAGGTTATGTTGAAAAATAAATATTTGTTGTGTAAAATAAATGCCTTTTCATAATTAGGTTGCATATTTATTGATGTGTCTACAAATGTGCCTATGGTTAAAAAGAAAATTATCAATAAAATTAAATATTGAGTATCAATTTGCTTTGCTTTCTCAGTTCTCTAGTGATTTCCTCTGGAACTTTTGAAACGTTTTTTTTTTTTTTTATGTTTTTTAATTACAAATAGGAAAGAGAGCAAAACCTAAAACTACTTTGATACATTCAATTCTTGCTTCACTCTTTGATGCCACTGTTTAAGCTCAGACAAAAAAAAAAGAAAAAAAAAAAAGAAAGAAATGAAACCAGATTGAAATAAGAGGCTAATTCAATTATGTTGACCATTTGAAATCACATTCTTTGTTCCAAGTCGTCATTTTTGCTCCTGGGAATGCTTCTTTTTTTAATGTTTCAATCGAATCCATGAATTTACTTGACTTGAATTTACTACATGAAAAGAATCATTAAAGCCTGATTAATTGTCTACATGGATTGCATAGAATTTCACACTTTATTTCTTCTATGTACTATGTCCCTTCAGAACATTAACGAACATGGCTCTCCACAATTCCCTGTCCTTTATAGCATTTAATAATTTTTTTTTACATATCTATAAGTCTAACATTTGTCTATGCTTACAATATTGCTGGCAGAGATGGTCCAGTGCTCCTTCTATATACTTAGAGATTCTTGATAAAATCCAAAGAATCTGCAATATTATTGGTCCTGACCTCACATCTCAGCTTCAATAACTTTCTTACGACTACAAAGTTGTTTCCTTGTGTTTTTCTATAAATATTTTAATGGTAATTGTTCAGATGAACTCTTAGCTATGGTACCTAGACTTTATGAATTTAAGTGCAGTACTAGATTGGCAATAAGGTCTCATCAATTTACAGTTGAATTGGCTAGAGGTAAGTTCTATGCTAACAGTTTCTTTTCTTGTATTTCTTCTCTGTGGAACATTCCTTTGGCTCCATGCTTTCCAGCCAACTTTGATCCTCAAAAATTTAAATGCAATTTCAATCATTAGCTATTGTCTTCCTGATCACTCTTCTGTTGTTCTTGCGCCTTAATAATGTTTCTGTTTTCTAATTCTTTCACACAATTTCTTGTGTCTTAGTGGCTTTACGGCCTTGCTTGGGGTGAGTTCAATGAAAAAAACAATCCTAAACCTTCCTCTGTCATCCATTTACTCAAGCTATCTAGGTAGGTCATTTATTATTTTCCTCTCTCTTGAATTCAAACTATCCTCTGAGTATTTAATTTTCTAAGCCTTCTTTCTCATTATGTACCCTAGAGATGTCACCTCTCTCTTTCTGATACTAAGTATAAGTGTCATTTTTGTTTCCACTTTCTCTAAACCTTGCTAGGTAGGCTATGTGTTGTTTTCCTCTATCCCTCTTTGCCTTCAATCTGTCCTATGAGTATCAAATTTTCCAAGCTCTCTTTCCTCGTTATGTGCCCCATAACTCTCAACTCTCTTTTTCTAATGTTAAGTATAAGTATACTCTTCAGATGATCTCCAAACCTTGTTGCGAACAACACAGGTATTGTCCGCAGGATGATGAGGCAGGATGGCATATTTGACTTGCTTCTGGTTGTTATGATGACCTTTCAGTTTGTTTCCATAACCTTCCCTCAACAACAACATGCACTCAAACATGACACATTTACAAGACTGCATATAAGTTGTCAAACCAGAGTGAGTGTCTCTTCAAAGATCATGCTTGATCTTGTAGAATATTGGTTAACTTGCAAGTGGTCTGACACACAGGTGGACTGGTGTAGTCACTTCAAGTTGGAAGCAGTACTGAGTGATTTAATGGAGAGATATATATGGGTGAATAGAGTCCACTCATGCAAATGTGTTGGGCAGGTCCATTCTAGTAAAGTGGACTCACCCACCTGCAATATTAGGTACTCTCCTATAAATGAGGTAGATTATCTGGCCTGCTTTTACAAGGAGGCAGCCATGTTAGATGGTAAGTCATTTGACTTCTACAGATCTGTGTATGCCTGAGACATTCATCCTCAACTAAAGCGTTGCATCCCTCCCTTATAAAGTGCCTCCATTCTGTAGAATTTAAAGTCTGTTATTCCTATTATTGCACATCCATGTGCAATGCATTCAGATTAGCCTTCAAATTATCTTTAAACCTTTTCCTCAGTTTGTATTGTGGATGCTTTTCAGCCTTCAGTTCTCTTTAGAAAAGTTATTTGTGAATCCTGTTATCCCCTATTCTCATAATGTGTCCTGCCCATCACATCTGGTTGAGGATTATTATTGTTTCAATAATGTTGCATTCAGATCTTTGAACTATAACAGTGTCTAGAATTAAAAACTGTCATTTGATATCAAGGATGTGTCCCAGGAATTTTTGTTGGAATGATACAAGTCATTTTATATGGTTCCTGTATATTGTCCATGTTTCAGAAACGTATATCAGCAATGTTAAGACACAGGTCATATACACACTTGCTTTAGTTTTGATGGTAATGCATCTATCTGACCAAAATCTATTTTTCCATTTACCAAATACAACACTTGCCTTCTGAATGCTTGAAAAAAATCTCAGCATCCAGGGTACTGTCTTTTGATGTCATATCACCAAAGGTATGGGAAAGTGTCAACAACTTCCAGCTTGGTATTTTTCATTAGAGCACACCAGGTGGTGAAGTGAATGTCACTTTTGTCTTCCTCAGGCTAATCCTCAGTCCGAAAGCATCACAAGTGGCAGAGAAGTGATCCATTATGAGTTGCAAATCTTCCAAGTGTGCTACAAATCTTGGATCAGACACTCAATGTTCTTGGATTTGGTGTTGAACCTTCTGAGATTGAATACTCTTCTTGATGTTGTAAATCACAATGAGACTCCTGCTTCACAATCCTTGAATGCATAACTGATAAGAGCACAGTGAAGTAGATTGAGGAAAGTGTTGGTGCAAGAATGTCACCTTGCTTTTACCCCATTGTCTACTGCAATCTCATCTGAATGTGAGACAAGCCTTCATATGTCTGTAGCTGTTTCACTAAGCTGACAAAAATGGGAGGGCTACCAATCTTACCATGAATCCTCATGCATAATTACATACATATATACATACATATTCATGATCGCTGCCATTTTTGGTATCAAATGCATTAATGATGGCTGCCATCTTTGATATCAAGTATGACCATTTTAAGATATCATTTTGAGGCTTAGTATTCAGCACGTAAAAAGCAACTTAACATATCAAGCCATGCCTCTGCATGACATTTTTAAAGTAGAGAAAGACATTACACTGTGTCAATCTCACTTTCTGATCAAGAACGGCTTATTCCCCAAAAAGAAGAATCAACCAACATCATTTTATTCAGAATAAGATGTCCCGGATCTAAGCATGATGTTCTTCAATGTTACGCTTTGTATTAAATTAATTAATTTATACTTGTCAGTGAATATCTTGTCCAAAAATGACTATTTTTTTCTGTGTTGAGCACAAAGTAAAAAACAAATGTTACAATAATGACAATTTTTTCTTTCTGTAAATCTATGTGAGATCTATTTTCTTTTTCATCTGAAAATTTTCCTGAGGCTTATATGTGGCATTTACAGTTGATTGATTTCACAAACAATAAAAGGCAAAGTTCAAAGAATTGTTAACATTGTTGGATTGTTATTTTATAACTGCTCCCTACCTCAAGGAACTCCCAAACATATGAGGTACTAATAAGAAAATGGAAAAAGAGGTGCCAAAATACATTTACCATATTTATTAACTGCAACAATGCAAAACAACAATAAAACATAACATAAATGTAGTATTTACAATAGGTGAGGTTTGCACTTTAAAAGATTACTACCTTAAAGTTAAGCTGAGGTCACCAGCTGCCATCTAGGTATATCTTTATTCCCCATTGGTCTGAGTCTGGATGTTGGTGACAGCATGTTTTGCTCCAACCCCTTCTTGGTACTGGACTAATTCTCTGTGCAAAGGGAACTAATTCCTTTGATTAATCTACTGTGCAAAGGACACTAATTCACTTCAATTTTGCGCTCATCAGCTGAGGGGTTCTATCTAAAACCCTACAACATTGTGCGAAAAAGGGTGCTGGAAACTAATGCATCAATCTGAATGACAAATATAAATAAGATATGCAATGGGCCTCGCCCAATAGAGCCAAGTCCTCATTTGTTTTTTTTTGTTTTTTTTTAATCCATGAATGATTTTCATCTCAATTATGAAACTATATTAATGTTATTTGTAATGAAGAGGAAGATTAAAAGATAACTTTAATATTTCTAATTAAAAAATAAGTGTTTAAGTCTAGAAAATCTAGTCTACAGTGAAGAACCAAGATTCCTGAAAAGAACTTAAATTTGTCATTTAACCCATTTAGTCTTCTTTTGGGACGATTTCCAGTGCCAAATATGGATTCAGCATCGTCCAAAACATAGGAATATAGGTCTATAATGATTTTCTGATAACTACAAGGAACGTTATGCCAAAAACTGATATATGATACCAAAAGTGGGTAATGATCAATTTAATATATGAAAGAAACTGAGTATTTATTTTTTTTACTCATTTCATTCCAAGTAAGGCAATAAAACCACTAGGATGCAAATGGTTACTGAGTGTTATAAAATATGAGGAAAGATACTATTAAGGAGAGACAACAATAAAAGAACAAGAATTAAGAAGACTGTAGATAACGATTGACATTGCATTTACATTTTTGAAGAGCAAAGTTGACTGAGAAGCAAGAAGCTGGAAGACAGTTTCACAACTTAGAAGTGTGATAGAAGAAACTGTTAGCATAGAACTTACGGTTACATCCAGCCATTTCAATTGTAAAATCATGAAACTTAGCTGCCAATCAAGTAATGTGCTTAAATTTATAAAGTCTAAGTAGCATAGTGGAAAGTTCATCGGAACAATTACCATGAAAGTATTTATAGAAAAGGCTCGGGGAAGCTATGTTAAGGTTGTATACTTTAAATATCTCCCCAAGAAAAATTCTTATATTTTGAAGATTTAAATTGTTTTAATATTTTGGAACTGAAAAGAGAAAATCTTTTGTCTTGAGGAATTTTGTATTCAAAGTTGGGGAAACTAGAAACAAAAAACAGGTAAAATGTAGCAAAACATTGTGTTACTTTGAGAGAATTTTGTGTTGTAGGCCCTTACCCCCAATCCACTTGAGTATTTTTGAAAAAGAGTGTCAAGTTAATCTTGTCTATCCCTTAAAATATTTATTTCAACAAGATTCCGGTGGCTTTCCAAGCAAAAAGAAGGCAGTAAAAGCAACTATCCAGAACAGATTGTCTAAAAGTAAATGATTGAATGTTTGAGTTTTAAATAACTTCTAACGATCATAACTTGACAAACAATTGCAGTTAGTACAAATTTAGACCAGTTCTGAAATCCTGGGACTGTTACTTTCAGACAAGACAGAGTGCATATCACTTGAAAAATGTTAAAAAAAATCTCCTATGGTGGTAGTCTCGTCCTGTTTTTGATGCAGTCACCATCAATATCTATCTGAGTGTGGCTGTGAATAGGACTGGTTTTCATTGAACACCAACCACATTTGAAATGCTGATACCAGTACTTAGTATCAGGTGGGAAATACAGTCCATATGTTACAGTGACTTCCTCATAAAGAATTAAAAAGTGTGTCAAGTTAAAACTGTCTGCCAATTGTAACATTCATTTCAAGAAAATTTCAAATACTTTTCCTAGCAAAAAGAGGTAGAAAAAGCAATTATCCAAAATTGATTATCTAAAAATAAATGATTAAGCATATGCAAGTTTTAAGTTCAAACAATCATAACTTGACAAAAAATTGGAGTTAGGACAAAGTTAGACAAGTTTTGAAATTCAGGGATTGTCTACTTTTGGACTAGACATATCACTTTTGAAATGTTCCAATATTTCCAAAAATCTGTTTTTGAGCCAGAAATTTAACTGTAAATGTTTTCTTTTAGTTCCTGTTCTCATCAGTAAATTATGTCAAAAGCTTCAACTGAATGTTCTTTTGTAGGGCCCCAATCTCCACTTGATGTAAGACATTTTTGAAAAGGAGTGTCAAGGTAAACCTATTTGCCACTTTTAAAATTCATTCCAGTGACTTTCTGAAGAGGCAGAAAAAAGCAACTATCCAGAACTGATCATCTAAAAATAAATGATTAAATGTGTGAATTTTAACTTCAAACGAACATAACTTGATAAATACTTGGCGCTAGGACAAAGTTAGACCTGTTCTGAAATCCTGGAACTGTCTATTTTCAGATTTTCTAGATATAGCAAATATCACTTGGGAAAGGTTCCAATAATGCCAAATATCCGCTTGTGAGCTTGCTGTGAGATTGATTGATATAAAAAAAAATACCTGCATATGTAGATAGACAAATATGTAGGAATAGACATATAGAGAGATAATCGAACAATAGTGTCAGATTGATGATGTCATGTTATGATTTCTTTTTAGAATAGAACAAATTTTAAATTTCTTTCATATCCATAATTAATGTTGGTTTTTATGTCTTGTATTTAAAATAGATATGATATCTGTTTTTCAATAATGTTGTGGGACTTAGGGGTTAAAATGAACAGTTGATCTACCCATGCTAAATGAACAGTTGATCTACCCATGATCTACCCATGCCATGAAGGTTGATAATGATGAGGAAACACATAGGTTATTTTAACAGAACAAGATAGGGTATTTATTTATGAATTTACACACCTGAATTTTTGTCATTAGTTTGTTTCAGGAAAATAAATTAGAATGCCTAAAGTCCGTAGTTTCAACATATTGTCATGAAGAGGAAATGTTCATACAACAGATTAAATGATCTGATACAAAATAAGATTAAAGAAAGTTTAAAACAAATGTAAGAGAGTTTGTTGTTCACAGAAGGGATATATGGTTGCATACGTTCAAAAGTAGACAAAGAGAGACATTTTGAAATGCTTAGCTTTCTTCGGTTGTTGAGAGAATATTCTTTGAAGTGCTGGATAGAGAATGATAATATAATTGGTGAGTAATTCTACACTGGTGAGAACTTCAACGCTGGTTGCAATGAACAGAAACAGAACCTTTCATATGACTTCCGACATGTTTCTTTTACTAATTTAATTTTTCTCCACATTTTACCTCAAAAGAACTTTCTCTTAGGTTCATTACTTTCTTTTTCCTTTTCAGATGACTGTTAAGGAAAAGTTTTCATTGGTCCAAAAACAATTTCACATAAGTTTACAAATTCCTTTCCTCCTTCCTCAGTTCTCCATATTTGAAGGTAGTGGGGGAAGGGAGTTATTATTATGTTGCATTCACAACACTTCTTGTACTGTATCCTTTCAGCTCTCTATAATTTCTTGTCCTTTGTAGTTCTTAGTAAAGTCTGTCTTTTTGATCTCTTCCCTAATCCTTTTTCTGCCAACCATTTATGCAGACTTAGTAAGAAGGTTATACACTGTTTTCCTGTATCCCTCTTGCCTTTTAATATGTCCTGTGAGTGTCAAATTTTCTAAGCCTATATGTAGCCGACCACATATGGAGAGAAAAGGGAGATCACCACTCTCTGTGGGATCAGGTTGAGATCATAGACAAAGAACACCATTGGAAAATTCGTAGACTTAAGGAATCAGCACATATGCTAGGCCACAAAAATCTCCTGAGCCGACCAAGCATAGAAATGAATACAATATGGGAACCAGTAATAAGTAATGCTAGAGAAAAGTGATAATAACAACAAAAATTGCAGTATGAGATCTGGTAAAAACATGAAATGATAACAGCAAAAAATTGCAATATGAACACTGGTAAAAAATGGTTGCTGAGACATTAGGTTTATAATACCCAGAAATTCATACACAGATGTACTCGAGGCACATGGCACAGTGGATAAAGGCATTGATTAGATCCAGTAACAGGACCCAAAGTGTGTGAGTTCAATAAGTGGTTAAAGCAGTGGAGAACTTTCAGAGGGGAATTAACAGGAGATAACTAATATCCATTAGACATGACACATGGAACTAGAACAGTCTACCCCAGTGAGCGAAATAAAGGGTTCAGTTTGACATTCCAACCACCTGAAGAAGGCCAGAGCATACAACAGCTGAAATGTTGTAATAAATATAGCAACAAAGATGAGGACAATAGTCCGAATAATGTAAATAGTGTACATAATACCTCATCTCAGAAATATAGACAGATACCTTCTTTCCTCCTTATATGTTCTAGAAATTTCAATTGTCCCTTTTTGATATTAAGTGTAAGTGACCTTTTGGGTCCCACTTTCTCAAAATTTTTGTCATTGCTCACATGTTCAGTTCATGGTATTCTCAACATCCTTCTGTAGAACCACATTTCTGTTGCTTCAAGTATCTTCTTCCTCTTTGATAAGATTGCTCAACATCTACTGCCATATAGGAGGGCCAATATTACGTAACATTTAAGTACTCTTTAATTCTAACAAAATTCAATAGATTTGTTTTATCTTTGACAAGTCGTATCTGTGAAAGACTGAGCCAGATGATAAGTTGTCAAACTTTTTATTCATCTATTCACTAAATAGAGGAAGAGAGATTGGAATAGGAGGAAATGGAAAATACAATGATACAGAAATGAACAGACTGAAGTCTTTAGAATTTTATATATATATATATCCCTACAAAAATAACCATTTTGTTTCAGCACGTTTGGTGTTGAAACAAAAAAACAACACTATCACTTGACATGATACCAGAAGGGTTGAAACAAAATGGCTATTTTTGTAGTGATGTTATAAGATGCTTGTGTTATAATTTTTGAATAAATATTATTTGCTCTACTCTGTATTAAGCACTTTTTTTAAAAATAGTATTTTTTTTGGTTAATGGATGTTTATTCCATCTATACCAACCTTGTATTCATATATATATATATATATATATATATATATATATATTATTTAAGACATTTTTTATGTTTATATGTTTTTTTTATAGATACAAATATTTAAGTATATGCTCTGTTTATAATAAACAGTATTAATAACATTTACCGACCTGAATGTCAAGAAATTTTCATGAAAAATATGTCCTCTGACTGAAATAAAAAACCTGTATCATATAGCTGACATGAACCATTGAGCCACAGAGGAGTATTTTTGTTAGCCAAGGTCGATTTTACATGTTTTTAAACAATAATTCTCCATGAAATTTTTGTTTACAACCAAAATAAATCTGGGCTCAATTTTACTGTTTTAAAGGCTATATAATGGTTTCGTATAGGATACATGTTCAATTCCAGTCAGACGACGAATATTTTCTATGAAAATTTCTTGGACATTCAGGTCAGTAAATGTTGTTTAATACTGTTTATTATAAACAGAGCATATACTTAAATATTTGTATCTATAAAAAGAACGTATAAACATAAAAAATGTCTTAAAAAATAATTGTCGGACTTTGTTCATTTCATTATATATATATATATATATATATATATATATATATATATTAGGTTGTTCAGAAAATACTGTTTGATTTTACAATGATCTTTTATACCTGAATTAATGTATTAAAACAGTATTTAAATCAGTCAAAATAGGAGCCCTGAACATCTATATATTTCTACCATCAAGTTACAAGGTTATTTATATCTTTATGTTAAAGCTCTAAAAGTTTGGATGCCAAGAAATCTTTGAATACAGTTTCTGTATCTTCTTTGCAATGGAATGTTTTTCAGCTTAAACAATTGTCAAGATGCTTAAAAAAAATGGCAGTCAGTATATCGATAAAGAATGAGATGTTTATATAAGACAACTATTTGGGCAGCAGTCCTTCTTTAATACATGTTTAATTGAATAAGACTGATAAGATACTTTTGTTTATCTTTTATTATGTAATATTATTATCTTTATTATGTGATATAGATACAAGTATAGTGAGAAAGATACTGGACAAAAAAGAAGCAAAAACCCAAATGGCAAAAAATTCAGCTTTTAAAGCACTCAGATGTAACTAGCATTGAAAGGGCAGGGTGTAACCTGTAATGTTGTGAGTTCCAGGCAGGAATTAGAATATCAGGCAGCAGCTGCTGTCAGAAATGCCAGATCTAGTCAGAACTATCAGACTAATGAGAGAGGTTTTCCAAAAGCCTAAAGGCAGAGGAAATGCATGTTTCTTTCTCTATAAGCTATTAAGAGAATAGGTCAAAACTTAGAGAAAAAAAAAAATGATAATATTGCTAGAAAGAAGAGATTTGGAAAGCACAAAGATTCATCATGCAGGGATGATCACTTGCAGGTATTCAGTTTTCAAAGACACGAAAAAAAGTGAAGCCTATTAAAACTGTCAGAAAGATATCCAGATGCCAGAAAATAAAAGTTGTTCAAAAAGAACAATAACCAAAAGGTTATCTAGTGCCGATTTCGTGTCTAGAATATGATTTGAAAAAGCCATCACTGTCTCAGATGAATATTAAAAATGGAATGAAGTTCTCAGCAGAAGATGGAATCTTCGATTTAGTGTTCAATGGAGTTGTGTGCAGGGATGAATCAATATTTCAGTTGCATTGTGATGTCCTAAACAGAAGTCTTTGAAAATTTGGTGTGAAAAATACAATAATGAATGCATTTCTTCCACAATTAGACACAAAGGAAGTGGTTTCATGGTGGGGAGAGCCTTTTCAGCTGTTGGAACTGGTGAGTCATTTTGATGTGAACATTCAATTAATCCTTTGAAACACAAGAGAAAATTGCAGAAAGGCTTGTTTCCCATAAGTGAAAGGTTTTCTGAACATGAATGGCCAGATGTTATCTTTCAATAAGACACTGCTACTGCTCATACCACAGAGACCAACAAAAAATGGCTTGAAAGCAAATCCATCAAGATTTTATTATGACTAACAATTTCATGTGCAAAGTGACATCTGAAGATCACTTTGCATGTAAAACTATGAGTTACAGTAAATTCCTGTATCTCTTCAGTATTGGGATACTTATATATATATATATATATATATATACACACACAAACAAACACATTAACTTAAACGCCACCATATCGAGCAGCATTGATTGGGCATTTATCACAGTTGGTAGGGAGGAGTAGATGTGATAGGCAACAATAAACTACAGAAGAACTCAAAATTGATCGCTGCATTTAAGTATTGCATTAATATTTAAGCTTATCTTTTAAAAATTCAATGATGATTCTTCTGCCATCACTTAATTTAAAGACAGTTTGATGCACGTAGGTCCTTACTTTCTATACAAATGATTAGTTTTATTTCATGGTTGATTTTCACTGGATTTTGCAATTGATTTCAACTAGTTGCAAATTTATTTCCAAGTTATAATAATTGTTATTGTACAAAAAAATTTGTTGCAAAACGTCACATAAAAAAATCGCCGAAAACAATTGCAGTAATGAAAACTTGGGAATCCAGAATTTCAGGATTGCGGGTATGGATATGAACTAGAATGTTTTTAATTTGCTCACGGACTTAGCCTGATTCCAAAATGGTATGATATGTTGTGCTACGTCCTCTAGGAGTAAAGTTGAAAAAGTGTGACACACTGACATATGCATTTATTATATAGATTTATTTATTTATTTTAAACATGTTTGGTTGAATAATGTAAACAAGTTCTGTCTATGCAATTTTTTATTAATTTTTTCGAATTAGTTGTTTTATATGAGTTCATTTCAGATGTTGCTACATTTGTTGTGAGGGATTTCATTTTTCATGCGTTTATGTAACGTTTTTGACTAATTCCAGCATTTCTTTGTTTGATGAAACCAATTTCAAGTCACTCAAGGTGACATCATTCGTAATAGCCAAACTGAATTTTTATGTGTATTTTAATATTTTTAAATCCATCGCCATTGAATGGAAAAATATTGACCCCGAACAAACAATCCACAGATTTATCTATAAGACTTAAACATTTAGAAAAAATCAAAGGGAGAACTACCACATACTAAATTACTTTATCTATCAATTATTATATTTATAAATTCTTCCTGGTCATATGATTTGTTGTTAAGGCCACTAAAAGCTTGATACTTTGTCATTTTGGGCTGGGATAATTTTTGTTTTACCTTAGGAATGTAGATAGAAATGAAAAGACTGTGATAGATATTAATATAGATATGGATAGAGGTAGTCTGAGATAAATAGGAATGCAGAAATTCCAATTATATATACCTACGTTGTGTAGTAACAGATGACAGAATATGTGACACAGGAATTTGAAAGTGCATACTAATAGCAAAAGATGCTTTTCAAAAACTAAGCAGAATATTAATCTATAGGAAAATTTCTTCACAGTTGAAGAGACTTGAAATGATAGAGATGGTGTTCTACTGACAAATGTTGAGAATACCATGGACACAATATATGAATAGTGAGGAAGTTTTAAAGACAATAGGAACTACAAGGAAATGCATATTTCCAATCAGAAATAGTTGAAATTTCTGGGCCACATGATGAAGAAAGAGGACCTGAAGAATCTAACGCTCACAGGACATTGAAGGCAAGAGATGGGAGGGGAAAACAGTGACTAACTAAATGATTTCATGTAAATGGATGGCAGAAAGAGTACAAAGAGGGATGGTAAAGAGCTAAAAATTACTGAGCACAACAAAAGACAGGAAGTAGTGGAGAGCCATGATCGCCCATGATATGAAGAGATGCAGCATATAAAAGAAAATAAAAATAAACTAATATATATATATAAGAAAAATATAACAGTCAGATTAGATAAAAAATGGAGGATTGCTGCTATGTTTGTGGTCAAGCTTCCCAATCCTCATTTTCTAGCCTTGATAGGGTTCAAAGTTGTTTATGGGGCATTGTGGGAGATGACTCTTTCCACTCTATAGCCTATTTCCCCACAGACATAAAGTTGCAAGCCTTTCACTACACTATTGCTCCATGGCAGATTTCAGACATGCTCCAATCTTCAATTTTTGAATATCAAACTTGACTGCAAAGCCAGAAAAGAGTTCCACAAGCAAGAAGTGCAAGAGAACAAACTGTTAACATAGAACTTACAGTTACATCTAACAATTTCGACTGTAAAATGATAAGTTCTACTGCCAATTGAGGACTGCAGGTAAATTTGTAAAGTTGAGGTCATCATTTTGTGCCACTGTGGCTACCGCTCTTCTCCATCTTAATTGTGGTTCATGGTGACATTCAGTGTAGATTAGTGCAATGATTTGCTAGTTCCTTTTGCACTGAGGATGTTGAAGTTACTTTACTTCCTCTCAGAAGTTAAAGGGGAAGCTCCTACAAGGCAGCAGGTAGTTTGAATTGAGTTTTCCTTCTCCTATACCAGTTGCCACCCAAGACAATAGGACCCAGTCTGTCTTACTATTTACCTATATGTGGTGGGAGGAGAGATGGATTCATACCTTTCCCAAGGGTATTAGTATATAAGTGAATGAAGTGAACTCGACTGGAAATAGAAATCTGCTCTCCGATTCCTCAATCCAAGCTGCTGTCTATTACTCCACTGTGCCTTACTTGCGGTACCAAAGAGGAAAGCTCATCAGAACAGCTAGCATGAAAGTATTTATAGAAAAGGCACAGGGAAGATATGTAACTGTAGCGTGGAAATGACTGAAGCTGAGATTTAAATGAAAAAGGAAAGAAAGTAGATGGAATAATTATATAGTGAGTTCCATGCCCCCACTCATCCCCAAAATCAAATAAAATCATTCTACTTTTGCTTTCAGCTGTTGCAGTCTATCTGGAAGGGAAGGAAAAAGATTGGTTCTCATGATTTCTTTCCAATTCATTCTTAGGATTGGGTATGTTGATGAAATGCAATTTTTTTTCTGATGTCGTCTTCTGCTTACCAACCCAAAAAATCTGTTGATGTTTTGAAAAGCAGTTATAATTAAGCTTGTTGAAATCCTTAATGAGAAATGAAATAAAAAAAAATTTTATTTCCTTTGGCTAAGTTCAAAACCAATAATATATACAGAATAAGACGAGATTTGAAGTTTTTTGTCATTTTAGATTTTCTCCACCACAGCACATACGCTTAAAAGTAATGAATTATTCTGCTTAATTTTAAACAGATGTTCCTTCAGCTTTATTGATTAATTCACTTATATAAAATAAATGCAATGCATATATATATATATATATATATATATATATATATAGAATAAACAAAAAAAAAAAAAAACTACCAGAACTCAATGAAAGCAGACAGTCAAGACCAGCACCCCAACCACCAATAAAGAAAAAAAAACATGCTGAAAAGAGCGGAAAGATATTTGAAGACCAAAGAGAACCATGATTTTACTGTGACTAATAATTTCAAATGCAAAGTGATTCTCTTATTTTGCATATGAAACAAATGGCAATATTAGCTGTTTCTTTCTAAGGAAACATTTGGCATTCATTGAGCGAGAAGCCAGTGCTACTTGAGTTACATTTTTCTTCATTCTTTGGCCATCATGCTGGGATCAAAGTGTAGTAATTGTACTTCTCATCTCTGATGTTAATATTAACCATTTCCTTAAAAAGAAACATTCGGCATTCATTGAGTGAGAAGCCAGTGCTTCTCGAGTTACTCTTTTCTTCATTCCTTGGCCATTGTGCTCGGATCAAAATGTAGTATCTGTTCTTCTCATCTCTGATGTTAATATTAACCGTTTCCTTATAAAGAAACATTTGGCATTCATTGGCCTAGCAGCCAGTACTGTTTTCAGTTGAAATTTTAAAAAATCTTTCTCTTAAAATAATTTTTCATAAAAGTAGGTTCCACTAGTCTAGTAGCTGTTATTGTTCTTTTCATTATTCTTAACCTTTTATTTGAAGAATACACATGAAAGACAGGGGACTCAGTGAATTTTAAGTTAATTTTTTTAAAAATATGTTTTGGGTATATAAATTTTTTTAAATATATGTTCTGTGTATATAAATTTCATTTAGTTTCTTTTTGTTCAGGTTTCTATCACTTTTGTTATTCAATAGCCCACATTATGATAATAGAAAATTTGCCAAGAAAGGTGAAAGGTTGTAAGAAACTGGACTTAAATTGACTGCAGATAATCTTGTGATTAAAGCACTTTTTATACATTTTCATCTTAGGGAATTGCTTTCTTTTTTAATTTGAGAAGAATTTTTTAAATCAAAATTATGGTTACTCATTATAGTTAGTAACTAAAACATTTAGTGTGTTGTTTTGTAAATAGCCCCTTTAATGTTCATATAATCTTTTATTTAAATTACTTGAGGTTTCTCCAATGTATTCATTGTGGCAATTATTGCAGGTAATAGAGTAAATCCCTCCTTCAAGTTTTAGCTTCTTATTATTTTGTATTGTATTAAGTCTTTTATTTTTTTTAGAAAGTTCTTGCAATAAATTTTATGTTAAGCATAGATAAATTCTTTTCAATTGTGGTTGGGATAGAGTTGGTGGGTAGAACAATATATTTTGATTCATTTGGTTTATCAGGATGGTCCAATTTTCTATTTTGAAATATTTTACAAGCCTTTTGTTTCATATTGAAAATGAAATGATTAGGTTATTGGAGGAACTTAAAATTATTTTCAATGTATTTCTCCTCTTCATCTAAATACTAAGGGCTACAAATTCTGAGTGCTCTTAACTAGAATCTGATGATTATTTGGGATTTTACTTTGTTGTTATGGTGAGACTATAAATTTGAGATCATTTTTATTAATTGATTTGTGATGGACATTTAGTTTGAGGCAATTGTTAATGTAGTGTAACATGATATCTAAGAAAAGTAAAGTATTGTTTGTTTTCATTTTGTAAGGAAACACTATTGTATTGTAGAATCTTCCATATTAACCTTCCACTCCTTTCGAAAAAATGTTTCCTTCTATAAAACAAAGCCTTAACCAATCGACATTTCATTTCAGTAAAATTCAATCTTCTATTGGTTAAAACTGTAGCAAAGTCACAACAGAACCTTTTCCTGTCTAAGGTCCCTGGAGCCAAATTTAAACACCCAACTCTATATAAACAAACATATGACTTAATTCAAGTCAGTCAGTCATTAAATTTCAAGAGATTCATACAAACTCCATGCTGTCCAATTACTGACTCGCAACCACTTAGTTTCTCAACAAACTCAACGCTGCATTCAAATAACCATTGTCCGCATTGATATTTCATCACCTACAATTGACTTAAAGAGAGAACATTTTCACTACGTCAAAGTAATTGTATATTCATCAATTTAGCCTATCAGTTAAAGGCAAACAACTCTTAGCAACTTTAATTCTGACTCATAAATAACACACACACACACACACACACACACACACACACACTAACAGTTGAACAATACATTTTGATATTTTACTACGCAGAAACAGAAATTATTTTCATTTTAATAACAAGCCAAATGCATCAACATTTACTTACCACAATTCTGCACGAACATTCTTCACAACATTATCTCAATTACCAAACCAACAAAAATTCTGTTTATCTTTGCATGTGTATTTATTGTATATAAAAATATCTTTATTGTTGATCTCTAATCACGTTGTTCAGTCATTCCTTGCTATGCAATTGTCCTTATGTTCTTTGTGTAATCTATTTGTTGTGGGATAATCCAAATTGCAAACACGCATAACTTTCACCCTATAAAAATTTACCTTCTGATACACCTCACTCAGCACATGACCCACAACAGTATCTTCAGCTTTGTTTTGTTTATCTACAAGATTAGGTAAATTAGTTTTGCAGTGATAGAGTATCACCAATATATTGGAAATGCCATATATACTCATGTATTATGTAAATTTTGAAGATGGAGATATAAAATTAGCATATGTACTGCTGGCCCTGACTATGCCATTGCGCCATTGACTGAATTATATATTGATTTACTATAGTCAAAAAGTACAGTTGTATTTAAAATAAACATAATTTTGATAAAACTGATGTTTTACTTAACTGTATCCAATATTAATGCATGTCGTATTCATATATTTGTATCATATAAAATATATCATATAAAAAATATAGATATAAATCATATAAAATATATAGTGAATATGCCTCTTTTCCATTGGTTACATTTATAAGATGTTTCTCATTTCTTTTTTTTTGCTGTATGCATTTATGCAACGAGTATAGTGTTACTAACAATACTTTTATCATTCTCTTTTGCTTTTTTAACTTATTTAACTAAAAGATGGGATAAAGAGATAGAGGAAAAGAGGTTAGTCTATTGTAATTTGGTCTCTTGAAAAAGCAACTCACATGATACACAAGATACACAATAAAATAATTTTTTTTAAGTGAAAATTTGGTGGATGGAAAATAAGTGGGTACATATGATATATTGACTTTTTAGGTAAAACATTTTGGAAAGGAACAGATTCAAGAAATTCCAAGAAGATACATGCTAAAATCCCACTTAGAGGCAACCCTGTTGGTAACCCAAATATTTGTTTATAAAAATTATTATTAAATGTGAATTAGCATCGATTGGTGATGTTATGGTAGATTTTTATTATTTTAGCTATTGGTGGCGAGAGGTTTATTTTTCATTGGGTTAGATGTTTTTTGAAAAGTTTTTGCAACACAATAAATTTTAAAGAAAACATATGCAAAAAACAATATTGCATTTTTATTAAAAAAGTATTTATTTTAAACATTAAATTGTTTTTAAAATAGTGGGAGTATTTTGTCTGTTAAATCATAAAACTTTTAATTTTTTCTAAAAAAATTAATGAAAATTTATTGTACTAAGCTATGTCCCCAAGGAAAACCAACTGTACTTTGTATCCCATTATTTGTTTGCACTTCTTCACAAAATTTGGTTTCAATTAGTCAATGTATGACTATTTTAGACAGACTAACAGAAGTCACAGAATTTTATATATAGATTTAAGCATTTATTAACATGAACATTGTTGCAAATGGATTTAATATCAAAGCTAGCCATAAGTTTGTCAGTCAAATTTATTTCCCTTAGTTTTTCAATCAGGTTATTACAAAATATGTTATGTGTTGGTTGTTCCAAGGTGAGGGGTTAAAATTTTTGTTATGGCTTCTTACTAATTTGTGGGGGAGTACTATCAATATCTGATATAATGGGGAATGGCTGCTTTGTGGGTTTTTGGTATACCATAAAGTTTGGTTATTCTAGGGTGATATTCTATTAGTTTATACCATGATTTGTTTTCATTATTAATTAGTTTTCTAATTGTTCTATTAACTTTTTGCTTTTCAGTAATTATTTTCTGTTCATTTAGTTTTTCATATGTGTTGGTAACATTGAGCAGTAAATTAATTTTATCATTGCATGTGTTCCTGTTCATAATAATCCCACTCAAGTATTTCTGTGGTAAAATTCTTTCTTTATTGATTTCTAGAATATCAGTGATTATTCCTTGAATGAAGACTTTGGTTAATTCTGTGACATTTTGTCTATGATTTTTAACAGTGAAGAACAAAAAATATATTTATTATTAGTATAAATTTTAGGTCTGTTATTTTACATCAACTAATGTTTTATTACGACCAGCACTGACTTGCATTATTATTATATATATATTATGCAGTGTTACATTAGAACATGCACATGCCCACTACAAAACTGTACATCTTGTTTCAATGTTAAAAAATTTTGTTTTTAAATTTTTCTTTTATCAGGTTGGTCATGATTTCCCACCTGATGAAACGTTAAAAAAAAATTTAACATTGAAACAAGATGTACAGTTTTGTAGTGGGTATGTGCATGTTTTAATATAACACTGCATAATAAGTAAATATTTATTGCTCTACTTTTGTATTGAGCCCTGTTTTAAATTAATGTTTTGAACACTGAAATCTTACTTTTCGTTCTTTTACATTTGGAGATATATATATAGATATATAATTATTGGCAGCAAATAATTTTTTTAAACTTTAGGGCTCTTTTTTCACCAACTGGACCCTGATACACAAAAGTTCACATGACAAATGGAAAAAATCAAAAAAGATTATCAAAAGAAAAATTTCCATGTGTTTTAATGACACATGTCAAAACAATATATACAGAGTTCACCCCCAAAATATATATACACTTCAGGAAAGGAAAATGTTATCTTTCGTAGTTTTATCAAATTGTGATAACACTGTTTACTATAGTATAATATTTTCTCAGCAGATTGCATTACATTGATGGCACTCAGACAAGAAATTGAAAATGCATGTACAGCAGTCCCACTGGACACTTTGGCCAATGTTGCTCAAGCAGTAGTTCGATGTACTAATAAATATCTGGAAGCTAAAGGCCACCATTTTTAGCATCTCTTGTGATTGTCAAGTCCAAAGGTAACTTGTATTAATCTCATGGTGTCTGAATAAATTTAGTATTACAATATTTATACAAGTTTTTCCTGAAGTGTGTGTGTGTGTACATTATTTTGGTGAACTTGTGTGTATATATATATATATATATATATATATATATATATATATATATATATATATGAGAATTACTTAATTTATTGCTGTCTACACTTATAAGTTTCATGTGGATGGTAATATTGTTGTTACATAGTCTTCAGGCAATATCTATTATATTATGTTTTTACCTGTGACAGCAATATTACCGTCTACATAAACCTTAGAAGTGTAGACAGCAGTAAAATTTAATCTTATCTTTTATATTTACTTTGTTTTGTATAGCTTGTATTGAGCACTATAATCATAGTGTCTCTGTATTTTGCTTTTATTATATATTAATAGCATAGCATTAGATATCTCAAAGTTCTTTAACACAGTGTGGCATAAAGATTTGCTGCACAAGCTCTCCAGCTATGAAAGCACTGGAAGGGTTTTCTCTATTATAAAATCCTTCCTAACAGGTAGTTATTAACTGCCAGTCTTCCGAGGTACTGGCAGTCAGTGCAGGTGTCCCCCCCCCCAAGAGTCACTACCTAAGAATACACTTTGATCATTTGTAAACATCTATGCCAATGATACAATGATATATAGGCACACTTCTGAAAGTCATGATGATCAGAGATTGGCAGCTGATTTCTCTTTCAATCTAACACTAACTTCCCATTGGAGGGAAAAACTGGTTGGTTACATTCAATACCTCTAAAATTAAACTGATTACATTCCATCACTGCCAATCAGACCCTGAACTACTGCCAGTCAAGATGAATTGATGTCCCTTTGAGGAGGCCCTGTATCTTGAGAGGATATTGGGCCTCAAACTCACACCTGACCTCAAGTGGAATTTTTATATACAATCTATTTACAGGTTAAATAATTGGCTCTCTGTACCACACCAGTAAGAACCTGACACCTCATGCCCGCCTCTACTTTTATAAGGGCCTGATCAGGCTGAAAATGGAGTACTATATATATATATATATAGCACATAGAGAGCTGATGCTAATAAAATAGTGATCAATGTTTAATAACAATTATATCATTTATAATTATAAATATACATTTTTTTCCTCACTGGTAGCACAACTCTGAGTTTTATGGACAATATAATTGTTGACTCAGTTTCAGGGTCAGTTTTCAGTAAGCACCTGACAGTTGCATTGTGCATGAAACACGGAGTTGTGCTACTAGTGAGGAAAAAAAATGTATATATTATTATATATATATATATATATATATATATATATATATATTATAAATTAATTGATTTAAAATATGTTTTTTTTTAAGCTACAGTTCCAACCATGTTTCAAAAATAGAAGCTAAAAACCCCTAATTTAATTTTGCAATTAAATTAAAAGCATTAGTTCCATTTCATCTTCAAGTGAATTTTGGAGTAACTTTTAAAATTACCGGGTTTTTTAAAGACACAGCTAAAATCACGTTTCCATGGTTACAGAATATTCTACTTAAATTGAACAAGGGATGTCTAGATTTTCCTTATGTCAGTTTCATTGTATCAGTTATTAACTACAATTTGGTAAGGGGTAGGGATGTATCTTACAATGAAACCTGACATCAGTTGAATGGATGTCGTCTGAATTTTTTTTTTTTTTTTTTTTTTAAATTATTAAGGGTAAAAAAAATTCAACGTCATTTTTTAAATTTAAACATTTTCGGGGTTTTTTTTTTTTTTTTTTCCTAATACTTTTTATTTAACTACGATTTGAAATATTCTCCTTTTTAATTTTTATTTTACTATATTCTTTTTAAGAACAGTTAAATGTATTAGAATCCATTATATTATGTAGGATTATTTTAACATCAAGTTTAAGTATGTATATGAGGTTACATTTTTTTTTTTTAAATTTAAATTTATGACTATGACGGCAAAAATGGTTACTTAATTTCACTGATTTAGTAAACTTTTTATTTTATATATAAACCTAGTATTATAATGTTTCTCATGTAAGTACTAAGGACATGGGTCATTCAAAAGCTTACATCTTATGGCATTTCATATTAATTTTATTTTACTATAGGTGTTTTTTTTTTGGATTCTTTTTAGTGCGTGTAGTATTATTTAAAAGAAATTTAGGTTAGAATTCATTCAATTTAACTATAATTTTAATTTCAATTTTAAAATTACAAACTTTAAACTTTTTTAAAATATTTTCATTGTTAGTTTTAATAGACTATATTACTTTTATAACAGAAGGAAAATTACTCATAGTAAGTAAAATTATTTTTCAATATCAAAGTATACGTAAATTACAATTTTAAACTTTTATATTTAAATATTATTTAAGTAATATTAATGGAACTTACTACAAAACTAGCTAAGTCATTTCTCAGATTTAGTAACTTTTTTTATTTATTAATTAATTTATTTATTTTAAATTTATATGTAACCTAAGTAATAAAGTTTCATCTTATGGCATGTCATATTAATTTTAAAGAACAGGTTAAAATTCATTTTATTTAACATTCAATTTAACTATAATTTTAATTTCAATTTTAAAATTACCACTTTAAAATTTTAAAATATTATCATTGTTAGTTTTAATAGAATATATTACTTTATAACAGAAGGATAATTACTCATAGTAAGTAAAATTATTTTTCCATATCAAAGTATATGTAAATTACAATTTTAAACTTTTATATTTAAATATTATTTAAGTAATATAAATGGAACAGACTACAAAACTATCTAAGTCATTTCTCAGATTTAGTAAACTTTATGTATTAATTAATTAATTAATTTATTTATTTATTTTAAATATATGTAACCTGAGTAATAAAGTTTCATATGTATGTACAAAGAACAATGGGTCATACATTACCTTACATCATCTAGCTTTTGTTATAATTTCATTTTTCAGTAGGTGTTTTATTGGATTCATTCAAGTGTTTGTAGTACATTTATTATAGAGGTGTTTCGGTTAGGATACATTTTATTTAACTACAATTTTTAAAAGATGCTTATATTTGAATACGTTTTAATTACAATTTTAAATTTTAAATACAAGTTTAAAACATTTTTCCTGCCATTCCAATAGACTTTTTTTTTTTTTTTTTTTTTTATATATTATTTGAGGAAAATTTTTGACAATGATGGCATATAATAGCTATTTCATTTCTCTGATTCAGTAAATTTTTATTTTTTATAAACTTAGTAATATATAGTTTCTCTTGTATGCATAGAGAACACGGGTCGTTTAATGATCTACAAATTCTAGCTTTTCTTATTAACTTCCATTTTACTGTAGGTGTTTTATTTGATTCTTTTAGATGCCAGAAATATTTTGAGAGAGATGTTTGATTTTTTATATCTATTTATTCTAAATGAAGTTTGATGTTGGTTGAATCTTTTTTGAATTCATGGCTAGTGCAACCTATATATATTTTTATGTTATCAGGACTTTCAACGAAGAGATATTGCATTGGTATACTAATGATTCAGTACGACATTTATTTTGTAGTGGGCAATTTTGAGGGTTTCTACAGTTACATAGTTTTTGTTTATTTCCATCAGTTTTTATCTTAATTTTTCCATTGTCTAAACTTTTTTGGTTTTGGTATAAGTGTTTATTTAAGATATTAGCATTATGGTTCTTAATGATTTTTTCTAAGTTTTTTGTACAGCTATAACTTAATTTTAGTGTGTTTTTATTGAAAATAGTACTTAGTTTACTTTCACTAGGAAAATGCTTGACTATTAATGCGAGGAATTTATGTCCTAATCTGTTCTTTACCATTTGGTTATATGGGGGAGTATACCAAATAATTTTTCTACATCTGTTTTTTCTATGCTTTCCATTTTCATTTTTTATATAAGCTAGTTTTGGGTTTTTGTAGCCACTATCTTTTAGAGCCTTATTATAGCAATTGATATGCTCATCAAAAATCTTGTTATTTGCTGAATTTGTACTAATATATATATTATATATATATATATATATATATATATATATATATATATATTTATAAGCTTCTGTTATTCTACATCAAGCACTGTGTTATTAACAATCAAAATAAATTTAATTAACTCAATATGCATATATATATATATATATATATATATATAAGAATAAAGTGTTGCTGCTGACATTTCAGTTTGACCATAGATCGCCAGTGAGCAGACATAGTCAATCCCATTATTGAATTAAGTGGATCACATGACCATGGGAGAAATGCATACATAGTTATTAGTGTGATGCCTAAACGATCATCATTTCTATTCTATCCTCTATTACTATACAGACCGCTATTCTCTACTCTATTCACTATACTATTCCTCTATTTGGATCACTATAGGAATTACTGTTTGAGCGAGTATTATCGAGCAAGTACTATTAGTGTGAGTGATATTCATAGGCTTCTGACACCAGTATACTTCAATGGCGTACTATAGTTGTATCTCGATTACAAAGTCTTTACTACAACGAGAAATCATTGGCATTACAAAAGTGGCAACGAGTACTTGTTGACATCACAAAAACACACACACACACACACACACACACACACACACACAGGGTGTATCAAAAATACTTTTACAAACTTTGTGGGCAGGTTCCTCACAACAAAACAAAGACAAAAGTTCATATAAACATATGTCCACAAATCCTTCATTCTTGAGTTTAAAGTACAGTAGATGTTGTTAAATGTACAATCCAAGTTTTGTTTATGGTAGATGTCAGCCAGTGCATTGTGAACAGTGGGACTAAAATGTGCTGGAGCCCCATCATGCATAAACCATATGCATCTTTTTATTAGCAGGAGTGCATCATCTAGCAGGTCTGGAAGTGAGTTCCAAATAAAGTCCTGTAGACAGCTCCTGTAAGATGTGCTTGGAGAATATATGAACCTACCAGACTGTCACCTACAATTTCAGTCCACATATTAATCGTAAACTGATGCTGGTGTCTAGCCTGCATTATACTATGTGGATTCTGGTCTGTTCACAAATGTTTGTATAAATTTGTTATGCCATCTTTTCCAAATGTTGCCTCATCTGTAAACAAGACTGAAGAGACAAAGGATTGGCAGTTTGTGAAATAAACCATTGGCACAAGTTCTCCCATGGTGAGGGATCAGAAAGCGAAAGAAACTGCACATGTTGCAAATGATACAGATACAGAAGCTGCTCTTTAAGTATCTCCATGCAGTACTAAGAGATGTATGACATGCTAAGACCACATGATGTATGCTAATGCCTGGATTGTCCCTGACAACCTGTAGAATGTGTTCTTCATGGTCAGGTGTATGAGTGGATCTCAGTCTTCCTCAATCCATAATTTTTAGTGCCACAGATCCTGTCTCAGCAACGTGTTGATAAACAGTAGCAAAGGTTGGATGACTTGGCTGCTTTTGGTCTGGAAACACAATATGATACAGCCATGCAGCCTCACATCCATTACCATTTGCGCAACCGTATGTAAAAATCATATCTGTCTGCTCACAATATGAACATCCTGCCATTGTTAAACGGAACACTTCTCAGTTAACTCACTACTATACGCATTAAAAGTTGAAGACAGACTAGCAACAAATGTACATGAATGACAAATGTAATCTAGTCTACATGGCAACACAGTGCTATCTATCATAAACTTTCTTTAAATAACTCAAAAATGAAGGATTTGCAGACATACATTTATATGAAATTTTGTCCTTGTTTTGGTGTGAGGAACATGCCCCCTCCAAGTTTGTAAAAGTATTTTTGATACACCCTATGTGTGTCTGTGTGTGTGTTTGTGTGTATATATATATATATATAT
>CAHIKZ030002900.1:1030000-1117500 GCA_903632075.3 Acanthosepion pharaonis
GGCGAAAAAATAAAAAAAAATCTATAAAAAGGCCAGTTTTGAAGAAAAGAGGATATCAAGTTAACAATTTATTGAAATTTTAATTTCCATCATCATCACCACTTTCTATTATAGAATCAATATGTAAATTGTCATTAAACAAATTATCATTCACAATATTATCTTCGTCCTGTTCAAAATTATCTTCGGCCTCTTCATTCTCTTACCAAAGGATATCATCTTCAGAGCCATCCATGGCTGTCATGAGACAACACTTCTTGAAATCTCTGTTTATAACATCCTCACTGATGGAATCCCATTTTGGCAGTAAAATAAAATGTTAGGAAAACCACATGGTAATTTTCAACATTATTTTAGCCGCTTAGTTATGATTTTATTCTTAATGTCAAGGTCGACAAAATGTGTTTTGTAATTATTTTTTTTTTTTTTTTTTTTTTTTTTATAGATGTGTACTATACATAGGGCTAGATATATTTTTTAATTTTTGGATCATTTGTTGGAGTGTGTATTATTTATAGGTGTGTATTATTTTTCAAGAAATTATGGTAATCTTTTTTCATATATATATATATATATATATATATATATATATATATATATATATATATATATTAACATATATTGTTAAATATAATAGACAATGAATTTCTATTATGTTTGATCCTGAGCTGTTCTAAGTTTCATATAGTGGCTTTAGTTTTGGGAGAAAATATAGACAAAAACTATCCAACATTTGGAAATTTTTTTATTATATTGTTCAGAGATCTGGGCTTTCAGCTCACGTGAGCCATCATCAGATTGGTTATATGGACATTACAACAGAGGTGCTCACCATCAAAGATGACATGCTGTTATGTTTACATAGAAGTTTGTTATGCAATGATAATGGTTGTGGAATAGAAGATGCAGGTCGTAAATTCATAATGATGTTGTATACACACATGCACACACACATATATATGGAGGCATGGTGGAGTAGTGGATGGCGGCTCAGAATGAGGAATTGGAGATCCAACTTTGAATTCCAGTTGAATCCATTACATTCACTTACGTGCTAATACCCTTGGGAAAGGTATTAATCCTCTTCTTCTACCCCCAGCTATGGGTAAATAGCATGACAGACCGGATTCTATAGCCTTGCATAGAAACTGGTCTAGGAGAAGGACAACTCTGAATTTAAAACCTGCGCAAGGTCATTTGGGGACCTTGTGGTACGTAGTGCACCAGGTCTCTGTATCCGGCCCTTCAAAAGTGTGAATGGTTCTGCACAAAGCCTTCACCACTATAATCAAATCATATGTGCTAGTGCCAGGGCTGTCTGTTCCTCGGAACTAAGTTGCATGTCTCTCATATGTTGAGTATGACGGGAGAGTGCACCATATATATATATAAAATGTTTCATTAAAGACAATTGACAAGGTACTGCGATTAAGCTTCTTTTTTTTAAGCTTCATACTTGTAGAAAATACAAGTATAATAGCCTCATCCACATGTAAAATTAGAAAAAAAGAATGGAATGACTAATAATAAAAAAAAAAAAGTTAAGCACTCCAGTGGCATCAACTATGAATGTGTTGATTGTGTTTGGAAAATAAAACATTTCTATAACTAATATATATATATATATATATATATATATATATATATATATATATATATATATATATATACATCATACATTCACTTGAAAATAAAAATAAAATTGTCCTGGATAATGGCTAATAAAATATCTGAAAACATTCAGCTATGCAGAAAATTTGTACAAATTTTACACATTTTATGTCCAGAAAAGAAAAACTTATACTCAAGAAAAAAAATAAATAAAAAACTTTATTGAAGTACCTTATCAGTTGTCTTTAATGAAACTTGTATAAAAGAAGGATTGCTGTCCAAATACACAATTATCTTTATCCCATATATATATAAATGTATATTTATTAATATACTAGCTGAATTACCCATGCCATGCCATGTGTCACACATGTTTTTTGTAAGAAAATGATGATTGATTTGAAATCATTGTTATAATTTGAAGAGAAAAAAATGATGCAAGTTCAATATTACTCAATAATCTTGTTGATGGTACCTCCATGTTCTGGCTTTCTTCTACATTTTGGATAGGAGTAATTCCCTTGTTCAAATTTAAATTTAATTTAAATCAAAAGGTAAAAAAATTTCACTAGTAGGGTTTGTGCAAAAACAGCTTGATCTGACCCCTTTGATATGTATTTGATGCAATATCAGATTGAATGAAATGATGAGCAGATTTCATTTTGATTTGACAGTTGAATTGTCACAACAAATATGTATTGTAAGGCATTACCCATTAATTGGTGATTTCTTGCTCAACTTGATGTCCATATTGTCTCATTTTGAGCTTGCCAATATGACCTCCATCTTCTGGCTTTCTTCTATATTTTGGATAAGAGTCATTCCCTTGTTCAAATTTAAGTTTAATTTAAATGAAAGAGGAAACCCCTATGGATCCCCTTTGATCAAAATGAAATATACTTATCCAAGTACCCTAGGACTCATTCCCTTGTTCAAATTTAAATTTAATTTAAACCAACAGGAAAAATATTTCAGTTGGGGAGTTGTGCCCCTTGGGGACCCCCTTTGAGCAAAATGATCTTGCCAATGTGACTTCCATCTTTTGGCTTTCTACTCTATTTTGAATAGGAGTCATTCTCATGTATAAATTTAATTTAAATCAAAAGGAAAAGAATTTTTAGTAGTCACCCCCTTTGATCAAAATGAAATATACTTATCCAAGTACCCTGTGTAATGTAGTTTCAGAATATATACAGTTATGGGGGTCTATCTCTAAAACCCTAGGCAGAGTTCAGTAACAAATAGACAGACAGACTTTACATATATAATATATATATATATATATATATATATATATATATATATATATATTGTCACGTAGCCACGATTTCATTACCCATATAGGTGTTAGGCTAAAAAGCACCCCAAAGTAAAATCTTAAATAAAGAGAAAATTAGTTAGATATAAAAGAAAAATAAATAAATAAATAAAAATAGAAATTTAATCCAATGGTTTCGACTTGCGAGCGAATATATTCTATGATCAGCCATATCCTCCTCTTCTCTTCACAAATTCTTTCCCTCTTTATGTACTCTTCCACCCACAAGCCAAAAGCCCGTGAACTTTGAAGTGACCCGACGCGAGAATGACTTGGTTCCAAGATTTCGCAGCTATCAGGCAGCTGATCATAAGTGAATTCCAGGCACCATCAGGGTCTCCTGCTGCGATTCACGTGATCAGAACATACTAAGCGTGTATTGAACTTTTGGCCATCACACAAGCACTGCGTGATTTGCGCCCTATCCTCCTGCGTACCCGGTTAAGATCGAAGGGAACCCACGTGACTGTCTTTGGGGACAGCAAAAATCAAAAAAAGGATTTTCAGTTTCCCTCTGACCAGCGGCAGTTGAATGTCGCTGGGCAACTCACCCCAATTCCAAAAACAGACTGCCCACTGAGATGAAGAAGACAGCAAAGTCTGTCGACTAGGGGTGAAAGGACTGCTATGAAACTGAATCAACCCAACGAAATGCCTGTATGAGATGCTGTGGACCATCAAACACTTGTGAAAAGAAAAGAAATCCAGGAAAATTGCCGGACGGCCAAAATGTTGTTTTAGCATCAGAACTCTCGCTTCGGCGAATCAGAACTTTGTGTGAAAATATCAACTCGACTGAAAGATAAGTTGATTCTCTTGGCTCGGTCTTTTTTTTTATATGTATGTATTCGCTCATGCCTTCTGTTCTTTAATGATCCCCTTCCCCTTTGTTAAATGAATGTTCTTTTTTTTTTCTTTATTTATTTCTTTATATATATTTATGAATAAATGTTATATTTTGAAATCCATCGTCTTGTGTCTGTTCTTTGTTGATTCCCTTGTGTCACTTCCATTTCTGAGTGAAGACCGAGAAAAGATCCCACGTTTTCCTTTTTTTTAACCCGTGGTTCATCTATATGCTACAAGTTCGTAACAATATAAATATATATATATATATATATATATATATATAAAGACAAAAGGAAAATTTATCTTATCAGTGGATGAAACACATCAGCTAAGATAAGTTTTCCTTTTATCTTTATTCATATTGTCTTTTTACAGATATACTCTATCTGAAATTTTTACATATATATGATAATTTTCATGTTATGTTAAAATAATGTGAAAATAAGTGATTATTCATATCAAAATATATTTGCCTTAGGAAATAATAAAATTACCTCTTCACTTCAGAGATAAAATAAAAAGCAACTAAAAATATAGAAGATAAAAAATACCTTAAATCTTTTAGGTTTAAACTCACCAGACCAAACAAAAGGAGAAATTTCTTTTTATTTCTCTCAATGTTTTTTTTTTCTTAGTCATTTTCCACTCTCTTTTTCTCTTATTTTCTTTCTTTTCATCTTTTCACTTGTCTTTTACTTTCTTTATTTTATTTTTAACTTTTTTCTTTCTTTTTTCTTTTTCTTTCTTTCTTTTCATCTGCCTTTTTCTTTTTCTTTAATTTTGTTTGTTTCTCTCTCTGTTTTTTTTGTTGTCTTTCACCTGTCTTTTCCTTTATTCTTTGTTTTTCTTTCTTTCTTTCTAGCTGTCTTTTTCTTTCTTTCTTTCTTTTCAACTGCCTTTTTCTTTCTTTCTTTTTCTTTCTTTCTTTTTCTTTCTCTTAGTCTTTTCATCTGTCTCTTTCTTCTTAACTATCTTTCTTTCTTTCTCTTCCAGTCTCTATTTCTCTCACTAAAAAACGCAGAGACTGATGGAGCTGTGTAGAAAACTGACCTTGTCTTATCATCTGCAAGTTAATTTGTATTGGCACTGATCAATAAAATCAATGATAAGAGAATGCAATCAATATATGAACTGGTGAGAAACACTCGGTTAAATCTGCATCTCTCTATAAGCAATGGTGATGCCACTCAAACATGTTGCCTTGCTACATTGGTTTGATGGTACTCTTGGGTTTTGAGTAAAAGCTAGTACTGGAAATTGGTGGGGGCACTGAAATTTTTTTTCAAAATCTAATAAGCAGTAGGTGGAGATTGGAATAAATTGAGGTTGGAAAAATCTGTGGAGGTGGTTGGATTAGTTTATTTGAATGAAGGAATGGTATGTAAATATACAGCAATTTATTTAATGAGAGTTAAAACAATTTTCTTTCGCTTTTATTGCGAATAAATATAAACCTTAAAAAGGGTGTATGATTTATTAAAGATCTGAGGGTATTAATTTGTATGTGCATCTGATGCAATGTTTATCAGCGCAAAAAATGTAATTGACCAAGATGAAATTGCAACTGACAATATGTATTTAATTCACACTAATACCCTTGGGAAAGGTATGAATACATCTTTTCTCTCACTAGCTATGGGTTAAATAGTAGGTCAGACTGGACTCTAGCTTTGGTCAGGCCACCTAGTTTGAATTCAGAACTATGGAGAATACAGTGAGAAACTATAATGCTAAATTTCCAAAGAACAATCATGGCATTGTTACAGAATGTGTAGGCTGACCCAGAATAGTAAACTACTGGTCAGATCAATGATGACATGAACTAAGTGTTGGTGGTTTGAACCCTGTGGGGATGGAATTCTGACAATGATGATTTTTATATGAGACCAAAAAGACATAAAAACACTCTGATGGCTGCAAGAAGAAGGTTAAATTCGTTAGTGAGGGGAGCCACTACATGGCAATGAGACTTTGCCCAACCAGTTGATATGTTTCCTCTCAATCTTGCTTTCTCTTACACATGATGCTATGACTACTGTTCCTTATAAAATAGAGCAAATACAAAAAAATGGTTGTCATTGATGAAATCTATGATGTAGTGTTAGTGCCTGAAGAAGGGAAATAGTTTTTAGGAAGTCATTGGTAGACGTTGGATTTTTCATATCTGAGTAATGGTGCACAAATTTTAAATCTTAAATTCTTAGTCTCTTTCATGACGTTTACAGAATATTTTCCATTTCTTTCTTTATTAATGACTAAAAACAATTTTTGTTAGTGTTAGTTTCAATCCCCATAAGAATGACTGCAAAATACTTTCCCCTCCCAAATTTATAGGCAGGAGCACACAAATGCATACTGTTTTTTTTTTCTTGCAAATAAAATAGGCCAGTTCTCGGTTTCATCTGACTTAGTTCCGGTCTGTCTAGTTTTGAAGTCAGAATACTACATTTATTTGTCTGAACTTAGATTTGTGTGTCAACCCCAATTCTTTGTGAACTTTTTGTCATATTACTGTTGCTTTGCATTGCATATATTTTTTGCTTGCTTCATATTATTTTTCCCTGTTTTTTTCTTGTTATTGCTTATTGTAAGCTTTGTCAATTCTGTTTGTTAGACAGTTCTGTTACTTATTTTGCATTTGACTATTTGGCTACTCACTCTGCAGTTAAAAACAAAGAAAAGTAATTGCAACTAACTAACGAGCTTGTGTAAATAGATGACACAAGGAGAGAAAAGGATAATGAAAAGACAAACCTTACTAAGAGCTACAAAGGATAGGAAGTTGTGAAGAGCCATGATTGCCAACATCCTGAAGGAACATGGCACATAGAAGAAGGAAAAGAAGTTTAAATCAAGCAGTAATTTTTTTTTAATAATTTCACCCCAAGCAAGGCAAAAATGCACTAAGAGACAAGTAATTAATGGGAGTGAAAGAGGAAAGAGAAAACTTTAGGAAAAGGAACTAGAAACCCAATCCTAAACGGGGGAAAAAAACTGATGCTGGACAATCATGTCCCAGATGAAAAGAAAACTGGACTCATCAAAAATGTGGTTCTACAGAAGGATACTGAGAATTCTCTGGACAGAGCGAGTAAGTAACAATGAAGTCTTGAAAAAATATCAATCAGAAAGAGATTGTTGAAGTTTTTGGGGTGTAATGAGAAGGGAGGGTTTGGAGAACTCGACCCTCACAGAGCAAGAGAGATAATAGAAAAGCTTGCATGAATGGATGATAGAACTGGAGAAGGAGGCTTGTTAAAAGGAAAAATGTTGTTAAGAGCCATAAGGGATAGAAAGTTGTGGAGAGCCATGATCCTCTACGTCCAGAAAGGACATGGCACATAGAAGATCAGCTTTATACAGCCATTTTCTCAGATCAGTGATTAAAAATGACCTCAAGGGAATGAATTCTTTCATTCTCAAAGTAGAGAATCCTTTATTAAACTCTAGTGATTGGCCCTACAAAATGATAAAAGGCTTTACAAAATAAGAAAATCCCTGATGATGACCAGAGTGTACTTGATTGAAACATTATGGGTATAATAACATCTATATCAACCAAGATGAGAACAATAGTTTGAAATAATATAAGTATGTTGACAATTACTCAACTCTAAAATGAGATACTAAAATTAATAATAATGTCAATAAATGTTTTAAAATAAAATTGAATTTATTTGTATTTTGAATCTCAAATAACTGATATATTTGTGTCAGTAGAAATACTATTAAATATTTTCTGTAAAACTGATTTGAGGATTTCACGTTGGCTCAGTCAAAGACATTAATCCATATTTTTTCTAGTTTTTAATATTGATCTCCTTTTTAATTCTTTTTAGAAATATTTTAATAAGCATTCTGAAGAATATTGTCTGTTCATCTATGTTTCAATCCAAGTTTTATGATATTGGGATCTAAAATTGGGTTAACGGAAAAGCAAAAAAAAAACATCACATAGCAGGGTTGCATTGGTGTCACTTCTGAATTTCATTTAAAAGTGTTTATCTATTTGTGTATAATGCATATTTTAATGTTTATGCAAGGAAAGTTGGCTCTCTGTGCTGCGCCAGGAAATTTTTCTCCCCGGAATTGATACTTCAAATATACAAATCAACCATTCGTCCTTGCATGGAGTATTGCTGCCATATATGGTCTGGGGCATCTTCTGTTTACCTCAGAGTTCTTGACAAGATCCAGAGACGGATATGTAATATAACTGGCCCTGATCTGGCATCTCGTCTACAGTCACTCTCTCACAGATGCGCCGTCGCCTCTCTCTGTCTTTTCTACAAATACTTTCATGGTAATTGCTTTGATGAGCTGCTTTCACTGGTTCCCAGACTCCATGAATTCAAGCGCCCTACGAGGCTGGCATCCCGCTCCCACCCTTACACTGTAGAAACTTTTAAATGTAGCCGTCTCTTCTACTTCAATAGCTTCATGTCTCGCACCTCTCGCCTGTGGAACACCCTTCCCTATTACTGTTTCCCTGAGAGCTATAATCTCTAACTATTTAAATGTAATGTCAATCGACATCTCCAGTTACCTTGATTTATCCACTATCCTTCTCCTCATCCTTTCTTCTATCACTCCTATCTGCTCTCCCTCCAAATCTTCTATGACCCCCCTGTATCCTAGTGGCTTCACGCCTTGCTTGGGGCGTAATGCTTAAAAAAAAAAATGCTTTTTAAATGTTTGGGTATAATGCACCTTTTAATGTCCATGTATGATGTCTGTTAATGTTTGTATATAAATGTTTGTTTATAATGGGTCTTTTAACGTTTTTGTATAATGTGGCTTTTAATGTTTGTGTATAATGTATCTTTTAATGTTTATCTGAAAAAGCTTGTAAAGATAACTGAATACATTTGGCTTTGGTATTTGACAAGAAGTAGATGGTAAGGATTTTGCAGAGGTGTGTTTACTCCAGATACATTTTCCTTGAATTGCTTTCTATATTTGGTATCTGCCTGGCAAGTTAAAATATTTACCCCATTAAATCTTCATTCCATTAAAAAAAATTAAATAAGATTAAAATAAAAAAAAATAACATTAGTCAATAATAATACCATCAAAAGTTACTGAATCCCAAGCAGTTCCTGATAACCTTGCAAAGTAACTGATAATAGTAATGGTAATATTAGCCATTTCACTACAACGAAACATTTGCTGTTCATTGACCAAGCAGCCAGTACTAATATCAGTTGAAATTTATTAAAAATCTTTCTCTTAAAACACTTTATTTGGGAAACAGTTTTCTCAAGTGTAGTAGCTGTTATTGCTCTTTCCAGTATTAATGGAGTTTTCCTTCCAAAATTTCTATTTGAAGTGGTGTGGAATGATAATATCTTAATTATGTCATTATTTTATCTTCAAGTTACATATGCTATCCATTTTAGATGTTGCTGCTGTTGGTAGTTCTCAAGTGATAAACTCAAATTCTAAATTAGCACTTACACACATGCTCCTGAAAAAGGTAAGAATCCATCTCCCCACCAGCTATGGGTTAAATAGCAGGGCAGACTTGGTCCTATAGTGTGGTTAGAAAGCAGTCTACCAGAGAAAGAAACAGCAACCTACTGCATGAATATCTGCCTACTAAGTCATGAATTGAAAGAGATATCATTGCCCAAGCATGTTTGGCACTTGATGAACTGTCTGATATAGGGGGGGGTCAGTTTAAACTGATGCCAAGATGATATAGGTGAAATCTTTCATTAACTCTAATGATATACAGAGTGAGTCAAAAAGTATAACACAGTTTCTGGTATGTCACTTTGTTAATATTTGTCATGTAAATTGTTAATTTTTTTTAACTCTTTCAATAATAGCTTGATGAGAATTTTCCTAGAAAGTGGATTGTACAATATGATTCATACTTCTGAAATCAAGAAAATCTGAACTTTAAACAAAATGGCTACAACCCTAACAAGTTAAACTATTTTGTGTTATACATGAACAAATATGTTAATCCTTTTTTATTATTATTTTGAACTATTGCTCTCATCATGATTGATATAGGTTTTATTATAGACACAACATTTCAACCAAGTACCCATTGGACATCATCTGGTGTCCATTGTTTGGCTGATATGATATTAGTTGGTTATTGTATTGTTTGTCCCTGTGATACCAGTTATTGTTTGTTTTGGAACAATGTTTCATTACCTAATCCAGGGATTGAACTTAGGACCACTAGATAAGAGCAACACATGTATAATCAACTCTTAGATCTACTATGCTACTGTTCCAAATATCATATTAACTCTATCATACATAGAACAGAGTTTAAACTTCTTTATCTCTTTTGATTTAAATTTTTCTTTTTTGAATGCAAGATTATAGAGATTTTTGGAAATAATAAGGTGATATTCACATTGCACACTCATCCAAATACAAAATTAAAGGTCAAACTATTTTGATCAACTGATGCACGGTTGTCAGCAAAAGAGACAGCCATAGATGAGAGCTACATATTGGAGATGTCAAAATCAAACAAGTACAGAAATTTAACCACCTGGTAAGTATTTTAACAGATGAAAATGTGACAACTGAAATCTGAAGGCACATTAGCATACTGAAAGATACCTTTCCAAAAGCTAAGCAAACTATTAAGAAAGAAGAAATTTTTGTTAGAAGCAAAGAAAAGATCGCTGAACTGCTGTGTTATATCAATCCTTCCATATAGCAGTGAATGATGGAAAATCTCCACACAGATGAAGAGGAGACTTGAGGCAGCAGGAATGTGGTTCTACAGAAGGATGCTGAGAATACCATGGATGAAACTTGTGAACAATGAGGAAAATGGAAGCAGAAAGGACACTTATAATGAGAAAGAGATACTTGATATTTTTGGGTATGCATAATGAAGAAAGAGGACTTGGAGAATTTGATACTCACAGGACAGATTGAAGGCAAAAGAAGCAGAGAGAAACAGTGAGTAACCTTCCTAACAACCTTGTACCAATGGTTACATCTAGTAATTTCAACAGTAAAATCATGGGACCTCTCTACTAACCTAGACTTCTCCTTTAGATGCTGTGTCCATTTAGAACATAAGTGATCTCTCTCCACAATTTCCTGTCCTTCGTAGCTCTTAATAAATTTTGTCTTTTTGTTATTTCTCCAAAAGCTTCTTCTGCCATATATTCACACAAACTCATTAGGTAGGTTATATGTTATTTTCCTCTGTACCTCTCGCCTTCAATATGTCCTGTGAGTATCAAATTTTCCAAGCCCTCTTTCCTCATTATGTGCCCTAGAAATTTCAACTCTCTCTTCCTGATGTTAAATATGTTTCTTTTTTCTCTAAAACTTCATTGTTGCTCACATGTTCAGTCCATGGTATCCTCAGCATCCATCTGTAGAACCACATTTCTGTTGCTTCAAGTCTCTTCTTCATCTTTGAGGAGATTCTCCAACATTCACTGCCATATAGGAAGACTGATATCTTGTAACACTTGAATAATCTTTTCTTTGCTTCTAACAAAACTTTTATGTTTCTTAATACCCTGATTAGCGTTCGGAATGCATCTTTGGCTATCCAAATGAGGAAAACTCATTAGAACAAATGCCATGAAGATATTTATAAAAAGGCACAGGGAAGCTATGTTATAGCAGTCAGAAAGTGATTGAAGTCAAGATGCCAAACAAGACAAATTAGTTAATAAAAGAAAGAAAAGTAGTACACAGTAGCAGTAATCAACTGGTATTTGTTGTAGTCACAGGTAATAAGTGTAGACCAATAGAATAGCCAATGGCGTAGTCCACTGGGCATTGTCATAGACTTAAACTCTGTCGTACCTACACATCCATCTGTATTTATGATGGACACCAGCCAATCATATTCCAGTGAGGGAGAACACAGGTGTATGCATATTCCATTATATCAGTATTAGAGGACAAAAAGATGTCCTTAAAAACAATGAAAAGATTATGAGACTATCTTTTATTTAGCTAATTTTGTCACAGATCAAGTAAAGACAAAGTGACAGAGATGAAGTTCTACTGACAAATTTTAAGAATACTATGGACAGAGCACATGACAAATAGGGAAATTTAAGGTGATCAGGAACAACAAAGACAAACTGCTGCTCACAATCAGGAGACAGTTTAAAGTTTTTTTAATACATAGTGAAAAAAGAAGGCTTGAAGAGTTTGACACTCACAGGGTGTATTGAAGGAAAGAAAAGCTGGAGGAAACAGAGTAACCTACTTAACAAGTTTGTGTTAATAGCTGGTCAAACAAAGACCGCAAAGATAAAGTGGGGTCATAAAGGAGCAGTAATTACTTAGAACAACAAAAAGCCGGAAATTGTGGAGAGCAATCATCATTCACATTTTGAAGGGATATATATATATATATATATATATATATATATATATATATATATATATGCATGTATGTAATAATAATAATAAAAAATAAAATGATTACTTATAGGACATAACATGCTACTTCCACATAGTCAAATCACCCTTATTTCTCCTGTGTTCCAAATGTAAGAAAGAAGTTCCACCTAGCTCTTCCCAAGATCTGCTACTTTATGGAACAGACTCCCACATAGATGCCTTAACCTCTTCAAGTCAAGGGTCAATCATTATCTATTCTCCTTATCCTTCTTACTATTTGTAAAGAAATTGGAGAGCTGAGTTCAAATTCCAGTCATTTGTTACCTTCACTTATGTGCAAATATCCTTGTGAAAATGTCTGAATCCATCTCCTCCTCCCAATTATGGGTTAAATAGTAGGACTTGTATTTGGAAAAATCATTTGTTATTCTCTAAAAAAATTGTTAATGAAATATTCACTTGCAAAGAAAAAAAATATTCTTAAAATCCAAAAATATGTTTTGGCATTAAAAGCATTGATAAACCTTAAAAAATGAAATCAATCAATCAATTTTTACTACTTCATTTTCCACTCATGTCTCACACATTTATCATTAACATTAACAAAAAAAAAAAACAGATACTGAAATACCATTATTAGTAAAAAAAAAAAACAAGTATAATTTATTCTCCTGATGAGTGGATTTCAAAATCTATGGAATTTTGAGTCATAATAATCATTTTATTTATTATTACAATCTTTTGCTTCACCAGTTCTAACCTTTCTGGCTAAGACCTACCACACCACATACACTGAGATGAACCACCCTCATTCTCTCCATATTCTGATAGTTTCTTACCGCAAACCACTACTTTGTAGAACCAACTACCAAAAGGATGCTACAAACTTATCCTGTTGAAATCTAGGGTTAACTGTTATCTTTCACACATATCCTCATAAATTGCATCTCTTACTCTTAATGCTCACACAACAAATTCCTTCAGTAACCCTCTACCTTAAGTGGCTCTTTGGCTTTGTTTAGAGTGAACATTAGTAAAAAAAAATAAATAAATTGGTTAAAATTCAGTATCTGTCCATATTTCTGAGATGAGGTATTATGTACACTATTTACATTATTCGGATTATTGTCCTCATCTTTGTCATCATATTGATCACGTTTCGGACATTGTATGCTCCGGCCTTCTTCAGGTGGTTGGAATGTCGAACCAAACCCTTTATTTTGCTCACTGGGGTAGACTGTTGTAGTTCCACGTGCAATGTTCAATGGAAGTCAGTTATCAGTTATGTCCTGTGGAGGGGAATTAACAGGAGATAACTAACATCCATTAAACATGGCACATGTAACTAGAACAGTCTACCCCAGTGAGCAAAATAAAGGGTTCATTTTAACATTCCAACCACCTGAAGAAGGCTGGACCGTACAACAGCCGAAACGTTGTGATACATATGGTGACAAAGATGAGGACAATAGTCTGAATAATGTAAATAGTGTGGTTAAAATTCATAATGTATTGTCCCAAGTTTCCAATTTGCAAGAATCATCATTGGGGTGGATGTACAATAACACAAGTGTTTATTTGGTTTCCCTGGGAATGTTTACTAAATTTCCTCCTCCCCACATCCTACAGATGCATGCTGAGATTGCTTAATTAATAAAAATGGGCAGTACTTGGTTTTACCAACACATTTTTCTTTCTTGTCTTGAAGTCAGAAGGTTATAACAACTTGGCTGTATCCCATTTCTATATGAACACTGTTTCTTTTTTTACTATATTATAATTGTTTTACTTTGCAATTATCTTATAATTACCTTGCCTCGTATTATTTTATTGTTTATTTCTTGTATCAATTTGTTCCTTCTTATTTTTCTTGTTATTCAGAATTTTGTCAATTTTGCTTAAAAATGTCTGATTATTCAACATTATATCTTTTGTTCCTTACATTATGAATGTGTTGTATTCATTAAATATTATATAGATAATCTATACAAATAGAATGAAGTGTCAATATGTCTCTGTGTGTGTCTGTTTGCATACTCTAGTCTCAGAAAGTACTCAATGGATTTCAACCAAACTTTGCATGCCTTTGATACTTCCTGGGTCATAGCTGATGCAATGTTGACCTAGGGTAACAATGAAAAGTGAAAGAAGCCATTTCTCATGGAAATTAAATATTTATTCCCACATAAAAAATATTGCAGGAAATGAGGTAACTCAACTTTTGGCTGTAAATTAATGTGTGGTTACTTCCCTTAGTCATTTTAATAATCTATACAAATAAAATGAATAAGGCATATTTTGGCAGCAATAATTCTTTCAAACATGTTTGGTTAAATAATATCAACAAATTCTGTCTGTGAAATTTTTATTAAATTTTTCAAATTTCTGAATTAGTTGTTTTATGTTATTGGTAATTTTGCCAAAGTTCATATTTATTTTTATTTTATATTATTTTTTTCTCTGAATACTTTCGAATTTTACTACATACATTTTCAAGGATTATTTTGTCTATAATTATGTAACAGTTTTTGTTTCATTCCAGCCTTCTCACATTTGATGGAACCAATTTCAAGTCACTCAAAGTGGCACTCATTTAAATGGTCAATCTGATATTTTTGTGTATTTTTCTTTCTTTTTTTTTTTATTTTCAAACATACTTTCATATGCGATCCCCAATGGAGTAAGATACCTTATTTAATGTTGGCTGCTTTTCTTTTATTACAACAGCCTCCAGAATTTGGAGTCTTTCTTTACACTGTGTCCTATTTAAAATTTTGGTGTTTGTAAAATGAAGTGTCTGGTTGTTTTTTTTTTTTCTTTTTTTTTTTTTTTTGACAAAATTAGTTCTCGAGCAACACTGGGTACCTCTGCTAGTATAGATATATAATAAAATAAAATAACCTTTGTTGTTATATAGATAATAAAGATCAACAAAAATTAATGTTACTTTAAATACATCTATAATTTTATTTTAGTTTTATTCTTTTCATTTTAATTCCCAATGAGATTTTCATAGACTCCTTTTTAAAATAATCACTCTGTTTTGTCTATATTCTTTAATGTATAAAAAAACTGAAAAATTTTCTTCACAGGAAAAAAACATTTAGAATATTTTGCCAAAAATCAAATGTGATTCTTAAAAAAAAAAATGACAGAGAACAGTGACTCATATTGACAAGTAGCTAAAATGTCATTAGTTGTTTAAGAAATATTAAAGGACTAATGATAATTATTCTGATTCTTACCTGGATGCCAATATCAACCAATCAAATTACTTAGTACTCCTGACACCTGAAAATAAAGTGAAAGAGAGGACATTATTAAAAGTGATTGAACAATTGGTTAAAATAAAATTAATAAAAAAACATTCAATTCATATTTTCATTGCAACAAATTCTATCATAATATTTGCTTCTGTTATCAGAATCTAATGGTAGTTTAATTGCTAATAATTAGCAATTTTCATGCTTTTTTCATCAAATGCTACAATTACTCAGTCATTATTATGACTATTCAAGTAAAACTCATTTGATACAAACCACAAAGATGAGGGTATTAATCTTAACATAAATATTCATGTGAAAAAAAATACAACCCTATGTGTTTCTCACCACTAAGAGAAAAGGCATTAACCAATAATGTTTTTGAACAGGACTTTTTTTGTTGATAAACCTTGATTTTTGAGCCTGTTTATGGCAACACTGTCAGATTCACTGCAATAAAAATGAAATGTTCTGGAAAAAGTAGAAAGAAAATTATTCTTTTGGATTACCATAATTTCCCATGTATAACACATTTTTTTTCTAAAAAATAATAAGCAAAATTAGGGGTGCGTATTATGCACAGCTACAAAAATGCCTTTAAAAAATAGCCGTTTCATAGGTGGATTTCAGTTGTGAAATGACTACTCACCACAAACATATGATAATTTGACACTAACTGATTGTGATTGTAACCCCATAAGGATGTCAAGTACAATTATATATACATAATACTTACAAATGTAAAATAAAATAAGAATTATCATAAAACTAAATTAGAATAATATTATTCTATGTTTAAAACCATTTTTTGTGAAAAACTGCATACAGATCTGGTAAATTGCATATTTTATCAAACAAAAACAGGTTAATGAGTCTGTGCAGTAGGCACAATATAAGTATTTCCTTTTCCTTTTAGAATTGTGATGATTGAAAATTTTTCTAAATATCTTCAATTACAGCTTGAATAAGATTAGGAAATGCTGGCCGTAATGAAATTAGAGAGGTACAATTTAAAGGGTTTGATTACCAAACAAGATGTGCATATTATGTGTAAGTAGAAGTATTTTACCACACTTTCAGCAAAATTTTAGGGGTGTGTATTATGGATGAAGGTGTATTATACATGGGGGAATTATGGTACTTTTTAACAATCAGAAGAATGAAATCTGAAACTTGTGATAATTTGAAAAGGTACCTCCATGAGCCTGTTGACCTAAATATCAAGAAGGTCTTCAGCTGGGTAAAATCATTATTTGTTTATGCCTTATCAGTGGAAGGTCACACAGATGCAAATGAAGCACATTAACATTTTCAGCTGAGAGCAAGAATAGCTTTAGACTCTGAAACAACACATGGCTTACCTAAACTCCAAACAAGTCAAAGCAAAGAACTGACCTTGTTCTTTTGAAAATATCTTCAAGCAGATGCAGACTAAGCCTTCCTAGAAGATTCTTTACTGTCACCAGAAGTTGTCATCCATCATTATCCATCCACTGAAGAACAGGTGTTTGCTACTATGACCGACCCCTTGACTGCTAACTGCTAAGTCAGAATATTAACACCATGTGACCTTTTACAGTATCCCTTTATCAAGGATAATTTTTAACATTATCACCTGTAGTAGCAATTGACATGCAGTAGTTATAATGAAATTACTAGATTACCTCCCTTGAAGGGAACTCTCAGGAAGTGGAGAGTAATAAATGCTTCACAGAAAAAAATAAAACTGCTTGTCACATAACATTGTAGACTTGTCATATTAGAATATTTCTTTGAACTGATTCCTATATTCTCGCAGCTCCTGACTATGGACTAATGCATACTTTTACAATGATTAGATTCAATCACTTGAATATCTTTATCTACCTAGTTTATTTTTTTTAAGATACTCAAAAGAATATTTTGAGCCACTCTTTGGGGCGCAACTTCGTTTTTTCTTTTTCATAGAAATTTATTTCGGCAGCAGGGGAGAAAATAAACAGTTGGCGGTGCTGGGTGCTTCCACAAGGCTTTTAGAATATTTTCTGTTCAATTTCAGGCAAAAGTCCTGCCAGAAAAGAGCGCAAGACTTCTTCTTTCTTGTGCACCTAATGAACAAATTAATTATATTTTTTATGTATGGAAAAATCACCATACTATTCTCAAGAAACATTTTACAATTTTTTAAAATAGCTTTGAAGTGTAAAACTATTATCGGGGAGCCCTTGTTCAATTTGATAATGGCTTATGAAAGCCAAAAAGCACTCGGATGACATTGAACAATTTATGTTCAAATTCAAGTCACTTCAGGAAGTACCTGACTCTGCCTGACCCCACACACATCTTTACTTCTTTTCTTTTCAAGAAATTTAGTCAGATTACTTCTTCTTTTTTTATTTTAATCATTTCTATTCTCCATTTCAAGCTAAAAAGACAGTAAAAGCCACTAAAAGTAAATATCAAAAAAAATGACATTGTCACTTGAAGTATGAGAGAATGTGTGATTATTTTATTTTAAAAAAGCAAACATTATTCTTGAGTATGAGAGAAGAAAAAGATCAAAAATAAAAGAAGAAAAAGATGATGATTGACACTGCATTTAAAATTTTGAAAATCAAACTTGACTGGAAAGCAAGAAGACAGAAAAAGAGTTCTGCAAGCAAGAAGTGCGAGAGAAGAAACTGTTGACATAGAACTTATAGTTAGATCTAGCCATTTCAACTGTAAAATGATGAGACCTAGCTGCCAATCTAGTACTGCACTTAAATTCATAAAGTCTAGGTACCAAAAATGAAATCTCATCAGAACAATTACCATGAAAGTATTTATAGAAAAAGGCACAAGAAAGCTACATTATGATGGGAGGAAAGTGACAGAAAGCAAGATACCAGTTCAAGACCAATAATATTTATATTATTATATTTGTATTAGTATATAATAATTTATATTATTATATTATTTATATTAGTATTATATTTTTTATATTAGTAGGTATTCAAAGGTAAATAATATCAGGTATAAGCAGAGATAATTCCTAAAAACAACTATTTTTTTTTTTTTTTGCAATGAGATATTTTTTTGCATATGTGAATTTAAGTGTGTTACTAGATTGGCCTATAGGTCCCACCCTTTTACTGTTGAATTAGTTAAATGTAACTGCCACTTCTACTCCAACAGTTTCTTTTCTTGCTTTCCAATCTCTGGAACTCCCTTTCGTTTACTTGTTTCCCCGAATAGCTACAATCTTCAAAAATTTAAATGCAGCATCAATCACCATCTGCTATCTTCTTGAATCCCGTTCATCTTTTATCCTTTCTTCTGCCCCTCCTATACCTAGTCTTTTCTCTCACCTTCACTCTCTGTAACCTCCTAGCAACATTCCTGCTTTGCTTGGGGTGAAATTATTTTAAAAAAAGATCTGTATTTGTATATTGATTACAGATATCAAGTTCTGTAGCAAGAAGCTACAGGAAGATTAAGAACAGGCAAACAAGTGCTCCATTTCTCTTTTAATCTGTCTGGCCATTTGAAAATCAACCATATGGAATAATGGTTTATATGCCCTTTATGCTAGTGCAAACCATTTGACCTAACAAATTTTGTCTATATTAAAATTATACTTTATTTTAATGCAAACTGGATATAGCAACTGTCTATATTTCTGACATGAGATATTGTAACTATTTACACTATTTACATTGTTTGGACTGTTGTCCTCATCTTTATTGCCATACTTATGATGTTTCAGCTGTTGTATGCCCCAGCCTTCTTCAGATGTTGGGATTTCGAACTGAAACCTTAGCTCACCAGGGCAGATTGTTCTAATTCCCCATTCCATGCCTTTGGCTATATCAATTTCAGTTCAAAGTTTGGCTTGGTTTGTTTTATTTTACAGCATATCAACCTCAATGGGTTATTTAATGTCAATAAAATTTTTGTTGCTGGTAATATTTTTTCCTTCATAAATCTATTTTTGTGTTGTGGTACGATCCACCTAATTTACATAGTGGAGTACCAACCATATAAATATGGGTTGGTACCAAGAAGACAATGGAGGAAGTAAGAAGAGATCCAATCCAGAGACTCTGCCCGACTGCGATTAAGTCAACCCATTCTACAGGAACAGTCTTCCCAAGAATATACCAAAACTAACTGTAAATATTGTGTACCTTTTCCTTGTTTCAATACATTTTGTTAACGTACATTTTGTGTTGTATTATTATTATTCCATGCTTATCCAAGCTTCAACATTTTGGTAATATTTTTTTTTCTTCAAAAATGTATTGCTGGCAATAATTTTTTAAAAAGAAGTATTTCTGGTATTAAAATCTATTCCAGTTTGGGGTTTAACTATTTGCCCATTGCTGGGATCCTAACAGGTAATACCACCCCGGGTCGGGGTGGACCTGGGAACACCAGCAATTAAGAGGTGGTTCCACGCTCCTCAAAATCAGAAGCCTTGCTGTTGGACGTATTTTATCGTCTTACCCAGGATGCGGATGTAGTTTATCATCATACCCAGGACGGTTCAGTTCAGAGGGAAGAAAAATTAGGCGAGTTGAGTTACTAAGGGAATTTAACTGAAACAGATATCCAAAGACATGGCAGGTGGAATTAGAACAAACTATCCCTGTGGACTAAATGAAGGCCATCAGTTTGAAATTCCTACATATATTACCTCAAGAAGGCTGGAGCATGCAATGGCTGAAACATGATGAATATGGTAATACAGATGAGGACAACAGTCTGAACAATGTAAATAGTGTAAATGGACATAACAAATTTAGTACTGTAACATATTCTGGTGTCCTTTATCCATGCTCAAACTATTTGACCTAGTGTTAACATAATTGTTATAAATATATATACAACAAATAAAACTATTTTGACTGAAATTTGTAAAAAAACAAAATTACCTATTGGGAAGCAAGAAAGGTGTAAGATGGTGAATTAAATATTGGTGTAGTGGTGACCAATACTCAGCCAACAGTGAGGGATTAAGGGTAAGGGTGGTGGCTATAAAAGAAGAATCATGACAGGGAGGGAGGTTCTTTCCTGTTTTATGGGCATCAGATTCAGGTAGAGGTGTTGTCAAAAGAAAGAGGTGGGATGGAGGTAGGAGTTAGACTGTGAAAGGTTAGCAGCCAATGTAGCAGACGAAGACAGGAGATAAGATGAAAATTTGTTATGTCCTGTTGATACCAAGTGTCAGAGAAATCCCAGGTGAGTCTAAACTTTACTTTTTTTGCATTCCCCTGAACTACAGTTTACAAAACATTAACCTAATGCTGTCAAGCTTTGTCTATATTAAATTTACACTGCTTTTTTTTAATGCAAACTGATGCAAATTTTGCACTGTGTCATATTGCTGTGTTCTTTATGCAAGCTCAAACTATCTGAGCTAGCATTAACAAATTTTCTGTAAGCACATATATAACAAAGAAAGCCATTTTGACATTGACTTAGCGCAGTTAAATTCTGCTGAAAAGGGAAATTTGCTGATAACTCATTTGCGTTACAGTTGAACATTTCCCAACAAAGCATTTACCAGTTTCACTGTTATTTTTATTCAGAGGCATACATACATTGAGGATGTGATATAGAGTACAAACCAAATGAATGATGAATGCGTCTTGGCTGGTGTTCAAGATTTTCCGTAAAGAGATTGGAAATAAATAGATCATGAGACAAAAATCAATGGGAACATAAAGCACAAATAAATAAATAAAAACAAATATCAACTTGTATCAAATGTATTTTCAATTTTACAGACCTTTATTCCAAAGCTTGTTTCTTGTATACATCAATGACTCCATTATATTATTAATATTATTATTATTATGAGAGGATAAAGAACAAATAGGAACATGTTGATCAATCTAACATGTTTCACTTTTATTAAAGCTTCATCAGAGAATTAGATATGGAAAAAAAAAGACATCCTGATATTTTTATTTTTGTGATGTTTGATTTCCATTGGTCAGTCAGGCTTCACATCTATTTGACTTGTTAAACAACATTAGTATAATTTATGGTGTTCTGAATTAAGGGAGAGATGACACATCCTTTCAAAGTGCAAAGAAATTAATGGATTTCAAGCCTAAGTGAGAAAATGTAAATATTGCTTTATGGATTTAAGTGTATCATAATTCTAGTTTGTCAACATTGTATATATATTATCATTATATATTAGAGTGTACCATAAGTATTTACCTTTTTCACAGGCTTTTACTTCAAAGCTTATTTCATGTGCAAATCTAAAGATTATCTCTGACGCCACTGTATTATTATTATTATTATTATTATATATATTAGCGTGTATCAAAAGTATTTTCGTTTTTTGATAATCCTTTACTGCAATGATTATTTCATGTAGAAATTTAAAAATTTTATAGGAATTAGATCTTATATACATTTTTTAACCAATAAAATCCCATCAGAATGCTTGATAAACAATAATTACAAGAGCAAATACTGCCAAAATACTTGGTGGGTGTAGACCTATCACATCTTATTTCTTGGACCATGGGCATCCCTGAGGTGGTGTAATGGTTAGCAAGCTTATGACTGAGTAGTGAGTTCGATCCTCACTGGGTGCCCCATACTTTTGGCCTTGTGCCACATCTAAGCTATGTTTGGAAAATCACTATTTCTTGGACTTTTTAGAAAATAAAAATAATAACTCCCTTTAACATTCCAGCAAATTTGAGAAAAAGATTTTGCAAGACAGACTGAAATTATTTTCTAACTAAAGAAAAACCTTGTATTCAAAAAGTTTGCACCTCTATGTGAAATTAGATTTTTTTTTTTCTTAAATTTCAGAAATATTCATGTAATGATAAACAAATTATGAATGATTTTAATCTGTAATATTAGAAAAGCCCTGCTTTGTAGATCGTGTAATTACATATTTTCCCCCCCGGTGCTTATGATCTACATTCAATATCACTTAAAAAAAGGTAGAACTTTGAATGTTATCACTTCAATCAAACTTGAACAGTTATTTAACACAATCTTCCTTAGATGCATCCTAGTTCATATGTGAATCTGAGGACACTAAAACTATGACTCCATTATATTATTAATATTATTATTATTATTATATATTAGAGCGTACCATAAGTATTTCCCCCTTTTACAGATTTTTACTCCAAAGTTTATTTTATGTAAAAATCTAAAGATTATCTATGATGCCAGAGTATTATTATTAATATTATTATTATATATTAGGATGTATCAAATGTATTTTTGTTTTTTTGACAATCCTTTACTGCAATGATTATTTCACGTATAAATTTAAAGACTATGAGTCCAGTATATTATTAATATAACTAGAGTACCAATACCATAAAAAATGATGGCAATTGTTAGAAAGTTTTAATAGTGAGATATAAGGAAACAAAAGTCTTGAAACAATTTATTGTGATTCAGTCAAGTAAAGAATTCACTACTAAAGCAGAGGCCGATAAACCATTCCCTTTATATTTTATAGATGTTCAATGGTATTTATGATTCATTGATTATTTCTGGTATTATATAAATAATTTCTGCTTAATACTATTTCATGTTTAAAATGTTATTTGTTTAATATAATAGTGAAATGGAAATATCTCTTGAGAAAAAAAGATGAGCAACAGAATGACAAAGATAGTAGTGACAAAACCTACTTCAAGACCAAGTTGAAGCAAGGCGATCACTTAGTGGATAAATATATCTGAGTGTCTCACATGAAAGGCTTGAACAAATAAGACTACAATCTAAGAAATGATTAATTAAATGGTTCATTTTACTTATAAACTAATTTTGTTTAAATGCAGATAACTATTTTATTTGTATAGATTATTAAAATGACTAAGGGAAGTAATCACTCATTAATTTACTCCATCCTGGGTATGATGATAAACTACATCCACATCCTGGGTAGGACGATGAACTACATCCACATCCTGGGTAGGACGATAAACCGCATCCAACAGCGGGGCCTCTGATCAGGAGGTTTTGAGGAGTGTGGAATCACCTCTTAATTGCTGGTGTTCCCCAGTCCACCCTGACCTGGGGTGGTAGCACCTGTTGGGGTCCCAGCTATGGGCAAATAGTTAACACCCAAACTTGTGTAAAAATAGGTTTTAATATCAGAAATACTTTGTAATAAAAAAAAATTATTACCAGCAATAATTTTTGAAGGAAAAATTATCAGCAATAATTAAAATTTACAGTGAAACTTATACTGTTAGAGTGTGTAGATTTTGATCTAGTGTGAACAAAATATTACCAAGTGAGTAATTCAAAAAAAACCTTTTATGAAAATAAAACCATCATAGATTGTAAATTTCTGAAAAGAAGTTGGATTGTACTCAAAAATGAGTAATTGAAAATGGTTCAAATATATATGTATACATACACACCTTTTTTACCAAACTATTGCTATAAATTTATTTAAAAAGATTTGTTGGTATTAAATGATCCACTGAGGTTGATATACCATGAAACAAAGCAAGCAACCAAACAATCATTAATTTACTAACTTAAGTTGATTTTTCTGCTACAGATGAAACAGAAAATATAAATAAATACACATTGATAATTATTATATGGTTTCATAATTATTATATATTAGAGCACATTGAAAGTATGTTTGTTCTTTTACAGACCTTTACTCAAAAACACTTCTTGAAAACATCTAAAAACTATGACTCCACTATATTATTATTATTAATATTAATAATGCATATTAGAGGGTATAAAAAGTATTTTTGATTTTTGATAATCTTTTACTCCAAAGATGATTATTATTTATTATTATGGTACATCAGAAGTATCTTTATTCCAAAGCATATTTCATGTACACATCTAAAGATGATCTATGATTTCACTATATTCTTCTTCTTCTTGTATGTGCCATGTCTCTTCAGGAGATATGCTATCATTGCTCACCATAACTTTCTATCCTTTGTAGCTCTTAGTAAAGTTTATTTTTCACCTTCTGGGTCTCTATCATTAAATTTACACAAGCTTGATACATAGGTTACTCACTGTTTCCCTCTGTCTCTCTTGCCTTCAGTATGCCCTGTGAGTGTCAAAGTCTTCAAACCTTCTTTCTCTATTATGACCTGGAAGTTTCAACTGTCTCTTTCTGATTCTAAGTGTTTTTTTTTTGTTTCGATTTTCTTTAAAGCTTTCTTGTAAACTCACAGATTTTGTTCATGGGATTTTCAGCATCATTCTATAGATCCACATTTCTGTTGCCTCAAGTCTCCTCTTTAACAGTGTGGTGATGCTTTTGGAAGCCATCTTTTGCTTCTAATACACCTTTGGATTTTGTTATCACATTTTATGTTCTCTGTTAAAACACTTCCCAGATATTTAAACTTCTGTACTTGTTTGGTTTTGACATCTCAAATTCATAGTTCACATCTTGAGATGATCTCTTGCTGACATCCATACATTTTTTTCTTCTTGTAATTGAAAGTCCTTTCCACTCACTTTCCTTCTGTAGGAATTTCTGCAGTTTCCTTTCTGTGTCTTCTATCAACTTTATTATTACTAAACATCATTTCATTATTGATACTATTCAGCTATAACTCTTTTTTTTCAGCTGTTATAATGGTGGAGACAAACATTGCAATTCTGACAATTTTCTGGTATTACTTTAGCCCTTTAGCATTCAACTTGTCAAACTTGCCCCATAGATATTGGCTGTCAATGTTCACTCCTCCATAAGCCACCCATGTATACTTTGTTATAATATATGACTACATCATCGCAAATAGCGCAGGAAGTCATGCAAGTAATAAGACTTTGAAAGCCGATATTTACAGGGCGTGTTGAATGCTAAAGGGTTAAATTAGGCATCAAACATTTGGAATCTACTTGCAGAATTTAGGAAATGGAAGAAACTGAAACAATATCTGACCATACTTGGTTTAAGCATTTTAAGGAAGATGGCTTCATATTTACAATATATGCCAGAAGTGGATAACCATTATTTGTTAATTATGATGCTTTAGAATGCAAGACAGAAGAGGACCAATCAACTAGGAGTTTGAAACTTTCAAAAGAGCAAGGATAATTGAAAGATAACACATGTAGAGCATTGTTTAAAAAAAGATCAAGAAGGAAGCTCCAACTTTTGGTTCTGCCATCTATTTACACTACACAAGCTTGTTAAGTGGGCTACTTGCTGTTTCCCTCTACCTCTCTTGCCTTCAGTATATCCTGTGAGTATCAAATTCTCTATGCCCTTTTTCCTCATGTGTCTCTGTTCTTCCATCTGATTATACAAGCTTATTAGGTAGGTTACTTGCTGTTTCTCTTGACTTCACTCTCTTGTGAGTGTTAAATTATTCAAGCCTCCCTTCCTCATTGTGTCACAGAAATTTCATCTGTCTCTTTCTGATTCTAAGTTTAAGTATACATTTTGCTGACATCTTCTGTGAGTGTTATAAGTATAAGTGTCTTTTTTGCTTACATTTAACTTAAAACTTCCTCATTGCTCACATGTTCCATCCATGATATTATCATACTGCTTTAATCAAGATCACTTTTTTGATTCACAAATACATCAGGCAGATGTAAGCACTAAGAAAGCAAACTCAAAATAAAAAAATTGTCTTCTGCACAGGAGTCCTAAGCATCACATCTGGTCTACAAAACAAATCCAATAGCCATGAACTTTGCCACCAAAAAAAAAAAGAAAAAAAAGGAAACAGCCAACACCTGTTAAACTACTGATATTAAAAACAGCACACCTTGCTGACAACAGGCAGTTTGGTTCAATAACTCCAACTTCATCACTAAATTGCTTGCTCATCTATGCACCTCCCCAGCATTGATTTCAACCCTGAAGAAAGACAGATCAACTGGCCCGTCAACGCAACTCACTAACCCTTATCACGGATCAGTCCAGCCAACAACACCCCACTTGTGCCAGCATGCAGCTTCACTAATTAACTCCAGGCCTCTCTCATTGTCACTACTTTGCTCTCTGTCAACCTACCCAACAAATCTGTCAACTCCCAGCCTTACCAACAACACACACCTAATCCCTTCAATTACCAACAGCAACTAAAGAACCACATATCAACAATTTTGTTACCTTTTCACACAATTATATACCGGATGTAACAGCAGAACTGTCAAAATCATGTAACAGCAAAATTGTCCAATATTTAGATTAAACTCTGAACCATTGTATCTTAAAAATGATTAAAGATATCTTGCTGGAATTCTCCAAGGTTTTTATAATATTATTGGACTCTACTTTGAGCAATAAGAATGTATAATTACTCTCTAAGCTTAACAAAAGAATTGTGATGAAATTCATCATAAATGAAAATGACATGTTCATCATTAATTAATCATAGCTAAGGACCAGAAGCTCCTGAAATATTATATAAATAAATATTATAATATATATATATATATATATATATATATATTATTCAGGATCATTTTCCAACTTATTCAAGATGATTTTCACCCTCTAAACTTCTAACTTTCTGGCCTGGAGTAACAAGGTGCCGCAGAGGTTTCATGTACAATTTTATTTCCAAATCTTTTTTCACTGCTCTTTGGACTGTCATAGCTGAAACTCTTCTTTCATGTGCCAAATATCTTATGGATTGAATTGGATCTTTTTTAATTGATCTCTTTAAATCTAAGTTGAAATGATGATCTTTCTTCCTGTTGTGACTTCCTGATCCAGTTCTCCACTCTACTGTTCCCTCTTTTTTAAACTTATTTACTCTTCTTTTGATGGTTCTTGAATGAACTTTGAAGATTGAAGTCAGAATATGAATGTTGGCCTGAATGATCTTTTTCCTTACACCATTGCTCAGTTGGGAAGACAGTAGTTCTGGCACAAAACAATTTTAACCAGTTCTCTTTTTAGCTGAATAACTCAAGGTTTTTTCAGTGACTCTTATGACAAATGCTGTCAAGTTAGCTAAATATCTTACCATTACTGAATGCCTGAATGATCTTTTTCCTCTCACCATTGCTCATTTGGGAAGATAGTGGGGCTGACACAAAATGATTTTAACCTGTTCTCTTTCTAGATGAGTAACTCAAAAGATTTTTCAGTGATTTCTATGATAAATGGTGTCAAGATGGCTAAATGTCTTATTTGAAAACCTGGAAAAAAAGAAACTCAATTAGTTTAGTGGTTTTTTAGATAGTAAATATTTTGTAGGATGGATAATTATGCTGTAACATGAGTTGGACAATTTTGCTGTTACACCCAGTATATATGTTGAGTTTTATGTATATACTAGTGTACCCATGCTGTCAAAATTTACAGCAAGAAGCAATTGTAAGTAATTTTCATTTAATCCAAGTACAATTTTGTAATTTAAAATAGTACATTGTTAATATTAATAATTGAGCAGTGTACAATTTATAAACACCTCAGAAAAAGATATCTGTATTTTATCCTCATAAATGTTACATATTTTACAACCACAATTTTTTTTGCTGCAAACTCTACCAAAGCATAATACTTTTTGTGTAAACTCTGGAAGGTTTGATTAATCCTTGACACTCCATAGATTCAATCTGTAATTTTAGAGTCTGGGAAAGAATGGGATTGTTACACACACACAAAAAAATTTAGTTAAAATTTATTTCTTACTGTGAATTGTGTTGCTGTTGTTTGGGGCAGTTTCTTTGTCATCAGTGTGGTAGCTTTTTGCGTGTGGATGTGAATGGGGTCTTGACTTCTGTATATCTCATGTAAAAATTTTGTACACTGCCTCTCAATTGTTACACATACAAAATATATATATATATATATATATATATATATATATATATATATATATATATATATATATCTATATCTATTGAAAACAATAGGAATTAGGATTACTCCATAATATTGATGATGATCATTTTACCTGATAAATTAAAGCTAATTTACAAAGATTTTCAAATCCATCAGTTTAACAAAAAAAAATCAAAATGGAATTTTTCTTGTTAATCTGATGGATTTGAAAATCCATGTAAATTAGTTTTAATTTATAAGGTGAAATGATGATCATCAATATTATGGAGTAATCCCAATTCCTATTGTTTGCAATTATATGCTCTGTTTGAATAAAATATTGAACTCTCTCTGTAAATCAGTTTTAATATTTTATTTTATATTGCTTTAATAGGATTCACTTGGATTATATATGAACTGGATTTCCTATATATATATATATTTCTGAAAACTGATAAGTAGACACTGTTGAAATTTTAAGCCTTTTTTGTCCTTTCCTTTGCAACCATACACTCATTATAACAATATTTCTCAGCATCCTTCAATAGAACCAAACCTATGTTGCCTCATGTCTCTTTTTCATATGTGAGTAAATTCTCCAGCATTTATGGCCATTCATGTCAATATCAATTTTCCATTGTAGGCGTATTGATATGATATAACAGCTCAGCACTCTTTTCTCTGTTTTCTAAAATTTTTCCTGTTTCTTAACACTTTGTTTAATTTTTGGAGGGCACCTTTTGCTATTTGAATATGCTTTCAGATTTCAGTATCACATTTTGTTTTGTCTAACACTTCACAGATAGTTAAATTTCTGTACTTGTGTAACATTTCTCACTAGTCAGTGCCTGGTCAATGCTGTCACTGGACATTGAAGTTGGTCATTCCGATCTGTGCCTTGCTCTGACCATCATTGTGTTGATTGATCACAGAGCTGGCAAAGATCAAATTGTCCACAATTGTCACGTTGGCTTGATCTCGGTGAAGCTATTTCATAAAGGAAAAATAAAAAAATATTCTTGCAGATGAAATAAAAAAAAGACAGGAATTTCTTCATGGTCTATTTCTATATTGTTTATATTGTTTTTGGTACAGAAGTATTAACCGTTCCCACTTTGGATTCTATCATGACACTTTGCTCAATTTAGCTAAGTCTGGAACAAGGCCTAAATTGAAGGTTCTTTCTGGCTGTAAGTCAAGTTGGATTTGGTAGTCATTGATCATTGTCTGCACGCCAGAACTGGCCGAGTCACTTCAGTATTCTGCTTATATTAACTTTCACCCAAAACTGGCATGAGAGTCGACATGGTTAGAGCACTCAGTGTTTCCCTTATCTTACAAGAAGAACTCTTTGATGTCTGGCTCTGGAAAATTAATTATATCTCCAAATTTGGAGATATCCCTTTTCCTATGGGTAGCAGTCACAGAATATCGATCCGCCCCACTCCACAAAGATAGCTCCTTCCTTCTCTTATTTGCGCCTCATACCAACACCTCCCAATGGGCATAGGTAATTCCTCCATCTTCCTCCTATTTGTATCTCATCTTTGCCTGTCACCTTGGTTGTCCGTTTGATGAATCTGCTTCTCAAACTGTATGGCGTGTCTTATCTTCTGGTCATTAATTAGAATTATTTTAATTTTCTCGTCAGAAATTTACCTGCTGTTTCTTCCAGTCAGTTATCTCCCCATTCTGCCAAGGTCATTGCACTCCAAGAAACCTGGGTTTGGGCTTTTACATAAAGTAATTCCATTTCCTCGACTTGTTTACAATTTCTACTTTTTGATAGGCAAAACAAATCAGTTTTCCAATTCTGCCCTCTCTTTAAAATTACCGAATTTTATCTCTCGATTGGTGTTTTCATAACTGGTACTTTTTAGGCAGCATCCTCAATCAACTATCAGCCTAGCCTTACCACATGGTCTCTATTGCAATATCTTACCAACAAAGTCACTTTTCTTTGAGCCATCATTGCTAAAAAAAATATAGACTTTCAAAATTAAAAGTAATTTCACTCTTTCTCTCAGTTTGTCTATCGTTCTATTCTTTAACCCTTTTTGTCTTGTTGCAAGCTTATATTTTTAATTTAAGCCTTTTCTTTCAATTCGTCTGTCACATAGTGTCACACTTGCTTCATTTTGAGATCTCCAGTGTGTACCTTGTATCTTGGGCTGTTCCTCATGCTAACAACCATATATTCAGTCTACTTACAATTGATCTCTATTGCCTTAAATCTTCTCTTCATCTAGGCTTACAGCCAAATCATGTTGAAACATTGGTTATTGTATGATCACTGAAGTTAAACAATGTTGAGTCTGGTCAGTACCTAGATGGGTGACCATTTGAAAATACCAAGTGGTGTAATGGATAACAGCTTGGAATTGGAAAGCTGAGTTCTAAATCCAGTCAAGTTCATTATATTCACATGTGCAAATCTCCTTGGGAAAAGTATGAATCCAACTCTTCTCTATTCTCTACCCCCCACCTATGGGTTAATTAGTAGAACTTGTATCAGGAAATCATTATCTCCAAAAACATTTTTACCACCTGAAAATATTTTCTAGCTTTAAATAACCTGAAGAAAATTAAGCCATAAAATAAATACCTTGGGTTGTCCCACTTGCTGACAATTCTGTCTTCTTAAAATTGTACTCTATTACCTCAAGTCTCCTCTTCATCTAAGCTTATGACCATATTATGTTGAAACATCAGTTTTTTGTATGATCACAGAAGTAAAGCAATGTCAAGCCTCATCAGTATCTAGATAACTTGAGGATACCAGTCGTTGTAAGCTTGGATGTGTGGGTGGTGTAATAGATAACAGCTTGGAATTGGAAATTGGAGACTCAAGTTTGAATTCCATTTGAGTTCATTATATTCACATGTGAAAATATCCTTGGGAAAGGCATGAATTAAACTCTTCTCTATTCTCCACCCCCAGCTATGGGTTAATTAGTACAACTTGTATCAGTAAATAATTATAATCTCAAAAAAAATTCTTACAATCTGAAAATATTTCCTGGCTTTAAATAGCCTGCAAAAGGTTGATAAGCCATAAAAAACAAATCAATCAAACTTCTCTTCATCTGTGAGGAAATTGTCCAATATTCATTGCCATAAAAGGGGATAAATATTACATAGCAGTTAAGCACTCTTTTATTTGTTTCTAATGAAATACAAAAAAAATTATTAGGTTAACTTTCAAATAAGATTATTTCCTTCAATGGCTACATTAAAGGAAGCAGACATGTTAATCCGTGGATGAATGAATAATCATAAAAAAGGCTTTTATATAAAATGCTTTAAGCAAACAATTAAAATACACATATCTCTAGTGATATTTTTTAAATATTAGATTATTTTAAGATTGTTTATTTACTATTATTTTACATTTAGATTGGAGAGACATGAATTAGCTATCAATGTTTACAGATGAAACTCAATAGGTTTTCATGTTTTTTCCCCAATATATTTAATGGAAATTCATAAAAACAAAAAATGTGAATATTGCATAAACAAAGTAAGTAAAGGAAAATATCTGCCATATTTATGATAGAATGAGGCTCGGTTTTAAATGTCATAATGAAACGTGTCATTTAATGAAGGAAGAAGAAATGAAAAGAATAAAAGAGCAAAGCAGATCGGAGTGAGGGAAGAAGGGGAAAATGAGTACTCGTAGGAGGAGAAAAGAAATAAAAAGAGAAAAATGAAAAAAGGAAGAGGAAAAGAAGCACAAAAGAAGTGAACAAAGGAAAAAGGAAAATGAAAGGTGTTTCTGTCATATAATAGAATAGGGTTCAATTTCAAATGTTATAATCAAACATGTCATTTAATGAAGGAAGTTGGGAAACTATAATACTATATTAATGGAAAGAATAGAAAAAGAGGAAGTAAAAGTAAATAATGAGTAGAAGATGGTTTAAAAATGAGTAGTTGGAGAAAGAAAAAAATGAAAGAAACGTGAGAGGAAATATTAACAAAGAAAGGGAGAATATTAAAAAAGAAAGAAAGAAAGGGAGAATATTAAAAAAGAAAGAAAGAAAGGGAGAATATTAAAAAAGAAAGAAAGGGAGAATATTAAAAAAGAAAGAGATATTAAAAAAGAAAGAAAGGGAGAATATTAAAAAAGAAAGAGATATTAAAAAAGAAAGAAAGGGAGAATATTAAAAAAGAAAAGAGATATTAAAAAAAAAAAGAAAGGGAAAGGGAGAATATTAAAAAAAAAGATATTAAAAAAGAAAGAAAGGGAGAATATTAAAAAAGAAAGATATTAAAAAAGAAAGAAAGAAAGGGAGAATATTAAAAAAGAAAGAGATATTAAGAAAGAAAGAAAGGGAGAATATTAAAAAAGAAAGATATTAAAAAAGAAAGAAAGGGAGAATATTAAAAAGAAAGATATTAAAAAAGAAAGAAAGGGAGAATATTAAAAAAGAAAGATATTAAAAAAGAAAGAAAGGGAGAATATTAAAAAAGAAAGATATTAAAAAAGAAAGAAAGGGAGAATATTAAAAAGAAAGATAGAAAGATAAAAAAAAGAAAGGAGAATATTAAAAAAGAGAGATATTAAAAGAAAAGAAAGGAGAATATTAAAAGAAAGATATTAAAAAAAGAAAGAAAGGGAGAATATTAAAAAAAGAGAGAGATATTAAAAAAAAAGAAAGAATATTAAAAAGGAGAATATTAAAAAGAAAGAAAGAAAGGGAGAATATTAAAAAAGATAAAGAAAGAAAAAGGGCAGAGGGGAAAAAAGCAAAATAGAACAGGTAAATATTAGAGAAAAAGTGTGAAGAAATATTAAGAAAGGAAGAAAGAGTGAGGAAATATTAAGAAAGAAAGAATTTTAAGAAAGAAAGTAAAATATTAAGAAAGAAAGAAAAAGCAGGGAACATAAAGAAAAAAAGTGGGGGGAAAGAAAAAAGGAACAGGTAGATATTAAAGAAAGGGTAAGGAAATATTAAGAAAGGAAGATAGAGTAGGGAAATATTAAGAAAGAAAAGAAAATGGAAAATATTAAGAAAGGAAGAAAGAGCAGGGAAATATGAAAGGAAGAAAGAAAAAGCGGGAAAATATTATAGAAGGAGGCAAGAAGGAAAGAGCGGGGAAATATTAAGAAAGGAAGAACAAGTGGGGAAATATTATGAATGTATGAATGAATGTGTAGTGCCATGTAAATGACTGCCTAATTAGCATAGCTAAGGCATAGACTACATAAATACCCAAGCAATAAGGTAGAGTAACTCTCAGTATACATGATAAATGACTGCCACTGAAGGAAATTCCACTTCATAACAGTAAGAAAACAGGGAAATAATAAGAATGAAAGAAAGAATATTAAGAAAGGAAGAAGACCCTCTTCCCTGTTTATGTTTCCTAGAAATTTCAGTTGTCTTTTCCTGATTCTAAATATAAGTGTCTTTTTTGTTTACATTTTCCCAAAAACTCTGTTGATGCTGACATGATCAGTGATGACATGAATTCTGAAAAATGAGATTACTGTTGCTTCTTCTTCATCTGTGATGAGAGTGTCCCGCATTCACTTCCATATAGGATGACTGATATTACATAATGGTTCAGTACTCTTTTCTTTATTTCTAACAAAATATTCCTGTTTCTTAATACTTTGCTTAACTGTTGGAAGGCATCTTTCCTTATCCCAATGTGCCTTCAGATTTTGTTTTTGTTTTTGCATTTTCCGTTCACTGCTAAAACACTTCCTAGATATTTAAATTTTTATCCTTGCTTGATTTTGATATCTCCAATTTGTAATTTGCGTGTTTGGCTGTTCCCTTTTGCTGACAACCAGCATGTCATAATAGTCAAAGGGGAAGAGAAGTGGGAAGGACAAAAAAGGTAGTAAAAATATAAAAAGGAGTGACAGAATGATTGAATATGTGAAAAATAAAAAAAAAAGGAGGAAGAGGAGAAAAGGTGTAGTAAAAGGAAGAAAAATGAGAGGCCAAAGGAAAGAGTGAGTAAAAAGAAGAAAAAAAGAGAGGAAAGGCAACTAATAAATAGATTATGGAGAATGGAAAGAGAAAAGGTAAAAGAATAGAAGCAAAAGAGGAGAAAAAGAGAAGAAAGCATTGTAATAGGTGGAAAAAGAAAATGAAAAGGAGAAGAAAAAGAAGTAGGAGAAAATAAGAAGAGGAGGGGGTTTAGAAAAGAAATGAAGAAAGGGTGGGGCAAAAGCATAGTGGAAGAAGAAGAAAATAAGAGCTGAAAGCAAAAAATGAAAGAAAAGAAAGAGGAGGATTGGGCATGGTGACAGGAGAAAAAGAAAAGGAGAGGAAAAAGAGTAAAGAAGAACAGAAAGAAGCAATAGGCTACAAGGAGAAGGAAGCAAAAAAAAAAAGAAAAGGTTAAGAAGTAGAAGAGATAAAAAAGAGGAAAAAACAACAAAAAGGAGTAAGAAAAAAGAAGGATAACAAAACAAAGGAATAGAAAGGTCAGTAGAAGGAGGAGATACAAAAGAGAGAAGGAGAAGCAAAAGAGGAAAGAAGAAGGAAGAGAAAAAGAATGAAAGAGAAGGCTTAGTGGAAGAAGAAATAAAAGAAGATATGGAGATGATAAGGAGGAAAGAAAGAGCATCAGAAAGGAAGGGAAAAAGAAAGGAAAAGACTTAGAACAGGAAGGCGAGGAAAGAAGAATAGAAAAAATAGCAGGAGTGGAAAAAAAGAATTAAGAGAAAAAAAGGCCAAGAAGAAGAAAGAGGATAAATAGCTGAAAAAGGAAGAATCAGAAAAATGGAGTAGGAAAAAAAAGAAGTAAGGCCAAGAAGAATAAGAAAAAAAGAGTAATGAAAAAAAATGAAAGAATAGAAAGATGGATAACAAAATGAATAGAAAGCTTAGCAGAAGGAGATGAAGAAGAAAAAGAAAGAAGAGAAAAGAAAGGAAAAGAAGGCAAGAAGAGAAATAGAAAAAAGGAGAAAAAGGAAGGAGGAGGAGGTCAAGAGCATAAGAAGCTAAATAAAAGGAAAGAATAGAAAAATGGAGTAGTAAAAAAAGAAAAGTAAGAAGACAAAAAGAAGCAAGAGAAAGCCAAGAAGAATAAGATAAAGAAGATCATAAGTTGATGAAGAAAATGAAAGAAAAGAAAAAAAAAATAAGTAGCAAGAAAAAAAGAATAGATAAAGAAAACAAAGAAAGAAAAAAAGAAGAAATCAATGAAACAAAACAAGAACAGCATCCAGAACATGCAAAAATGGTATCAGTAAAGAAAATGTCAGTTCTGTTGCATATGCTGCACTTGATTGCCGGGGAGAGAGATTTTGAAATTGAATATAGTTCTTGGATCGATAATGTGACTTCTGGAGAACGACGCAAGGTTAACCAGAAATTTGTTATACCGAGAGTAGAAACAAGCGAAGTGAAATAATACCTCATATGCCAAATGATTTGCAATATTTTATAACTACAAAATAATGACAATGACTACTGCTTCTATCGGAACTAGTTTGTCTACTGCGACTTATACTGGTGTCTATCAGAAGTATTTTCATCTTTTTTAACCCCTTCTATATATGTTTTCGAAGCTTTTTAAGAAAATTTGTGATATCTGTCCCCCTATATGGCACGGAATGCTGGACACTCTCCTCAAAGATGAAGAAGAGACTTGAAGCAACAGAAATGTGGTTCTACAGAAAGATGCTGAAGATATCATGGACTGAACATGTGAACAATGACAAGGTTTTAGAGAGAATGGAAACAAAAAGGAAACATGCTTAAAATCAGGAAGAGACAGTTGAAATTTCTGGGGCAAATAATGAGAAAGGAGGGCTTGGAAAATCTGATATTTGAGGGACAGCGGAAAGCAGCGCGTGATATACTTGATGAGCTTGATCAAATGGATGGTAGAACAGGGTTTGGGAGAAATAACTAAAAGAAAAAACATTAAGTGCTACAAGGGACAGGAAGATGTGTAGGGCCATGATTATCTATGTCATGAATGGACACAGCATGTTAAAGAACAATGATACTATATCTCTTTTTTGATGATCCATTCTCTCCTGAAAGTTTTTGAGTATTGCAGTTGGTTTCTTCTTTAAATCGTCTTTTATAACATCATCATCGACAACAGATAATCACATGTCTCTCGGATTTATTTTAAAGGACAACACCTCATCCTAAAAATGCTTCAACCAATCTTGGTCTGTATAGTTCTATATTGTGTAATTTCCTTTCAATCCTGAATTCTGGAAGCTGCTTCAGCAGATTTGAGTCCTCGTTTTAAAATGCTAACTCTCAGGAGAAAGTTATCTTGCTCGTTCTAAGGCTAACATTTTCCACTTACATTCAAAGCATGTGGTCTCCCTGAGCAAATATCCATTCTTCAAGATAGGTGAAAATTCAAGGTCTGCTAGGTAATAATGGAATGTCATTAGTTTGATTTTTGAGGCATTGAATGTGAGCAGTCAAGTTTTTCCTCACTGAGCTGTTAAAGCTAGGTTGGAGGAGAGATCAGCTCATATAAGGTTTTTGTTTCTTTTCTTATTAAGTCAAGAACTTTAATGAAAGAATTTTTGGCTTCTCTGTGGCATAGAATTTGTCTGCATATCTACAGTTGGTTTCTCAAGTTAGGGTTGATACATATGCCCCCCACATTTTACTACATCTCAATTTTCATAAGTATTCATGTAAAATAGAGATTTTATTGTAACTTAATTATGTGCAATAATGGACAATATGAAATATAGGTGGACAATTCAACAAAAAAAATGAAAATAAATACAATCTATCTAAATACAAATTAGAGACATATAATAATAGATCATTCCATTTTAAATAAATCAACAATGTTTTGTGGCAATTTTTTTACATCAATTTTTGAGGTTTTTCTTGTTAAAAAAATGAATAATTTCAACCCATTTAACATTATGTATAAAAAAAAATAGTGAATTTTATGTAGTGTTTTTGAGACTTAGTAAGAGCAAACAAATTCACATAGTTTGACAAAAAGAAGATCCCAGAATGATGTCAAAATCTGCAAAATATTTTCTTTCATATTTTAATAGTCAGTTATGCTTATTTTAATTTGTAAAATATATAAATACAGGTAGAAAAAAAGAAAATGTTGATATGATAGTTAGTCACAAAGCACTGACTGGTGCTTCCAATTGGGTTTGTGGCCCTCTGTTTGGTGGGTTCTCAGGTAGAAATGTGCTAGCCCTGCCTCAGGTCAATGATTAAAAATGGTTTAAAGTAAATGAATGCTGTAGGTCTTAAAGAAGACAATTCTTTATTAGTTCTCATAGATTGACACAACATAATCACAAAGAACTCTAACAAATAATAGAAACCACATCACTTGAAATCTTTCAACAGCAGCAACAACTAACATGGACAGCACATGTAATTAGAAAAGTGATGTAATGGAATAACCAGTCACCCCCATGAATGATTACACTGTAGGCAGTAAGTACCTATAAAGTCAACCATTTACTAGAGACTGGGGGAAGAGTGAGAGCGAGATGACGCAAGCACATCTGACCTTCCAATTAGTAGTCACTACTAGATTGACCTGTGTGTATAACTGTACTGTATTTCATATTGTACTGGTTGTGTACAATAAACCTTTCTTCTATTATCCACTTAGTGTTAAGTATTTATTCCCTTAGCATGGAATATAACAGTGGCAATGAGGATGAGATGTTATTTACCTCGAAAGAGTATAAGAAAAAGAAAACCAACAGTGTGTTTAAGTCCAGACCCGAAAGATAAGAAAATATTAGAAGTTAAATTTTTCTAGAGGAAAATTTCAGCTCGTGGGGAGGTGATGTAATGGAATAACCAGTCACCTCCATGAATGATTACACTATAGGTAGTAAGTACCTATAAAGTCAACTGTCCAAGAGAGACTCAAGTGAGAGTGAGACGACGCAAGCATGTCTGATCTTCCAATTAGTAGCACTCACTACTAGCTTGACCTGTGTGTATAGCTGTACTGTATTTCATATTGTCCTGGTTGTATACAACCTTTCTTCTATTATCCACCTGGTATTAAGTACTTATTCTCTTAGCATGGAATATAACAAAAGGGAAATAAAGATATCATTAAGAAGATGTTGACTTTCCACACAACCTTAAACAAATGGTTAGGAAGGAAACTCCCATAAATACTAGAAAGAGCAATAACAGTCAGTGGACTTGAGAAACCTATTTTCCTGAAACACTGTTTTAAGAGAAAGATTTATATAAATTTCATTCCATAGTAACACCGACTCTTCTGTTAATGCCAGATGTTTCCTTATAAGGAAATGGTTAATCTTTCCATTGCCATGACCATTGTTGTCCTCTTCTTTTTCAAAGAGTTCATCTTTTCATGTCATCTTCATTTATTACAAGGGTTGGTTACTCGTAACTCAAACCACAGAAAGGAAAACTGTAGATAAGTTGTAATGAAAATACTTTGTCTTAAACAAGCTGGAGGGAGAAGGGGTGGATTCATACATTTCCCAAGAGTATTTGTATGTAAGTGAATACAACAAATCCAATAGGAATTGAAACTCAACCCCTGTGATTAACAATTTCAAGCCATTATCAATTACACCATCCACACATCCAAACACCTTGTATTTCTAAGTGGAATAATTTACACTTAGACTATTGTCTGCATTTTTGTTGTTATTATCACATTTTGGCTGTTGTGGCCACCAGCCTTCATTGACTTGTGTAACCATTAAGGAATTTCAAAATGAACACTTTATTTAATCTATAGGGATAGACTGTTCTTGTGTTGACCATGTCTAAGGATATCTTGTCTAATTCTTATTTAGTCCTGTACAGTTATTGCTCACCCTGATAAAGGTGTTTTACCAGTGGTAGGCTGGGTTGAAAAATATTGGTTGCCAGGAGACAAAAGAGGCTCACTCATAACTACAATGCTATTATTTAATTTTCATAATGAATAAATAACATTTTCCAAAAATACATATGGAAAAATGAAAATCTCTTTTGAAAAAATATGTATTTCTTAGTAATTACATAGTACAGGTACTTTATTGGTAGTAGATCTCAAATGTAAGTACAGAATGTTATAATTTAATTTTTAATTTTTTTAATTTTAAGTAATTGTTTGATATTTTTAAATAGTTTACTGTATAATTTACATATTAACAGATAGTACAAAAGCACAACAGACCATTGCATATATATTATGAGTAATCATTTGAGTTCGCTAGATGATTGTTCAAATCTGCCAATAATTGCTTCTGTATTTAATTCATCTAACAATTTCTTTTGAATGAATAGCAACGTGTGATTCCAGATTCTCCTCAGAGAATGAATTTCTTTACCTTTTCTTTATGATCTTTAGCTTTGAAAATGTCTTCTCGACATGTCTTACTTGAGTAACTGATAGTGTGCAGATGACTTTATAAAGTTCTTATTCCTTTTTATTATTAAAACAGTTGTCTGTATTTATTTCTTTATGGAATTTTTATTTGATATAAGGTGCCCACTCCATCAGGGACCCACTTGTTATCGGTAAAGCTGACACTCTGGCCAGTCTGTGACTGTGTTTTACTTTTTTTTCTTTTTAAATATTTGCAATGACTTAACTGTGTAAAGTATGGTGACATTTAGAGGAAAGAAAATAAAATGATTTCATCACACCATGAAAAGATATTTTTAACCAAATCTGCTTAAGTTACTTGTGTCTGGTTGTGCAAGCATTTTATAATTTGCAGTGACCAATCTCTAGAAATGAGATTATATGAAAGAGGACATCAAATGAATTTAGAATCAAAGAGAACAAATATGTGTAAGTCGAGATAGGGGAAATTAGACAAAAACAAAAGATGAAATAAGAAAGATAAATGTTTCTTTTAATGAGGTTACTCTGGTTATTAATAAAAATAAGAAAGAAAAGAGTAAATAAAAAAGTCAATGAAAATGCAAGAAGGAAAAAAGAAAAGTGAGAGACAATGAAAGAAAAAAGAAAGTGAGAGACAATGAAAGAAAAAAAGAAAGACAATGAAAGAAAAAACAAAGCAAGAGACAATGAGAGGATAAAAAAGAGAAAATGAAAAAAAGAAAGTGAGAGATAATGAAAGAAAAAAAGAAAGTGAGTGATAATGAAAGAGAAAATGAAAGAAAAAGAAGTAAAGTGAGAGAAAAAAGGATGGAGTAAATAAAGGTAAGAAGAAGAAAATGAAAAAAGCAAAAAAGAAAATAAGAAGCAAGAAAAGAATAAAGAAAATAGAAAGCAGAAACAAAAAAAAAGAAAGACAAAGTAAGTAAGCAAGCAAGTAAGAAAGACAAAAGAATCAAAGGAAAATTACAAAAAAAATGAAGAAAGAGAGGAAAAGAAGCAATAAAGAAAGATGGGAAAGAAAAGGAAGAAAATTAAGCAAGAAGCAAAATGAAGAAAGAAAAGAAAAACATGAAAAAAGATGAGAAAGAAAAAGTAAGTAAAGGAAGAAATAAGAAAGAAAGAAAATGGGAGAGAAATATAAAACTAGAGAAGGTGGGCAAGAAAATTGGAGGAAAGGAAAAAAAATATCAGTAAATGAAAAAGAGGGAAAATAAATTGGAGAGAAAAAAAACAAAGAAACAAAGAATGGCAAAAAATATATATATATATATATATATATATATATATATATATATATTAAAAAAGGAAGGAAAAGTGAAAACAAAAGAAGATGGCCATAAGATTAGAAAGAGAAAATAAACAACAATGTAGAAAATTGAATGAAGCGTTCTAGAAGATTCAGTAACAAAGCTCATTATAAAAATCCTTGGCAACCATTCAACCTGTACATTAAGAAGAAATAGATCAGAGAAAAGTCCAGTTGAAAATAATGAATGATCATCGTATACCAAATATGGCAAAACTGGAAATATCATCAAAGAAAATTGTATGTTATTGGAATCGCATAATATGCAATGTAGGAAAGGTGGTAATAGTCTTTGAAATGCTTTGGTATGAAAAATGTCTGTGGGTAGGTTGTAATTCTTTGGTACTTTGGTACTGAGAAGATAATTGTCTTATAAGTGAAAAGATATAAAAGTGGATGATAATCTTCTGATGCCCACTGTATAGCCCCATTGTCAGTTGCGGTTGAGAATATTACAAACTACAACCCCATGCACAGGAATAAAACCCCACTTAAAATGTGGCACCTGTTTACTGTACCTATGTCTGCCTTTTTTATTCCTGTGCAAACTAAACTCATGTCTACCTTCTTTTTTTTTTTTAAAACTTTTGTGTAAACCATACCTGTGTCTACCTTTCTGACTCCTGGGTAAACCAAATCTATGTCCCCCTTTCTGACTCTTATTCAGACCAAACCTATACCTACTTTTCTAATTTTCATGCAAACCAAACCCATGTCTAGCCTTTTGACTTTTGTGAAAACCAAACCTGCATCTTTGTCCTGGGTAAGACGATAAACTACATCCGCATCCTGGGTAACATGATAAACTACATCCAACAGCAAGGGCTTTGATCAGGTTTTGAGGAGCGTGGAACCACCTCTTAATTGCTGTGTTCCCAGGTCCACCCTGATCTGGGGGTGGTAGCACCTGTTATGGTCCCAGCTATGGGTAAATACTTAACCCCCAAACTGGGGTCAAAACACTATGAAAGTGTAAAAATAGGTTTTAATACCAGAAATATTTTGTAAAAAATTACCAGTAATACATTTAAAAAAAAAAAAATTATATATATAACCAGCAATAAAAATCTTGTTAGCATTAAATAACCCATTGTGGTTGATAAACTGTAAAACAAATCAAACCAAACCAAACCAGCTACACATTTTTTGAATAGATTTTTTAAGGAAAAAATATTACCAGCCCTTTTTGAAGGGAAAAAAATTACAAGTAATAAATATCTTGTCAGCATTAAATAACCCATTGAGTGTGATATGCTGTAAAACAAATAAAGAAACCAAACCAAACCTGCATCTATCTTTGTAACTCTCATGCAAATCAAACTCATGCTTACCTATTAATTGTATAACAAAAATCAGCATTAAATAACCTGGAAACAGCTGATATGCCATTAAAGAAACCAAACCAAGCTCACTATATAAATGTCAATTTTTGTGTGCATATTTTACTATAAACATTAGAAACAGGCTGGTCATTTTTAAAGAAATTTTATTTTGATAAAGACATGTCTGTAATATTTCTTTCAAGTATCATTCTGACTGTTGAACTCATTTTTTGTGTTGCTTTTTGTTGTTGCCAAAATATTTGGCCTAGTCTATTTTGCAGCCCTCTTCAGGTGCACATATCAGAAGGAAAGAAGGGGATCCCTTGTTCTTTTTCAAACTAGAAAGTAGTCATAAACAGAAAATAAATTGTAGTAAATAGATTGACCAACTCAAATCAATACATGTCACATAGAGAATTCTGAATGCTTAAATTATCAGCTATATACAACTGATTTCTAAGGTTAGTGATTAAAAATGGCTTCAAGTTAGTGATTTCTTTAAGTCTTAAAGGATAGGTTGTGCTAAGGGTACTTTTTTCCAGTACCATAGGCTAATAACCATATCATGGTGAAACACTGCTTAACTTCAGTCATCATATGAGAATCAATGTCGAGTCTGGTCACTACCTAGATGTGTGACTGTTTGGGAATACCAGATGTAAGTTTGGATGTATGGGTGGTGTAATGGATAACAGCTCAGAACTGAAGATCAGAAAGCTGAGTTCCAATTCCAGTCACATTCATTATATTCACTTATGCGCACATATCCTTGGGAAAGGTATGAATCCATCTCTTCTTACCCCTCACCTATGGATTAATTAGTAAGACTTGTATCACTAAATTATTATTATCTTAAAAAAAAATTCTTACAACTGAAAAATATTTTCTGACTTTAAATAACCTGCAAAAGGTTGATAAACTGTAAAAAACAAATCTGTCAAAATCCAGTACTGTAAGATTGTACAAAAACAAAATTTTGACATGGGAACTGGAGTTATATTTCAAATAACCTCAACAGATCTAGACTCTCATACAGATGTCATGCATTACATTTAATTCATTCAGAACTTAATAAAATATTATCTATATACAACTGTTTTCTCAAATCAGTGATTAAAAATGGCTTCAAGCAAATGCCTCCTTTAGGTCTTAAAAATGGTCATCCTTTATCAGATCTCAGAGACTGGAACTACAGAACCAAAAACAAAGACTTTTAGCAAATAACAGAAAACACATCACTTGAAAACTTCTGATAGAAGCAAGAACTAAAATGAAGCCCATGTTACTAAAAAGGGAAATAATTATATAATCAAGATATTGATATTGCATACTACTCTAAACAAAAGTTTAGGAAGGAAACTCCCATCAAAACTAGAATGAGTGATAACAGTGAACTTGAAAAATCTATTCTCATGAAAATGTGTTTTAAGAGAAAAAATTGATAAATTTTAACTGCCAATAATGCTGTTTGGTCAATGTATGTTGAATCGAGATTGTACACCTGACAAAGCATTGTATAGCTGGCCACTCGTATTCGAGGATACATGTCTACTCGGGCAGCTAGCCAATCTCTATAGCAGATGTTGGTTCAGGTGCATTTTTGTGTTTATTCAACACCCACAGAGTTCACCTGTGGTTTATACTGCAACTATGCTGAGCAGACCATAGTTACAGTTTCTGGAAAAGTGTCTTATCTAGTATGATTAACAATTTGAACAAGGCCAGCACACTCAAGCCCTCAGCCACAATGACTTGTGACTTCATGCTAGCACAGCTATCGATGACCCCCAAGGGTTTTTGCAAGCGTTCTGAAAGCAAAGGAAGTATTTGTCGCAGATTACTTCCACAACACAAAGAAAAATCACCGTAAGAACAGACTTGAATATCGGGAGCAGAAAGAAATGCTGAAAACTCGATTCGCCGGTACTATCTCAAATCACAATGCGTGTAACCAGTCAGAAAAATAACTCACTCTCTAACAAACGTCATAGCCAAAAATGCCCGAATTTTCCGCTCTTGAATCGAGAACACCAACTGCTTTTATCGGCAGAACCTATTTTTTCCATTCGTCGACAGCTGGGATAGGATGTTCATTAATTTGCATATCAAAATACTTTTATAGCGACTCCTGCGACGGACTTGTTTTTGTTAATTCAGTTATTCCATTTTCAGCATGTTATGCGGAATACATGCCCTTTTGTTTGGTAAGTAATTTTCTTTTTCGCCACTTTTTCCATCGTAAAATACACGCGATGTGTTGTCGCTTGGTTTGACGAGGTAAATCGCCGTTTTCTTCGCTATAGTTTTGTCTACCCAATTTCACTCATAGGGCTTGGGTCAACCCGTGGTGCAGTTTTCAGGCACTTTCCATAGGTGCTGCAAGCTGGGATCAACCTCACCACTCCGATAACATCAGGAAGGAGACTTCCTGACAAATTGATCATGGTGTGATTTGAACCTGGGTCTCATTGTCAGAATGTGAACATTCTAACCACTCGGCCATGTGCCATTGAGGCAAGAGTAAATAGTTTTAGAATTAGAGACAATACATTGGGAAGCATAAACACAACAGAAAGAATGAGTTCCGAGTTCATTCATTTGAATAACTCTTAGATTGATAATGACTTCTTTTCAAAATTATAGAAAATATCTTTGGTAGGGTTTGTACAACTGAGAAAATCTGTACAATGGCTCAGCTTAAATGTGGTAACAATGAAACAACAATAAGAATGAATTCAGGCATCTGAAGAACTCTTGGAATGGTAGTGACTCATCTTAGAATTACAGAAGAAACATTTGTACAATTGAATAAGGTTGCGAAATGAATCAGTTTTTAAGTGTGTATATAAGAAATGAAAATAATTCTAATATATTATTGAATAAGTGATTCATTCATTTTTACAGCTTATCAACCCTTTGCAGAAAATATTTTTAGATTGCAAGAATTTTTTTCTTACTAATTAATCCATAACTGGAAGTGAGAAAGGTGGATTCATACATTTCCCAAGAGTATTTGCATGTAAGTGAATACAGCAAATCAAATGGGAATTGAAACTCTGTGATTAGCAATTTCAAGCCATTATCAATTACACCATCCACACATCCAAACACCTTGTATTTCTAAGTGGAATAATTTACACTTAGACTATTGTCTGCATTTTTGTTGTTATTATCACATTTTGGCTCTTGTGGCCACCAGCCTTCATTGACTTGTGTAACCATTAGGGAATTTCAAAATGAACACTTTATTTAATCTATAGGGATAGATTGTTCTTGTGTTGACCATGTTTAGAGATATCTCATCTAGTTTTTATTTAGTCCTGTACAGTTATTGCTCACCCTGCTTCAGCTGAGCTTAAGTCTGTATTACCTGGCCCACTTTAATCCACTAAAGCAGTTTAAGTGGATCTTAACTTTACAAATGGAATATAAAGGGGAAAAGTATGAGTTGGCTTTGTGTCGGTGACATGGAAGGTCCTAGCTGTGAATGTCTGAACTGATGGAAGTAAAAAAATAGCTTGTCTGAACATTTGCCATGGAAATAGCGATAAAGTAGTGAGAAGGTAGTAATATTACATCTGTGAGCAAAGGTGTTTTAGAGTGGAACATTATTAGTCACAAAGTAAACTGAATGTCAGAAGAAAACATTCACTGGAGATTCCAGTCAATTTTATTACAGAAAAAGTTTGTCAGTAGAATACTGTTGTTCAGGTAATATAATGGCTATCATCACAGAAAATGGAATTGGTGAGTCAAGTTCAAATTCTTAGTTGCATTCACTTTCACACTAATACCCTTGGGAAAGGCATGAATTCATTTCTTTTTTCTCACCTCAGCTATGTTAATTAGAGCTCTTTAACTTTGGCAACCAATCTAAGAGAAGGAATGCTATGAATTTCAAACAATGGCGATTGATTGATTTGTTTTTTTTTATGGTTTATCAACCCTTTGTGAGTTATTTATAGCCATAAGATATTTTGGATTGTAAGAATAATTCTTTTTTATTTTGCATGTGAATATTTCATTACAATTTTTTAAAAATAATAATGATTTTTCCACATAGAAGTCCTACTATTTTGTTCATCATTAGGCTATGGACCTCTTGGCATTCTTTCTTCTTTTATTGACATTCTTCAGAAGAAAGAACTTTTGGTACTTTCACCTCATTCCCAGTGTATTAGGGCATATTATATGTAATTTTCTATATATCAATTTTTGCTGCTTCTTGCCTCCCATAGTTGCCAATTCATGAAATGGTAATAAGAAAAAAAATAGTGATTATATAAATAATCGTCTCAAATAAAGGAAGGCAAAATCGGATAAAAACACAAATAAAATGAGTTTCTGTTTGCCAATATGTTAGTTCTGTACTTGTATTTAATGGCCAAGTCAATCAATTCCAGGTAATATTTTTTTTCCTTTTGCTGTAATTATTTCGGAAAGGTTGTTTTTTTTGTCTTTATTTATATAATAGCAGGTGAAGAAAGAAGATTGATAGAATAATTGCCTCTTTTGCAAGCTTTGTATGTTCATTCTTTCTTTTGTTCTTCTCCTTCTTTCTCTGTATTCATCTGCCTTTTTCTTTATTTCCTTTCTTTCTTTTTCCTTTCATTTCTTTTTTCTTTCTTCTTGTTTTCTCTATTTCCTTTTTGCTCTTTTCTTCTATTCTTTTGTTTTTACCTTTTTCTTGTTTTTTTTTCACCAGTTCCTTTTTCGTTCTTCTACCTTTCTTTTTCCATTCATTTCTTTCTTTGTTTTTCTCTTTTCTTTTCATTCTTTCTTTTGTTCTTCTCCTTCATTCTCTATATTCATCTGCTTTTTTCTTTATTCCCTTTCTTTATTTCCTTTCTTTCTTTTTCTTTATTTTCTTTCTTTCTTTCTTTTTGTTTTCTCTATTTCCTTTTTGCTCTTTTCTTCTATTTTTTGTTTTTACCATTTTCCTGCTTTCTTTCGAGTTCCTTTTTCTTTTTTCTACCTTTTTTTTCCATTCACTTCTTTCTTCCTTTTTCTCTTTTCTTTTTCATTCTTTTCTTTTTTTGTTTTTACCTTTCCCTTCATTTTTATCCAATTTGTTTCTTTCTCTTTTTCCTTTCTTTTTAATTTCCATTCACCTTTTTTTTTTAATTGCCTTTCTTTTTCATTTCCCTTTCTTTTTTCTTTTCCTCTATTTCCTTCTTGTTCTTTAATTCTTCTATTTTTCTGTTTTTATATTTTTCTTCCTTCTCTCATTTTCCTTTTCTTCTTTTTTCTTTTTTCCTTTGTTCATTTCTTTTTGCGTTTTCTTCTTTCTCTGTTTTTTTACTTTACTTTTTCCTTGTCCATTCTTTTTTCTTCCATCTTGCCTTTTTATAATTCTTTCATTGCCTTATTATTCCTATTTTTATCATTCTTCTCAACATTCATCTTCTTTTTACACCATTTTTCTTTCCTCCTTCTTCCTTCTCCTTTTCAATCCTTTCACTTTGTCCTTCTTTAATGTATGTACGACTTACAATTTCTCTTTCATTTCATGTTTTTCTTCCCTCTTTTTCTCTCTCTCTTTTTTTATTTCTTTTTTTAAACTTTTTCTATTTGCCTTTCTGATCCAACTGTCTTTATTCCCAAATGATCCATCTTCAATTTTTCTTCACTTTTCTCTTTCACCCCTTTTCTTGCTCCTTCTTATTCCTCCTCTTTTTCTTCTTCTTGTTTCCTCTCCTTCTTTTTTTCCCACTTCTTCTTCTAGTTTGTTTGCATTAAATACTTTTCTCAGCCAAGCAAGCAAAAACTATTCTCAAATATGGCTGCCAGGGATATATGTACTTAGAAAGAACAGAAAAAAAAGACGACCTAAACTAAAATCCAAATTCATTTAACTGCAAGTTAAGTGCTTCAAGCAAATGCAGGTAAATATAAAAAAAAGGGTAAAATCATGTAAAATGTTCATTAAAAGAAAAAGAGATGACCAATCAAAACACACAAATATTCCCAAATTTATTCGTAAAGAGCATCAAAGTCTTGCAAATAGACATTGGTCCAATAGACAGGAAAAAGTTACGGCTCATTTGGTAAAATTATTTCTAATTTTATACATCTGTTTTTATTGGAATGAAATTGTTTTGTTTTGGTTTGTGAAGCTTCAGATATTCTATGTGCCATGTCCTGTCAAGAAGTTGGCTCTCCACAATTTCTTGTCCTTTGTCACTCTTAGTTTATTTATTTTTTTTTGCTATCTCTTCTAAACTCTGTTTTGTCATCCATTTACACATGTTCATTAGGTAGGTTATACTATTCTTTCCTCTAACACACTTGCCTTCAATCTGTCCTGTGGGTATCAAATATTCCAAGCCCTCTTTCCACATTATGTGCCCAAGAAATTTCAATTATTTTTCTCTGATGTTAAATATAAGTATCCTTTTTGTTTCCATTTTCTCTAAAGCTTTGTCATTGCTATCACATGTTTGGTCCATGGTATTCTCAACATCCTTCTGTAGAACCACATTTCCGTTGCTTCAAATCTCTACATTTGTCAGGAGATTGTCCAGCATTTACTGCTATATAGGAGGACTGATATTACATAACAGTTCAATGCTCTTTTTTTTGTTAACTTCTATTTATATTTTAGTGTTAAGAAATGAACGGCTTGTGAGTTGCATGAGATTTTCTGCAAAGATATTTTAGTTTACTAAAATTAAGAAAGTCTGACATAAGGCCATAAAAAGTTTGACACTGAAAATCAAACATGGCTGATGAATAATCCACAAGAAGTGTTTGTTAATAATTGCTTCATGGTAAACATTCTCTTTCTTTCTATCCTCCCTACACATATCTCTCATGACTATAAATGTCATATTTAGTGGATATACCTGCTTGAGTTGACATCTCTTTTTCTTAAACAGGATAGTCGACATCTACTGGGTTGGGTTTTTCAAGTTTTAAAGAAGATGAGCTTTTGGAAAAGTTTGAATCTGCATCCACTTTATATAGGGGAAACCAGTTGGGGAAAACTAATTGGTCATATATAATTCCTTGAAAACCAAACTAGTGATGCCAATTGGACCCAGAACATTCACCAATTACAATGAACATGGAGGCCCCATACTTTGAGCACCTATTAGGAGTTAAACCATATTTAAACTATATAGGACAACCATATATACCGGGTGTAACAAACAAAATTGTCCAAATCATGTAACAGCATAATTATCTATCCCACAAAATGTTTATTATCTAAAAAAAAAAAAACAACTAAACTAACTGAGTGTCTTTTTTCCAGGTTTTCAGATGAGGCATTTAGCCATCTTGACACCATTTGTCATGAGAATCACTGAAAAATGCTTTGAGTTTTTTGGCTAGAAAGAGAACTGGTTAAAATCATTTTGTGTCAGCCTCACTGACTTCCCAAAAGAACATTCAGAACGTCAGTAATGGTACAAACATTTATATTCTGTCTTCCATCTTCAAAGTTCATTCAAGAACGATCAAGAAAATTGTGAATAAGTTTAAAAAAAGAAAGGAAAACTGGATCAGGTGGTCACAACAGGAAGTGAGATCATCATTTCAACTTAGAGCTAAAGAGATCAATTAGAAAAGATCCAACTCAATTCATAAGATGTTTGGCACATGAGAGAGGAGTTTCAATTATAACAGTCCAAAGATTAGTGAAAAAAGACTTGAAAATAAAATTGTACGTGAAACCTGTGAGGCATCTTGTTACTCCAAGACAGAAAATTAGAAGGTTAGTGTGGGTGATTATCATCTTGAATAAATTGGAAAATGATCCTGGAATAATATATATATTTGAACTTTATTTAAATACTTCATGAACTCCTGATCCTTAGCTATGATTAATAAATGATGAACATGTTATTTTTGTTTATGATCAATTTCATCACGATTCTTCTGTTAAGCTTGAAGAGTAATTATACATTCTTATTGCTCAAAGTGGAGTCCAATGGTGTTATAAAAACCTCAGAGAATTCCAGTAAGATATCTTTAATCATTTCTAAGATAAAATGGTTCAAAGCTTAATCTAACAATTGGATAATTTTGCTGTTAACCCAATTTGAACAATTTTGCTGTTACATCCGGTGTATATATATATATATATATATATATGGTTGCCCTAGCAATATACACCAGATGATATACTTTTAGTTTGCCATTTTTGGATGTGTGGGTGATGTAATGGATATCAGCCTGTAATGAGAAATCAGATAGCTGAGTTCAAATTCTAGTTGAGTTCATCACATTCACTTATGTGCAATTAGCCTTGGGAAAGGATGAATTTTTTCCTCCCAGCTATGGGTTGATTAGTAGAACAGTCTGGATCCTATAGCCTTGGTTGGCAACCAGTATACTGCGGAAAGAAATGGCAACCAACTGCAGAAAAATCTCTACCTAGTCTGTCATGAATCATAAGAGATATGCTTTCCCAAGCATGTATCATCACTATGGCACTTAACTGAGTTTACCATTTATTCCAGATTTTACAGAATTCTCTTAAAGAATTTCTTTGAGAGAATGCATGAAACATCAGAAGCCATTCTCTGCACAAAGATAAAAAAAAAACAGGGATGAGGGAATTATGAAATTTTCTGAATTATGACAGAAAATAGTGGAAAAATACGGTAAATATGATTTTCATCAAAGTGTGAGAAAAGAAACTGCTAGCATAAAACTTACGGTTGCATCTATCCAATTCAACTGTAAATTGATGAGACCTAGCTGCCAATCTAGTACTGTGCTTAAATTTATAAAGTCTAAGTACCATAGCAGATAGTTTATCAGAACAATTTTCATGAAAGTATTTATAGAAAAGGCACAGGGAATCAACATTATGCTGATGGGAAACTGACTGAAGCCATGATACCAGGTCAGAAGCAATAATATCCTTTGGATTTTATCTATAATCTCTAAATATATAGTAGATGCACTGAACCATATTTGGCAGCAATATTCAAAGCCTGGATGAATGGGTGACTTCTAAATACATAAGATAGATTCTGGAGAGAAAAATTGTCTAGCATGACACAGTGAACCAACTTTCTTTGCAGCAGACCTAGCAACTGATAATTTTTCCAATTACTTGAGCTTTAAATTTAAATTTTAGGCTTCTGACATGTCTAGATGCACAACCTTATTCAGTTTTCTATCATTTTTGTCCTTATTAGGAATACAGAAATATTCTATGATCCTGTGCGTAAACCTTTCAAAGAACAAAAAATGTAACATGGGTAATTTTTCTTCCAGTTTGCTAATCAATTACTCAATGTTAGCAAGCTATTTAGATTCTTGTACCTTTTATTACTGAATATGTGTGCATCTTTTTCTGCCTTTTTGTACAAGTGTATATTGAGTGATCATAGTTTCTTTTGTAATTGTTTCATCATTCGTCCCATGTCTGGGTGTTGGATATCAGTTGAGGAAAGACCTTTGGCCTTCCTTCTGCTGCATCATTGCATGAGCAGAAATTGGAACTGGTGATAGCATAAACAGGAAATGTATCCAGTGGCTAAAATAAACAGAATGTACAGGTGTCTCGAGCAGAAGGAAAGGTGTGCTTGTGTGGGTGCATGCCAGAAGAGGCGTGGCTGCACAAATTTGTGTAGCTGATATACCAGAAGAAGGCATAGCCATGTGAAGTTTAGTAGGTGTTCAAATGTTATTTAACCGGTCTGATTCTTGATCTGGATAGAAAGACTGGCTAGAGGTTTACCAAAGATTTGTCTCCATCAATTCCTAACTTCTGTGATTCTCCAACACTCTATTCATTCACCACAACTTGAACAATAAAGATATTTATATATTTTTATATATAAGTATTTGTCACCTTATTTGAGCCCAGCAGCAATTGTTGTATAGCCCCTTCATGCTGGGAGTAGTCTCGGGGCGACGATCTTGAGGCAGTCATAATAAAGTTGTCTTCTCTCAGTCGAATGATTGTTAGTTGGTTTGTTCATAGATGAAATGAGAACTTTATCAAACGGGATTTGTAAACTTATCTGTTTTATTAAACATGTAGACATGTACATTTTTAACTAGCCAGTGGGTTCACTCTATCAACCCCATTGGGGAGCAAGTTCCCCAAGACACAAAATTAACACATCTAATGGGTATGACATGTAAAACCTAACTCCCTGAAAACACTTTCTAGCTCTAACATTTTCACGTTCAGCTCAGCCAATCAAAATCCACATTCCAATTTTGTCTACCAGCTGACCTTAAGGTTAGCCTCAGAAGTTCTGAGCTGAATACACTGCCACTAAAAGATAATAGTCTGAAACTATTATTTAACATGGTTGTGGTCTTAGAGTTGCTGATCACTTGAACAGTTCCCTCCATTTGTCTCAGTTGCATGTCACTGCCTGAATCTCTGTGAATGAACTTCTAGTGTACTCGGTGACATTGACAACCCACATTTTTTTTCCTCTGTCTGCTTCTCCTTTTGCATAAAGTGGTATCTTGTGGGATGCCAGTGGGAAGATTGTTGTCTCTTATGACGTACCCATACCATTTCAATTTTCTCTTTTTGACTCTCTTCTCTTCATGTGGTTATGAAGATTATTATCAAATTTTATTCTCAGTAGGAGCTATTTAGTGATGCTGGTGTTGGTATTTTATATTGGTTAATGGTCTTCTGTAAAGTGTCATTTGACCAATCAGTTATTTAAAATAATTCCGTTGAGAGCCCAGAATTTTCACCAGATTGCAGTATCATTTGACATGACTAATCTCCTGAGGAAAAGTGTCTGAGTTTTGATTTTATTATGACAGTTTAAGACATAAAATGTCAGAAAGATTAAATTCTTCACCACATTGTGATATTTTTCTCTGTCTCCAGCAGATTAACAAATATACATGCATTATATATATATATATATATATATATATGCTCCTGAAAAATTATTTCAGTTGAGCTCTCTGGGGAAGAAGTATGAGCTTGTAACCAGTGACTATTATTGCTACTAATGCAATACTCTTCATTAAGACGAATAAAGTTCTCTCAGTTACTAGCATGTTTATCTAAAAAATAAATATGCATAAATTCACCTACATCCCTGCCATGTGCCAACAACTCAGGGTAGATTTTCCAACTGATGCCAATTCAGCTGGGTTTCGATCTTAGCTAGAGGCAACTAGCCACACTGATGAGCTGTGGTACAGCAAAACACTCTCTCTCTGGATGACAATATATATATATATATATATATATATATATATATATATATATATTCTCCCAAAATTAAAATAACTATACAAAATTTAGAACAGCTCATGATCAGACATAATAGACATTCATTGTCTGTTATATTTAACAATATATATTTGAATATATATAATAATGCATATAACATTATTTCGACATTCTACAAAAGCACATACACATACACATCATTTATTATAGAAGTACAACTAAAATCCTTGAAAATCTATCATGTCTGGCACTTAACTAATTGTTATGGTAATTTACCCATGCATGTATGAACTCTCCCAGCTATAAATAGGAGCAGGTACTGCCTTTTGGAGAAGAAAGTTTCCAGCAGTCAGCTCTGAGGCAGACCAAACATTCTTGCTGTTACACTCTCGTTTGTATATGTGTTATAGAGTGGTTTCACAGTGGAGGCTTGTATTTGTACTAAGTCGGTCCTAAAATAGGTTTCGACGTACAAAACATTAGGAACTTGATATAATAGGTAATGACGCAGAGAAATCTAGTTGTGGTCGCTGATACTTTAGTATCCGACTAACGGTCGTCCGGCATCGACTGACTGACCGAACCACTTGTTACTCTTACTACTCCTACTTATTATAGGTGGGAGAGTCTATTAACTATAGAATAGGTGTGTTTCACTATAACAATATGTTTGTATTACTGTTTTTCTGTTAATATATTTGTTTAACTCAATTCCTCTCTGGTGTCTTTATTTCTGGCCCTAAGAAGGCCACAACACTAATTGGGTTTACCATTTATCCCAGGTTTTATAGAATTCTCTTAAAGAATTTTTTTGAAAGAATACATAAAGCATCTGAAGCTATTTTTTGCACAAAGATTAAAAAAAAAATTTGGGTGGATAGAATTGTGAAGTTTCATGAATCATGGCAGAAAATAGAGGTGAAATGTAGTAAATATGAAACTCATTAATGTTGAAAATGAAAAAAATAAACTTTTTTGTATTTTACTAGTAAAGGGTATTCCAATAACATAGACCAATTTTAAATTTAATTCACATTTAAAATCAGTCCAAGTTATTAGAACATTATGGGGAAAAACTTCTATGTTATGGTTTTCATCATCCAAAAGGACTTCTTCCGACTATTAATGGTTCTACTGATGGAGTCATATATACAGAGTGCCCTGCAAGAAACCAGGAAATTTGTTACAGTTTATTTAATTATTGGAATTTTTGTTACAATTATTTGAAATAAAAGTAAATGATAGAAATTTAGTAACTTAAAACAACAAAAACACAAATCTTAGATTTGGTGTTCAAACAAAAGAACTCTGGCAAAATTTCTTGGCATTTTTTCAATCCCCAAGTTGAATGTTCTTTCTTAAAGAGAACAATCACCTTGAATTGAAAATGTGATAACTGCAGCATCCTGGAACAACAAATGGTTAAAAAATGTATATGTTAATTTTTTGGTTCATTCATAAAGTAAAAGATATAGTTAAAGATTTTTATATGTCCTTTAATTTTTTTTTCATTATATAGTAAATCTAAAATTGCCCGTATTTTTTGTAGGGCACTCTATATAACAGGGAAAGAAATACAACAAACATGGTCACATTTTTACATTAAGAAAATAATGAAGATACAGGGACATGTTTTTTGGCTATTATGATGTGTCCAATAGATAATAGATAAGTTGAAAGTGCTCAGAATCAATAAAAGTTTGGAAAATTTCTACACTCATTAAGTTCAGAAGAGAAAACACTTGTGTGGCGTACTTTTTTTTTAATGAATCATATATTTTTTTAAAAATCATATCACTGGCAGTAAAGCCACTAAGACACAAGGGGTTACTGAGTGTGAAAGAATAAGAAAAAAAGAGAAACATTATTAATTAATGAGAACAATAGAAGAGTAATCAAGAAGGCAGTAGAAATGTCAGGAGTAAACATGGAACTGGAAAAAAAGTTCCATAAGCAAGAAGTGCAAGAAAAGAAACTGTTAGCACAGAACTTACAGTTCCATCTAGCCAATTCAACTGTGAATTGATGAGACCTTGCCGCCAATCTAGTACTGCGCTTAAATACATAAAGTCTAGGTACCATAGTGAAGAGTTCCTCCAAGCAGCATGCAAGTATTTATAGAAAAGGCACAGGGAAAATACATTATGGTGGTGGGAAAGTGACTGGAGTCGAGACGCCAGGTCCGGACCAATAATATTGCTGATTCTTCTTTGGATTTTAAGCACTGGACCATATGTGGCAGCAATATTAAAAACATGGACGAATGGCAGACTTATAAATATGTAAGATAGATTTGGGGAAGAAAAATTGTCTTGCATGACACAGTGAACTAAATTTCTTAGCAGTAAACCTGGCAATGCATTTAATATAATCTTTCCACTTCATGTCAGCCGTGAATATAAGCTTGAGTAGGGCGCAACAAGTCACTCTCACAGCGGTTAGTATCGGCCATGCTGATGGAAGGCAGGAAGGGGTCTTTGAGGTCATTGATACAGAGAAGTTTTGCTCGAGAGCCGTTAAAACTAACAAGCCATTCCTTGCTCTAGTTAACAATGGATTGTAGGTCATTTTGAGATAAGCTGCCTATTTGACCTTATCAAGCATGGAGATGGAAGAGTATTCCACAAGTGAGAAGTGCAAGAAAAGAAACTGTTAGCACAGAACTTACAGTTCCATCTAGCCAATTCAACTGTGAATTGATGAGACCTTGTTGCCAATCTAGTATTACGCTTAAATTCATAAAGTCTAGGTACCATAGTGAAGAGTTCCTCCAAGCAGCATGAAAGTATTTATAGAAAAGGCACAGGGAAACTACATTATGGTGGTGGGAAAGTGACTGGAGTTGAGACGCCAGGTCAGGACCAATAATATTGCTGATTCTTTGGATTTTATCAAGAATCTCTAGATATACAGCAGGAGCACTGGAACATATGTAGCAGCAATATTCTAAGCATGGATGAAATAAGTCTATCATTCATCCATGCTTAGAATATTGTTGAAAAAAGATTTCTCTATGTTAGCTAGACAATTTTTCTCTCCAGAATCTTACATACTTATATGTAAGATTCTGGAGAGAAAAATTGTCTAGCACAACATAGAGAACCAACTTTCTTAGCAGCAGACATAGCAATAGATTCAATATAATCTTTCTACTTCATCTCAGCTGAAAATGTTAGCCCAAGAATGTGCAATGAGTCACTCTCATGGTGGTTAGCATCAGCCATTGTGATGGGAAACAAAAAAGGAGTCTCTCAGCATTTCGTATGCATGAGTTTGTCGTTGCTTGGAAATCTTCCATGCAAACAAAACAGACTATCATTGTTGCTATGTCCATGTATTGTTTAATTTATTGTAATGTAATTGTCATCTTTGATGATGGCTTATGTAAGCCAAAAGCTTAGATAGGATTAAAAAACATGTATCAATATGGTAATTTCTTTCGTCTTTCAATGATAGAATTATTAAGCTTATCAAACGATATGAAAGGAATTTGCTTAAAATAAATAGACAAATCTTATCTAAATTATTTAATGAAACGTGCATTAATATTTATATATATATATATATATATATATATATATATATAATAAAAAAGGCTTAAACACTAATATTCCATGGTCATAATTTATTTCATTGAAATTGTAAATTTATGATTCCAATGGAATAAATTATGACCATGGAATATTAGTTTTTAAGCCTTTTTATTATATCTTTACTCTGTCCTGGACATTGAGTTCTACCTGGATATTCTATCCTCTTGGAATTTTTTTATACAAAACATATATGTATGTGTATGCATGTATGTATATATATTTGCATATGTATGTGTATATTTACCACTAATATTATCTATCTATCTATCTATCTATCTATCTATCTATCTATCTATCTATCTATCTATCTATATATATATATATATATATATATATAAGAATGCATACAACACACATAAATAGAGGAGCTTGTAAATGTTATATTATTTGGTTATTCATGATTTTTTGACCATACCAGTCTGCAAGGTCAGCAAGCCAGTCCCTTTTGCAGATACCTGCTCAGGCATATTTGTTTTTGTTCCACACCTGCAAACTTTAATTACAGTTTGTGAGAGAGCATATCATGACCATCAATTTAAACAATGCAAGTATAACTAAACCCTTAGTCATGATGATATGTGACTGTGTGCTAGTACAACTATCAACAGCTTTAAAAACATTCTTTTGACCCAGTTTTATTCACAAGACTTGTGTCAACCCAAGGTATAGTTTTTAGGCATTTTTCAAAGTTGACACATGCAGGGATTTTGCCTCCCTGGATCAATAACTTCAAGGACTCACCTTCCTGACAAATTGACATTCAAAGTGAGATTCAAACCCGGATCCCATGGCCAGTAATCAAATATTCTAACCCCTCGTCCACACACACACACACACATATATAGTGGATCAAAAATATCTCCTGCCTTTTTATGCAACTGAGATATCTGACAGGCTAATACTTCCTTTACTTTTTGGAGGAGTGATATTGAGATCTGTGGGAAATATCTGGTGAGACAAGGGAAACACTTGATAGACAGATAGAGAAATCTGTTCACATACCTTGAATTTTTGAATAGTGCTTTGTGTTCATCCAGGTGTGTGTTGATATGTTTGTAAAAGAAAGAGTGACAGAGACACAAACATATTAGCTCCTGTCAAGGTTGATGATAGATGTAACAGCTTTTACAAGTTTATAAGAAAATCCTTGTATTTTTTTTAATAAATATTTTCATGACTATTGCTCTAATCCTTGGTACCTTAACCACAGGAATTTACTCATACTCCTAGACTGGTAACCAGGTCTCATTTTTTTTATTGTTAGAATAGATGTAACTATAAGTCCAGTTCCAACAGTTTTTTTTCCACACTTCTTGCTTGTGTAGTTCTCTTCCAGTTTCTTGCTTCCCAGTCATCTACAATCTTTAATCATCCTCAGTATGATGATAACCTACATCCAGCAGCTAAGATTCTGACTGGGAAGTTTTGAGCAGTGTGGAATCACCTCTTAATTGCTGTTGTTCTTAAGTCCACCTTGGCCCAGAGTGGTAGCACCGGTTAGGGTCCCAGATATGGGCAAATCGTGACCCCCCCCCCCACAAAGTGGGTTCAAAACATGAAAATATGAAAATACATAAGAAAAAATTAGCAGTAATGCATTTTCATAGGAGAAAAAAATTAGCAGCAATACATTTTCATAGGAAATAAAAATTTACTAAAGCTCATTCACAAGAAATTAAAATTATGGCATTAAATGACCCATAAGGAGTTGATATGCCATTAAACAAACAAACCATGCTGCACCCAACAATATCCAAAAATACATTGTCAATCACCATCTTCTGTCTTCCTGAACCCTGTTCTTTCTCCTCACTAATATCTCATTCTCTTTCTCTCTCAGTATACTCTTGCATCTTTGTGGCATTATCACCTTGCTTGGGGCAAAAGGATTAAAAAAAATGCAAATGGAATAAAATTAATTTTTATCCATGACAAAAATATCATCAAATTCCTGCAAGTGAATAGTAACAGTTATTTCAGTCGGAAGAAAAGATGAAAAAGATTTAAAGAGTTTAGCATCCATTGACTGAAAATTTTATATTAAGAAAATTTGCTGGGAACACTCTGCCTGCATACAGAGAAAAAAAAAATTGAGCAAGTCCATAAAAATAAAGAGCAGACAAGACAGTGATATGTCTTCTCCCCAGATTTATTCAAACTTGCATTAAGGTGATCCTAAGAGAACTAAAAGTCCTGCCAGGATTTATTATTAGTGGACATAATCTTAACATCATATACACAGATGAGGTGGTGTTGATGGCTGATACTGAAATAAAACTGTGGAGACTCCTACACAATTATTAAAGAAAAACAATGGAATTAAGGAATGGAGTTTGAACACTTTCCATCGAAATAGTAATACAGTGGAAGGTTTGCAATGTTTCATCTGTGGGAAAGGGGTTGTAAGGTGGAAAATAATTCATCACCCACAAGGCTGCAAAGATTGGAAAGTGAAAACTGAGCAGATCCTGCCCATATATGGCAACTGTATTCTATTTTTGGCCTGATCTGGATCTCTTGTAAAGGTAAATAATAAGGAACCCGGACGAAGCTCCGCCGAAGGGTGGGGTTTCGTTCGGGGAGGTTGACGGAACTAGCCCGCTTGGTCGGGTTTAGATGGGTTTTATTTTTGGCTGGGCCTACGGGCTCGGACATACCCACATTAAAAAGGCCTTGTGCCACATTCAATTCCTGTGGGTGAATTGATAAATACCATCATGTAATAATTTGAGCAGTACAGAGAACTGACCATATTTCCAGCATCTTCAGCAGTGGATCATTTGTATCTCCACTTGAGGTGTGGGTTGAGCTCAAGTCCGAAAAGATGCTGAAGGCACAGGGCTTTCCTGAGAGAACACCCGTTCAGCATGATAGGTGAAAAATCTGTGTCTGTTCTTTGATGTGGGAATGTCAGTAGTTTGGTTTTTAAAGCAATGAATGTGATCAGCCAGTTTTAAGAGACAATTGAAATTTCTACGATGCATAATGAGGAAAGATGGCTTGGAGAGTTTGATACTTATAAGAAATATTGAATGTAAGAAAGGCAAAAAGGAAATATTAAGTAACCTACCGAATTAGCTTTTGTAAATTGATAGTCAAACAGGACCAAGAAGGATAGTAATGAGACAAACGTTGCAAAGAGTAGGATGTTGTAGAGAAACATGTTTAGTTCCATCCTGAAGGGACATATTTTATAAAGAAGAAGAATTTGTTTAGTCTGCATTTTTTTTTTCATTTTTAAGACACTATATATTCAATAAAAAAAAAATAAAAAAAATGAAAAAGGTTTTTGCATTTCATTTGTTGGGAGATTTTATTTAATCGGAATTATTGTTTTATTAACTTTTTTTTTTTTTTAATGTGTCTGCTGTCAAATCAGAAATAAAACAAAGAACTGGACAAAATGATAAACTGAAATCTTTACAAATTGTAAGCGTCATTCAAGAGCATTCTCTTTGAATATGTTCATGGCAAGGAGGCTGAATTAAACATAAAGGGAAGAGTTTCCACTTGGACGGATGTAACAAATAATGCAGCATGTCAGCTGAGCTGAAAACATTGAAAGATCTGAAAATGTCTTTCACAGAAAACTCTGCCATCTGTGTGAGGTGTTCATGCAAAAATATGTAAATGAAAAATACTTTTGCAAATATATTTGCAAATTAAGAAGAAGGAATAAAAGAATATCGCACAAAATGAACAGAAGAAAAGAATAATGTTCTAAAAATATGATAATGATAATGGGGAGATTAGCCGTTTCTTAATAAGGAAACATTTTGCATTCATTGACCAACTAGCTAGCATTACTCTTGGTTGAAATTTACAGTCTTTCTCTTAAAGGTTTTCCAGAAAATAAGCTTCTCAAGCCCACTGTCATCAATCTTTCTAATATTAATGAGAGTTTCTTTACTAACCTTTTGTTTAAAGCAGTGTGGAAAGTCAGCACCATTATTTTTCTTTTCAGTTACATGTGCTATCCATTTTAGATGTTGCTGCTGTTGAAAGTCTTCAAGTGATGTAGTTTCTGTTAATTGGTACAGTTTGTGATTCTGTTGTGGCAGTCTATAGGATCTGATGAAGGATTGTCTTCTTTAAAACCTACAGAATTTTATTCACTTGAAACCATTTTTAAATGTTGATCTGAGAAAACACTTTTATATAGTTCAGAAATTTCTAAATAAGTTTGAAAGGAAATATTTGGTAAAGAATATTGATATTTTTTTGTTCAAGATCATTCTTTTCATAAGTGATTAAAGTTTAGAAGGTACTTTAATCATTAATTCATCCATAGTAAATTTGCATCCAGGTTCTTACACATTTTGCCATTTTTGATAGATCTTCTGTTATCACAATGTGGGATATTTAATAATAAAAATGATGGAAAGAAAACAAAAAATATCTAAATGATATTGGTTAGATTATATACCCAAAACACATGAAAAATTTTTTTTAATTTCCAGTGACTCTTGTTTGTGCACATATGTAGTTGCACTAATGTAAACAAACTTAGCCATTTTGTTTCGTTTGTTTTATGGCATATCAACCTCAATGGGTCATTTAATGCCGACAACATTTTTATTGCTGGTAATGTTTTTTTCAAAAAATGTATAGCAGGTAATTTTATTTTTTTTTCAAATGTAATATTTTATCGTTCAAAAAATCTATTTCTGGTAATATTTTTTCTTCAAAACGTATTACTGGTAATTTTTTTTTTTTTTTTCAAAAATGCATTGCTAATATTTTCTGCCAAAATTTATTGCTGATAATAATGTATTGCTGGTAATAATTTTTTGAAGGAAAAAATTATTACCAGCAATACATTATTATCAGCAGTAAATTTTGGAAAAAAATATTTATTAAAATAAAAATATTTAAAAAAATATTTAAAATATTTAAAAAAAATAAAAAAATAAAATAAAAATGAAAAAAAGATTTTTTAAAATAAAAGTATTTAAAAAATATTTATTAAAATATTAATTTATTGCTGGTAATACTTTTTTCAAAAGTATTTCTGCTTTAGTTTGTTTTGGGTTGGTTTGTTTTTACAGCATATCAGCACCTCAATGGGTTATTTAATGCCAACAACATTTTTATTGCTGGTAATATTTTTTTCAAAAAATGTATAACAGGTAATTTTTTTTTTTTCAAAAATGTATAGCTGGTAATATTTTTTTTTTCAAAAATTTAGAGCTGGTAATAATTTTTTACAAAGTATTTCTGGTATTAAAACATATCATATATTTACATTTTCATAGGGTTTTAACCCTAGCTTGGGAGATAACTATTTCACCATAGCTGCAACCCTAACAGGTGCTACCACCCTGGGTCAGAGTGGAGCAGGGAACACCAGCAATTAAGAGGTGGTTCTACGCTCTTCAAAACCTCTTGATTAGAGCCTTGCTGTTGGACGTACCCAGGATGTGAATGTAGTTTATCGTCATACCCAGGACGGAACTTAGTCTGATGAAGTCTGAAAGGATGAAACGTGTCACACAAAAACTTTTTTCAAGCTGTGGTACATCTTTTTTTGTTCCTAACTTTTTCTTTTGAAGTAATGTGAAACATCAGCATCTTAATTATTTCATTATTTTCTTTTTGAGTTCCATGTGATGTCCATTTTAGCTGTTATTACTATTTCCAGTACTGGTTGAGGTTTCCTTCCTAACCTTTTCTTTGAAGTAGTGTGGAATGTCAACATCTTGATTATTTCATTATTTTCTCTTTGAGTTCCATGTGATACCCATTTTAGCTGTTGCTTCTGATGAAAGTCTTCAAGTGATGTGCTTTCTGTTATTTGCTACAGTTCTTTGCGATTCTTTAGTTCCATTTCCCAAAGTTCAAAGAAGAATGGTTCTCACCAAGATCTACATTATTTTATTGTTGGTTGTTTAAACAAGTAAATATAATAGCAACCAACAATAAAATAATCAATAATAAAGAAATTTAACAAACAACACTATTTTTAAGATATTTTTATGTTTATACATTCTTTTTATAGATACAAATACTTAAATGCTCTGTTTATAATAAACAGTATTATCAATATTTACCAGCCTGAATGTCCGAGAAATTTTCATAGAAGATATATGTCTTCTGACAGGAATCAAACCTGTATCCTACACAGCTAAATAGGTAAAGCATGTCAGGTTATATGATTGTTCCATGTAGGATACAGGTTCAGTTCCTGTCGGAGGATGCATATTTTCTATAAAGATTTCTTGGACATTCATCCTGGTAAATGTCATTAATACTGTTTATTATAAACAGAGCATTTAAATAGTTGTATGTATGAAAAGAACGTATAAATATAAAAATGTCTTAAAAACAACACTATACATAGGTAAATAACTGCGTCTGGATCCCAGATTATTTCTACTCATTAAAATAATTTGAAACATAAGTGTTACCATCCACCAAAACAACTATTAGAACAACAGACTACTCACAATGGCCTGTATATATAAATAGTCTAGCAAAAACACAACATATATGACCTGCCAATTGCATATAAACATGAAACAGACTGTCGATGCTGGGTGTTGACTTCAATATCCACTTTTATATACTTAATATCAAAACCTCTGATGTATGGATACCACATACTCGTGAAAATACAAGTTAAATATTTAATTTTATTTTTGGCTGTTAATTCTTTGTCTCTAATATTTTTAATATTAAGCACTTTACTTAAAAAGACTGCTCGCCTTAAAAACGTTATCCTTCCCAAATACACCGGTTGACAGATTTCCTTTTTTTTTTATGAAACACAATCTTTCTTACATACATACACACAGACATATATATAATGTGGATATATATAGATTTTTGGTTTAATCAATGTACAAATTTACACATGATTTAATCAAATTAGTGATAGATATTTCTTTGTTTGGAAACATTTTCATATATTAATTTTTACTTTTATTTATTTTAGCCTAAAAATATTTTCACAAATTCAAATCAAACAATATTTCTAAAGAAAATATAACATTTTATTGATTTTCATTATATATAAATTAAATTTCACACATAAAAATAACTCTTATTGATTTCTCCAACAAATCATTGATAAGATGCCTCCATTTTTCTCTCAGGTTACAGTCACCTTGTATTTTGTTTTTTAATCAGTATCACCCTAAGAAAAGCAGTAATGTCACTAAAACACAAGGGCTTCCAGGGTGTGGAAGAATTACAAATAGAGACATTAATGATGAGCCAAAAGAGAAGAGAGTAATCAGGAGGACAGTAGATAGTGATTGACATTGCATTTAAATTTTTGCAGATTAAAGTTGGCTGGAAAGCATAGGGACGGAATGGAGTTCCACAAGCAAAAACCATGGGGGAAGAAACTGCTAATATAAAATTTACGGCTACATCTATCCAGCTCAACTGTAAATTGACAAGATCTTGATGCCAGTCTAGTGCTACACTTATATTCAAAACCTCTAAGTACCATAGCAAAGATCTCATTTGAAAAATTACTATGAAAGTATTTATAGAAAAGACATAAAGAAGCAACTTTATGGTGATGGGAAAGTGACTGGAGCTGAGGCACCAGATTAGGGCCAATAATATTGCAGATTCTTCTTTGGAGCTCAGGGTAAATGGATATTTTAACTCTGAACCAGACTAATTTTATTTATATTGGTTACATTAGAATTATATTCCTTATCTTTGTTGTTATTTATACTATTTACATTGTTCGAACAGTTGTCCTAATCCTTATTGCCATATTCAAGATGTTTCAGCTGTTGTATACTCTGGCCTTCTTCAGGTGATACACATTGGAATTTTCAGCTGAACCCTCTATTTAGTCTACTGGGATAGATTGTTCAAGTTCCATGTGTCATGCCTTTTCTGTATATCTCAGTTTATATGGGATAATGATATATAAATTTTTATATATCAATTTTGGGGGGAAAATGTATGCCAAGTGGAAAATGTTTATGCATGAAACGTTTTGTCCTTCAAGACTTCAATGAATTAAGTTTATGTTTCTGTGATTTCAGATGAATGAAAGAGATGCTGGGAATGTGATGATTTTTTTTTAATGGGTTTTGGTATATAATTAAGCTGATTTAATTTAGAGTGTTTTTTTTTTGTTTCCATCACTTTTGTTATTAAATATTCCACATTGTGATTATAGAAGATCTGCCAAAAATGCTGCAAGGTTTTAAGAACCTGGACACAAATGATGTAGCTATTAAAACATTTTCTAAACGTTTTTGTCTTAGTGAATTGTTTTCTCTTTTAATTAGAATAGCGTTTTTTATATAAAAATTGTAGTCTGTCTCATTATGGTGAGCTATTAATGCATTTAATGTGTTCTTCTGTAATATATCCCTTTTGTGTTCATCTAATTTTTTATTTAAATTCCTTGATTTTTTTTCGATTTATTCCTTGTGGCAATTATTACAGGTAATAGAGTAAATTCTTCCTTTGAATTTAAGCTTATTATTTTGTTTTGTATTAATTTTTTTTTTAATATTTTGGAAGTAGTTGTGATAATTTTTATGTTGAGTGTAGATAAATTCTTTTCATTCAATTGTAGTTGTGATAGGGTTAGTGAGTAGGACAATATATTTTGTGAATTCAATGGGTTTGTTAAGAAGGGTCACTATTCTATTTTGGAATATTTGATGAGCCTTTTTTTTGCATTGAATGTAAAATAGTGTACTGGAGGAACTTGAAAGAACTTTAAATGCACTTCTCTTCATGTAAGTATTGAGGGCTACCAACACTGAGTGCTTTTGAGACCCTCTTTGACAGTTACCATGAAGTATTGGCATCTATTACTAAAATGTCTACTTCTACAAATCTCTATTTCCAATAATAAGCATTCATCTCTGGCAAATATAATGAACTTTAAACAATAATTTTAAACAATATATATATATATATATATATATAAAGGAAAAAGACAATAGGAAAACTGTAGTTTTAGCCAATGCATTTCATCCAATGTGGACCTTTTCAAGGCAAAAAAAACTGATGCAGGCATATATAAACGAAGTTGCCAAAACTGTTCCTCACAATACATTGGAGAAACATGCAGAAATTTAAAAACAATGCATCTATGAACACAAAAGAGACCTCATAAATAACATTTTAACAAATGCACTAGTCATACATAGAAATAAATTCAACCACAATTTTGATTTTATAAATGCTACACTCATAAAAAAAAATAGAAAATAATTCACTCAGAAGGAAAATCCTTGAGACTGCCACCATTGAATATTACCTAAATATTTATCTATGCCCAGGTTTTTTCCCAATATCACCTTTCCTAACAGAATCATTACTCTCCCATGCTAACATACACAACAAATATATCAAGAAATCAAAAGAAAATTGTTGAATCTGTCAACACAACAATACAAACAATATTTCTACAATTGACAATATTCTCTTCAAAGTAACTGACATAATTTTTAAGTTGACCATATGAATATACAATAGAATTTCTAAATTCTTCTTGTTGCTAACAACATTTTCTTTGTTATTTATAAATACTTTGTTTCAATAAATTCATTTCACTTTTTGCCTTGTAAAAGTCCACACTGGACAAAATACGTCGGCTAAAACAACAGTTTTCCTATTGTTTTTTTCCTTAATACATATTGTCTTTTTCTACAAGTTAATTCTGAGAATTTTTTTATATATATATATATATATATATATATATATATAAAGAAAGAGGCACAGTGGAGTAATGGATAACAGCAAGTTTGAATTCCAGTCAAGTTCATTACCTTCACTTATGTGCTGATAATACCATTGAGAAAGATATGAATCTATTTCTTCTCCTCCCAGCTATGGCTAAATAACAGGACAAACTGGGTCCTATAGCCTTGGGTGTCAAATGGTCTAATGAAGGACAATTTTGAATTCAAAATCTGCAGATGATAATTTGGGGACCTTGTGGTATACGGTGCACCAGTTCTCTGTATTCAACTCTTCCAAAAATTATGGTTGGTGCTGCACAAACATTCACCATTATAATCAAATTATATGTGTGGGTAGTGTGACTGTTGGTTCTTAGAACTGAACTGCTTGACCCTCATGTGTTGAAAATGACAAGAGAGTCCAGTAATAAAGACAAAAAGAAAACTTGTCTTAGCCAATGTGTTTCATCTTCTGATTGACTTTATCAAGGCAAATGTAAGGATTTTATTTTCCCACAAGTATTTATAAATAAAATTAAAAATGAGTATGAAATGCCTTTGCAAAGTTAAGTTTACCATATTGTCCTTTTACAGATATATTATACTGAAATTTTACACACACACACACACGTGTGTGTGTGTGTGTGCTATGAAAAAAAGCTTTTATTTTTCATCTCCTCCCTTTTCTATGTACTTCACACAACCTAATGCTTCTCTCCAGAGATGAACATTATAAATAGGAAATTTCAGATAATAAGTATCAAAATTATATAAATTTGATCAAAATCTAATATATCCTTCAGCTTGCAACCTCTATACTTCTTTTTTATTTTTTTGGCTATTTTTACCCATTGTTTGTGTAAAGAGTAGATTCTGCACTTTTTTCTTTTTAATCATTTCACCCCCAAGAAAGGCAATAAAGCCACTATGATGCAGGGTGTTACTGAGAGGGAAAGAAATTGAGAGGACAATAAAAGAATATGATTCAAGGTAACAGAAGTTGACAATTGGCCTTGCATTTTGAAGACCATAGTTGGCACGAGGTTGGAAGAACATTCCACAAGCAAGAAAAGAATCTGTTAGCATATAATTGATGGTTACTAGTAATTTCATCAGTGAAATTATGAGACCTAATTGCGAATCTGGTACTGCATTTAAATTTGTGAATTTGCTGTACTGAGGAAAGTTCATGAGAACAATTACCATAAAATTATTTATAAAAGAGGCAAAGGGAAGCTGCATTAAGGTGAAGCCAAGTGACAGATCAGGACTTATAAAATTGCTTATTCTTCTTTAGATTTTATCAAGAATTTCTAAATACATAGCAGGAGCACCAAATCAGATATGACAGTAATATCAATGCATGGACAAATGGTAGACTTATAAATATTTAAGATAGATTCTGGTAAGAAAAATTGTCTAGAATGACATATAAACTGACTTTCCTGGTAGCAAACTTAGCAATTGACTCAACATAATCCTTACATAATATATCAGTGGAAAACATGAGACCAAGAAAGTGAGGAAAATTGATATTCTGGAGGTTAGTATCAAGCATATTGATGGAAGGCAAAAAATGTTCTTTAAGATGATTAATAGAGAGCAGTTTTGGTTTAGAGTTGTTAAAGTTAACAAGCCTCTTCTTGCCCCAGTTCACAACAAATTGTAGGTCATTTTTTGAGATCAGCTACCATTTTGATTTTATCAAGCCAATTAGACTTACTATTAAGATAGAAGTAAATAGTTGTGTCATCAGCATAGATAGCAAGTCAAGAACTGATGACATCAGTAAGAGCTTTGATGAAAATAAGGAATAGAGCATTTTCAAGAATAGAGCCCTGTGTGACATCAGCATTAATGATCCAGAGGAGACGCCATTCAAGACAACTTTCATTATACAGTTTGATAAGAAAGATTTAATCAACCAGGAATACCATAATTGTTGATGCAAAGAAAAGAAAAATTGTAAACTTATAGTAGTAATAAATGCCTGCAATCGGTTTCTTCTGTCTCTTGACTGTAACACTTGTAACCAAATCACATTTCAAATGATAGCCCATCGTAACAGTCCAATAGGTAATCTAGAAATGCCAAAATGGGGTCACAAATTCAACCTTCACTTCTCCACAGCATAAACGTATGTTTGTCCACCAAGCTCAGAAAAAATCCTGCCTGTAAGTGAAAAACAATGACTTTTATTCACCAAGAGATTTTTCTGATTGGCCACACCATTCAGGGGAGGAAAGAACATTAGCATAGGTTCTGATGCTTAAAGTAGTAGATTTTTGCTAACTACTTTCAGTAATTTTTCTTTGGCAGATCGCATACAAAACACAAACGTAGGTGATTATCTCTTTCACTGCAATAACACTTCAGCTTGTGAAGAAGACCAGCATGCCAAACTCTGTCAAGTGTCTTTGCAATATCTAAAGCTACAGCCTGAGTTGTCCCTTTTTATCTAAGACTTTTTCAGCAATAACAGTTGGCAGTTGACTGAGAGAGGAGAAAGCCATATTGTTTGTCTGAAAATTGTCTTTCTTCCAAACCAGATGATAACTAGAGCTAGAGAACCCACTTTACCTTGTTACTTTATCTAAAATTAAAAGGAAAAAGATAGTCATTCTTTTCCCAAGTCCATTAGTGCAAAGAGAACAAACTATCTCAATTTGAATGTGAATGTTTCTTCCTTATTCCCATTAGGTCATCTGCACTTCCTGAAATAGGTTTTCTAAAGTAAACTAATTTTACTTTCATTTGTATACAAAACATTTTTATACAAAATAAATAAAATGATTATTGTTTATTGGGTGCTGAGGGCTATTAGATAAGAATTCAATAAACTGGGAAATTTATTTAAAATTGATCTACCTGTAGTTAGAACATCTTTTAATGTAATTTCCGTAAATGAAAATTCTTTGGGATATTTGGAGATAAATATAGATTTTTCTTTATATCTATCCATCCTAATTGGAATTTGCTTCTCTGATTTCCAATTCCAAACCATTATCCATTACATAATCTACACATCCCAAGTGGTTACCCAACTAGGTATTGACCAGACTCAACATTACTTAACTTTGGTGATCATACAAGAACCAATTCAATAATTAATAGATTGCTATATTCACAACATTTCAGCCATTGTATGCTCTGACCTTCTTCAGATGATTAGAATTTGAAACCATACCCTCTATTTCATCTACCACGGTAAATTGTTCTAGTTCCACGTGCCATGCCTCTTCCAGATGTGTCAGTCATTTCCACTTTAACTCAACTCTAAGTTTTGGTTCACCACTGCTGTGACCTGGTATTGAACTAGTCACTGGATCTAACCAATGTCTTTATCCACTGAGCCATGTATCCTTGATGACATCTGTGTATGGATTTTTAGTACTTATAAACCTAATGTTTCAGCAACCATTTTTTTTACCTGTGTTCATGTTGCAATTTTTCTAAAGACACAGGTTGCTGAGAAACTCTCTCAGCTTGGGTCAGGCCAATAACTTTTCAGCACTGTGTTGTAGTTTGGCTGAGAATTTCATCCAAATGTTATTGGAACTAAAGTTCTTATTTCTAAGTTCTGCTAGCAGAGGGAAATAGAAAGCGCACGAAGAAGAAAGAATGCAAGTGATTTCCAGTAAAATCTGGAAAGCAAAAATAAGGACAAGAATTATTATTATTTCACAAATAGATGTGCCAAGGACATTTTCTTTCAGCTGGGAACTTACTCAGTTTCGTTTCATCATTAACCATTCAGGTTTCCAGAATTTCTTTAGCGAATAGGGTGGAGAGGAATCCAGAATTCTTATTTTATCTTTTGATCAGAGACTTGAGACAACAGAAATGTGGTTCTACAAAATGCTAACTGTAATATTAACTCTTTCCCTATATGGAAACATTCAGCATTCATTGACTGAGCAGCAGGCGTTACTTGAGTTATGCTTTGCTTCATTCCCTGGCCACTGGACTTGGATCAAAGTGTAGTATCTGTTCTTCACATCTCTAATGGTAATATTAGCTGTTTCCTTATAAGAGAACATTTGTTATTCATTGACAAACCAGCCAGTGCTGCTGTCAGTTGAAATTTATCAAATATTTCTTTGAAATCAGTTTTTCAGGAAAATAGGTTTCTCAAGTCCGCTAGCCGTTATCACTCTTTTGAGGATTGATGGATGCTTCCTTCTTATTTGAAATAGTGTGGAATGTCAACATCTTGATTATGTCATTATTTTTTTTGTCTGAGCTACATGTGATATATATTTTAATTACTGCTGCTGTTGGTAGTCCTCAAGTGATGTGGTTTCTGTATAGGTCTTTGTGGTTGTGTAGCGCCAGTCCACAATGGTCAAAGAAGGATGGTCTTCACCAAGATCCACTGTGATTGCATAGATCTGACAGTTTAGATATTTCTGAATGAATCTGGGGCCAAGTACGAGATCCATAGGAAAGCCTTGACCTAATAAGGTTATTTGAGATACATGACTTGAATTTTCAGGTTAATATTTTAGTTTTATGGCAATTTGTGTTGTTGGGAAAATCTACTATGACAGTCTATTCTATATTTAATTTCCTTGTCTCCTATGCTAAATTTGTTATAACTGATCCATATGCTAAGGTATTTGTAGCAGCCAGTAATTATCCCCATGACTCCGACCCAATCTATTTTGTATCTGTCTATATTCCTGAGATGAGGTATTATGTACACTATTTACATTATTCGGGCTATTGTCCTCATCTTTGTCACCATATTTATTACATTTTGGCTGTTGTACGCTCCAGGCTTCTTCCTCAAGGACACATGGCAGAGTGGATAAAGATGTTAGTTAGATTCAGTGACAGGACCCAAAGAGTGTGAGTTCAATACCTAGTTAAGGCAGTAGAGAACTTGGAGAGGGGAATTAACAGGAGATAACTGACAACTGACATCCATTAAACATGCCACATGGAACTAGAACAGCCTACCCCAGTGAGTGAAATAAAGGGTTCAGTTCAACATTCCAGCCACCTGAAGAAGGCTGGAGTGTACAAAGGCTGAAACGTTGTAATAAATATGGCAACAAAGATGAGGACAATAGTTCAAATAATGTAAATAGCCAATTTTTTTTTTTTTTTTTTTTTAAATCAATTCACTCCCAAACCACTCACACACAGGCAGGTTACTGAGAATGAAGGAAACTGACAAAATGTTATTGAGGAGAAAGGAAAATAAAATGACAGTATTCAAGGAGAGGGAAGATGATGGTTGACATTGCATTTAAATTTTTATGGCTCCTAGTTGATAGGAATGCAAGAAGCTGGTAGAGAGTTCCAAAGGTGAGACGTGTGAGAGAAGAAACTATTAGAATAGAACTTATGGTTACACTTGGCCGTTTAAACAATAAAATGATAAGGCAATTGTCAATCATTTAAGTGCCATATGTCATACATGCTTGGGCAATCATATCTTTTACAATTCATGTCTGACTAGGCAGAGGATTCCTCACAATAGGTTGTTACTTTCAATGATAGACTGATTGTCAAACAAGCCTATAGGACCCAGTCTATCCTGTTATTCAATCCATAGCTGGCGTTGGGTTGAGAAATGTTAGATTTATACCTTTCTCAAGGGTATTTGTGTATAAGTAAATGTAACCAACACTGCTAGAATTGCTAAAGTCAAGGTACCAAAGAGAAGATCTCACCAAAACATTTGCCTAAAAAAATTTTATAGGAAAGGTACAGGGAAGCTACATTATAGTGGTAGGAAAGTGATTGAAGCCAAGATGCCAAGTTAGGACTGATCATATTGCAGATTCTGCTTTAAGATTTTTTCAGGAATCTCTAGATATATAGCAGAAGCACTAGACCAGATGTGGCAACAATATTCAATGTGTGAGTGGTAGACTTAAAAAAGTGCAATACAAATTCAGATGAAAAGAATTGTTTTGGTTTATTTTACAGCATGTTAACCTCAATGGGTTATTTAATGCCTACAAGATTTTTATTGCTGGTAATTTTTTTTCAAAAAATGTATTGTTGGTAATAATGTATTGCTGATAATTTTTTATTCAAAATTCAAAAATTAATTGCTAATTATAGCTTTTACAAAAATATTATTTTTATACGTTTTGACTCCAGTGTAGGGGTTAACTATTTGCCTATAGCTGGGACCCTAACAGGTGCTACCACCCCCAGTCAGGGTGGACCTGAGAATACCAGCAATTAAGAGGTAGTTCCATGCTCCTCAAAACTCCTGTTCAGAGGCCTTGCTCTTGGATGTAGTTTATTGTCTTACCCAGGACAGTGTAGTTTATTGTCTTACCCAGGATGTGGATGTAGTTTAGTGTCATACTCAGGACAAGAAAAGAATTGTCCACCATAACACAGTAAACCAATTTCCTTCTCATTTTTGATTCATAAAATAAAGAAAACCCTGACAGAAATTTCAAATATTGTCCAGAAAATGTGGAAAGGAAATTTGCCATTTAATTTAAAATTGATTTATATTCAGCTCCTGAAATTGATTTCTCTCTATTTAAATTATTTACTCATGAACTGTTCTCCTCATCATTGTTATTATCATTACAACGTTTTTGCTGTTATGTCTTCTGGTCTTCATAAGATGCTTATTTGGAGCAACAAGCACCTGACAAGGAGAGGGAAAATGATGGTTGATGTTGCATTTAAATTTTTATGGCTCATAGTTGACAGGGAATAGAACTGACATACAAATTAATCTTGTTCACAATTCATCAAATTAACAGTTTCTGTTTTAATGAGATGTAGACAATTTTATTTTAATTTTTAAAAAATGTTTAAATATGTTTCTTATCACTTGATGAAGGTGTTAGAAAATGGCATTAGTTGATGACTGAAAAAATAAAAATTTTATTTTTCCTCGGCACATTTAATATTTTATCACTTACTGTTTGTTGGTCAACAACTCTACAAGCTACTTGCTACTTCAACAGCTTTGTAAGAAAATGAAACTACCCTTACAGAAAAAAGTAGTTTTTCACTGATTTTTAAGAAAAACAAGTAATTTTGGTTTAATCTTGTTCAAAGTGAAAATTTGTAATTTTGACATATTACTTCAAAATTATGAATTTTCACTTTAAACAAGATTAAACTAAAATTACTTGTTTTTCTTAAAAAAAAGTGAAAAACTACTTTTTTCTGTGAGGGAGGTCTCATTTTCTTACGAAGCTGTTGAAGTAGCAAGTAGCTTGTAGAGTTGTTGATGAGGAACAGTAAGTGACAAAATATTATGGCATGCCGTACATGACAAAATATTCTTGACTGCATGCCCTGAATATAAGTCACACTTTGCCACTGGTGAACATAGGAAACATATGGGAAATGTTGCTTCAAGTTTTTTCTTTATCTGTGAGGAGATTGTCCAGCATTCAGTGCAATATAGAAAAATTAATATTATGTAACAGTTCAGTACTCTTTACTTTGTTTCTAATAACATTTTACTGTATCGTAATACTTTGCTTAACTTTTGGAACATGTCTTTTGCTATCCCAATGCGCCTTTCAGATTTCACTGTCACACTTTCTGTCCTCTGTAAAATGATTCCCACATACTTAAACGGTTTTACTTTGATTTTGGTATCTCCAGTTTGTAATTTTCATATTGGGCTCTTCCTTTTACTGACAACCATGCATTCCATCTTCTTGCAATTGTCCTTTTTTCTTGCTTTCCTTCACTATCTTCTGTAGGAGTTCTTGTAGTTTCCTTTTGAGGTCTGCTATCACCACTGAGTTACCTGTAGATATTATATTGTTAATATTATTAGCCATTAGTAATTTTTACTAGTATTTCTTTCAGCTTAATTTTAGTTGCTTTTCATTATAACTACTCAGATTCTCACTTCATGGTCATCAGTATACTTAGTGAACTACAGTGAAGTAAAACTACCAATATTTTTATTATTATTTTTTGATTGATTCTAGAAAACATTAAAGCTGATATTATTTCATTTTGCATTGATTTCTTTGATTTTTTTTATTGTAAATTCATACATGTGTGTTTTTTGCTTGCAAAAGCCAATAAAGAAACCTTTTATTGACTCTTAAATCAATAAACCAAATCAGTGCTTAATTGCATTCAATACTGGTTAGATATTGAAGATAATCGGCTCTGATTATCTTAGATAAACCATAAATAAGAATTTGATATTATTATTAACCCCATGCTTTTAACAATTCCAAACCAGTATTTGATTGATTCATTTTCTATGGCTTATCATCCCTTTGAAGGTTATTTAAGCAGATTTTTAAAGCCAAAAAATATTTTTTAGATTGTAAGAATTTTTTTTTTTTAGGTAATAATGTTTTAGTGATATGACTGACTAATTAAGTCATGGCTGGGAAGAGAAGTGGATTTATACCTATCCCAAGAGTATTTACTTTTAGCACATGAGTGAATGTAATGGATCTGACTGGAATTTGAACTCGGCTCTCCGAATTTCCTAAAGATTTTTTTGTTTTTAACTTTACTGTTTTGCAGAAAGTCTTTTTTTAATCATTTCACCTCAAGAAAGGCAATAAAGCCACTAAGATGCAAGGAATTTCTGAGTGTGGAAGAATATGAGAAAAAAAATATTTTAAGAAGACAGAACAATAAAAGAACAGGAAGTAAAATAACAGAAGATAACAATTGACAATGCATTTAAATTTTTGAAGATTAAAGATGACTGGAAAGCAAGAAACTAGACATGTTATATACTGTGTCTATGAACACTAATGGGTATGTCCAAATCCTCATAAATAATTGGACAATTTTACTGTTACACCTGGTATATATGAGTTACAAGGTCCGGGGTGAACTTAAGTAGAATTCAAATATATGATGCTTTGAAAAGGAGACTAGAAAAATGGTTGGTACCTTGTACTGCTCCAGAAAGTATCTGGCTCCTCCTGGCATGCTCTGTCTTTACAAGAGCCAGATCAGACTAAAAATGAAGTATTGCCGACAGATCTGAACTGGAGATGCTCAATCTTCACTTTTCACCTTTGACAGAATTCAAAAGCATCTATGTGGTGAATTATTTTCCACATACAACACCTTTCTCAGAGATGAAATGTCATAAGCCTTTTGCTATTCTATCACTATTTCCATGGCAAATGTTCTGACGAGCTTCTTACTTTAGTTACTCAAGCTCAACCTTTATGGCTAAGACCTACCCTGCCATGTATACAGGGTTGAATCATCCTCTTTGTATTCCATTGCTAGAAAGTAACATATATTCGGATAACTTTGTGAAACAGACTACCAAGAGGATGCTTCCTTGATCACTACAATCTTAACCACTTTAAGTCTCCAGTCAACTGTTTTCTACTTTCAACAACTTCATTCAGTGTTTCTCTATATTGAGTAGCACTTGGGCCTTGCACTGGGTGAACAACAGTAAAAAAAAATCTATAGTCTGATATATAGCTGTTTTATGTCATATCTACAATTTACAACAGTGTAAATATGAATACCCATGGTATTTGATTTCAATCATGGTATAAATAAATTATCTCATTTCCTCAAAAGTGATTTTCTAAATCTTAAACTAGATACCCTAATTGATAACACATTCGGCAAGCACCGAATTCAGCTAGCCTTCAAGACGACAACAACCAAATTAACTATCATTACTCACATCTTCTAAACTGAAATGACCAAATGCTCTCTGAGGTAATTATACATGCAATAAACCATGATGTCAAATCTGTAAGTACATTGTCACCAATACAGCTTACATTTCTCCAGGTACAGAAGTTAAAATACACCCCCTCACCTTCCTTGTGACAGATCTAACATACTTGATCTGATTTACAGCAACATTTGCAATGGAGGCAATTATATCGGTGAGACTAGCTGTGAATGCCCTGTTTGATTTAACAATCACAAAAAAATCAATTAGGAACAATTCCAGTTATTCTGTTATGGCACAGCATTTGAACTTAGCTAATCATAGTATAGATAATGTTAGACCTTTAGTTTACAATACTGCCATAGAAAAACTGAAAGTAATTACATTCACAAACTTAATACCCACAATTCAGGATTAAACAAAGACCTAGGAATTCTAACTGATAATATTTTTTATAATATAACTAAGAGAGCTGTGTCTTTTTTAATTGTATATTTATTTAGAGGTTTTATTATCCTTTACTTTTCTCATTTTCATTAATAATATTATTTATAGTCATTATAATTATTATTATTGTTGATTATTATCATTATTATTATTTGATAATAGTAATCAATTGCTAAGTTTGTTGCTAGGAAAGTTGGTTGTAATAGAAAATTTTTCTGATCACTATCTGTCTTACACCTTTAGAATTCTACTAATCATCCATAACAAATTCCTGCTACATCTGGTCTGGTGCTTTTGCTATATATTTAAAGATGCTTGATAAAATCCAAAGATGGATCTGCAATGTTATCTGTCCTGATCTAGTATCTTAGCTTCAATCAATTTCCCATAGCTTTAACAAAGTTATTCCATACCTATTCTATAAATATTTTTGTGGTAAATGTTCTAAGGAGTTTTCCTTTTTGGTACCTTAACTTTACAGATTTAAGTGCAGTCGGTTCTGTTGGTAGTAAACCCTCGTCATTTTACAGTTAAAATCGCTCAATGTAACTGTAAGTTCTATACTAACAGTTTCTTTTATTGCACTTTTCGCTTGTGGAAGTCTCTTCTGGCTTCTTGCTTTCCAGTCAACTTTGATCTTCAAAAATTTAAATAGTAGTATGCTTAAATTCATGTTATTAAAGTACCAAGGAGAAAAGGTCATTCGAACAATTGCCATGAAAATTTTTATAGAAAAGACAAAGTGAAGCCACATCATAGTGGTAGAAAGTCAAGATGCCAGGTCAAGACCAATAACAATGCAGATCCTAGTTTATTAATAGTAATTACTATATTTATAATCATTGATATCATTATTAATATTATTGATTATTATTTGATAATATTAATAATATTACTAAGTTTATAGTCATTATTATCATGATTATTATCATTCTATAGACAAAGTTACTTGCATGTTCCCATTTTTATTATTAATGTTCTTATTTAATACCCTTCATCTTATATTCTTACATATGCATTCTAATTAACATACTAATATGACAAAGTGGAAAAGAGATTTTAGTGATGCACCCACCCCTTACAAAAAGTGACATATAGCCAGTGTGAGACACAATAATAATACTTAAAAATCCTACCTGTGATATTACAGTTAATGTAAATAGTTAGCAAATGAATTATTTTCAAATGAGGACTGCTATAAAAAAAAGATTAAGGATTTTCTACATTACCTCATCGACTTTGTCAGCAGAAAAAGTAGGAACTGATTTTTTTTCAACTTACCTGAAAAATAAAAAAAGAAATACAATCAAATTCTGAAATTTTAACTTAAAACATTTAGCAGCAAGAGCAAATTGAAAACAAATTATTAATTAAGAAATTATACTTATGACAACATATATATATTAATATGTTTACATAAAATAAAAATACATATATTTAGGCAGCAAAAATTTGACCCAAAAAGATTAAATTCAAATGACAAGGCTTGTCTGTTAAATTTTTATTGCATTTTTTTCCACTATTCAAAAAAGATTGTTTACAACAGGATCTAAATTGTTGAATTTTCTTGAAGAACTGGGTGTTGACAATGTAGAAGACAAACTTTTGTGGCTATATCTGCACATTTTTTCTTTGAATTCTGCAATTTGAGTAAGTCTAAAGAAATGGCTCCATTTAACTGTCACTTATTTTTATTAGTGTCCATATAAGTAAATAGTAATTTTGTAATTGCATTATATAAAAGTATAAGTAAGTATTACCATCATTTTTGATTGCTTGATTAAACTAGTCTAATGGTAATAGTAGCCGTTTCCTTATAAGGAAACATTTGACATTCATTGACTGACCAGCCAATACTACTACAGTTGAAATTTTTCCAGAAAATAGTTTTTTCAAGTCCACTTAGCTGTTATTGATATTTCAATTACTGATCATGGTTTCCTTCCTAACATTTTGTTTGAAGTAATGTGGATTGTCAACATATTTTATTATGTCATTATTTTCTTTTCAGGTTACATATGCTATCCACTTTAGTTGTTGCCACTGTTGGTATTCCTCAGGTGGTGTGGATATTGTTATTTGGTACAGTTCTTAGTTTGTGATTCTGTAGCACCAATCTAATAGGTTTAAAGAAGGTTTCATTCACTCAAAGCCATCTTTAATTGTTAACCAGAGAAAGCAGTTGTATACAGCTGACAATTTAGATATTTCAGAATGAGCTAGCATCATGCATGACATCCATATTAAAGTCTCAATCTGATGAGACAAGTTTTTAGGTTTATATTTTGGTTTTGTAGCAGTGTTTGGTGAAGCTACTCCTAGCACAGAATATTTTATGTTCAATTTCTTTTATTTGCTAATTCTACATTGGAGGCATGGTGGATTAATGGATAAGCAGGTCGGATTGAGGAATTGAAGAGCTGAGTTCAAATTCCAGTTGAATCCATTACATTCACTTATGGGCTAATAACCTTGGGAAAGGTATAAATCCTCTTCTTCTCCCACTATTTATGAGTAAATAGCAGGACAGACTGGGTTCTATAGCTTTGGCTGTTAACTGGTCTACTGCAGAAAGAAATGGCAACCTACTGTGGGAAAAAAATCTGCCTTGTCAGTCATGTATTGAAAGATCACCTAAGCATGTATCATATATAGCACATAACTAACTGAATTCTACATCCTGAATTTTTCTGATGGATTCAGGTTAGTTGCCATCTCTACTTTCATTCCAGTTCCAGAACATAGTTTCTGTTATGGAAAGGTTTATCTTGAGTCCTATTTCTTGGAACACTTGATAGAGGATGTTGATTTTCTGTTCTAGAACATTCTTATCTCATTATATGAATACCTATAGCATCAGCATAGCCCTCCACCCCTCATCACCTCGTCATCTGTACATTGGCTTCAGGAGGGAAAGCAGCAATACTGTTTTTTATTAGTAGATTCATTTGGGATGTAAATTCAAGAAATTGAAACAGTATTAATAATGTAATAAAAGAAATTCTCTACATGCATAATGCAGCCAAAATACCTGCTACATAAAGATAAAACATTAGTAGCAATGGTGTCTTCATCTAGCAAATGTCTTACTTTTATGTGGGAGGTATTTCTACCACCGCCTGTATATTTATGTAGTTATGTACTTGTATATCAGGGACATGACTTTTAGCGTTGTTGGCCTGTGGGCAGGAAGGTGATCCCAGTAAGTGGCACCTTTGGAAGTGCATGAAAACCATACTCCAGGCTGATCTAAACCTTGTGAGTGAAATTGGAGAAACAAACCTGTTTTGAAAGCTGTTGATAGTTGGCATTGTGAGTATTAAAGAAATCTGAGCAGGCATTTGCAATGGGGATTAGCTAGCCACTCGAGCAGATGGGCATCCTTGGAAGCAAGCATCCAGCTATTATTATTAAATTTCTGGATTAATAATTTTAAAAGAATATTCTTCATTCAAGATATTTTTTTTACTGAATTAAGAATTCCACTGGATATGATAAATATGTCTGGTGCTCAAAACAACAAAGATGAGGATATATTTATAAATAGTGTATGGAATAATAACAATGCATCATTTAAGGACTGCAGCAAATATTTCATTACTGCATTTTCTCTTGTAAAAATCATTCCAAACAAATGATTTTTATTAATTTTTTGGGGCTTGGAGTTGAAACACATGTTCTTGTACAATCACTGAAGTTAAGTAATGTTGAACCTGGTCAGTACCTTGATAGGTGACCACTTGGGAGTACCAGGTTCAAAAGCATGGTGGTGTAATGGATAATGACTCGGAATTGTTAATCGGTGAGCCTTGTTCAAATTTCATTTGGGTTTGTTATATTCACTTACACACAGACACTCTTGGGAAAATTATGTATCCACCTCTTCAACCTCCCAGCTATGGGTTAATTAGTAAGACTTATATCACTAGATCATTCTTATTTCCCCCACCCAAATTCTTACAATCTAAAAATATTTCCTAGCTTTAAATAACCTGCAATAAGTTGATAAGCCAAAAAAAAAATGAATCAATTAATTCTGTGAAAAATAGCAATAGGTAGGTTCAGATATAAAAGATCATGAGACTATATTGAATCCATTGCTAGGTCAGCTGCTAAGAAAGTTGGTTCACTGTGTTGTGCTATACAATTTTTCTATCCAGAATCTATCTTACATATCTATAAGTCTATCATCCATCCATGATTTGAATATTGCTGCCACATCTGGTCTAGTGCTTCTGCTATATATTTAGAGATTCTTGATAAAATTTGAAGAAGAATCTGCAATGGTATTGGTCCTGACTTGGCATCTCAGCTTCAATCTTTTTACCACCAGTGTAATGTAGCTTCCCTGTCTGTTTTCTATAAATACTTTCATAGTAATTTTTCTGATGAACTTTCCTCTATGATACCTAGACTTTATGAATTTAAGTGCAGTACTGGATTAGCAGAAATGTTTCATCAACTTACAGATAAAATGTTTAGATGTAACTGTAAGTTCTATGTTAACAGTTGCTTCTGTCACACTTCTTGCTTGTGGAACTCTTTTCCAGCTTCTTGTTTGAGTTTCAAAAATTTAAATGCAATGTCAATTGTTATTTTCTTTCTTCTTAATTCTGATTTTTTTATTGACCTCTCTCATTAATAGTAATTTTTCACATATTCTATAATACTCAGAAATGTTTAAAAAATCACTCTTTATTTGTAAATGATTAATTCTCATTTTATTCAGTATCTTAGCCAATTCCTTCAGTAAGAAAATTTGGAATATTTAGGTTCCATTGTAAGACCATCATTGTTATGTCCTTCACGAATATTTCTATCAGCAGTTATTATTACTCTGTTGGTGGGGCTTTGAATATTCTGACTGCAAAGGAGTTATACACACTCCTATCCACCAAAAACAGGCCACCTTCCAGGCGGATACATGTTGGCTCTTGGGTAAAACGTATCTATTTCTGATTTTTTTTTTAAGTCTTTTTGTAAAAATATAAGAAAATAATTTTTGGTGTTGAAAATTAATCTTGGCTCAAGGTAGTAGAGAATCTAATGATAGAATATTTGTTTTGAGTAAATTTTGGATCACGGATGAGTGTCACCTTTGCATGTTAAAGATGAGGTGGATATTTTTTTTTAAATTTGTTCTTCAAAAAAAAAAAAAAAATAAAATATGGTAATTTTTATTTTGAATTATCTGTTGTATTATGATGCAATAACAAGTCGAACAGGTTCTGGAATTTGGCCGCAGGATGACATGAAATTGTTAAGAGTATGGGTTATTATTAAAAGCAAGAGAAGGCTATTATGATGATTGTTGTTGAACTGAAGTGATATGATGGTGACTATTAGTTTCTCCAATTATATTAAAATCAGTTTTTGAGAAATTTCACTGCCTAAAGTACTTGAAATTTAATTTCAGCTAGTTGAAGCCTACTTCCCATCCTTATTAAAATTTCCCTTGCCTGGAGGAACATTCAAACATACTTCAACTATTTCTCTATATTCTTCAGATAAAGAAAAGCTAATAGAAAATACTGTTTGAGAGAAAGGAACAGAAAAATGAAAGAATCATAGGAAAGAGAAAAGAGGAAAAATAGAAAAGAAATTGGTGCCCCTCACCATTTTTTGTATTCTAAGTTGTATTGCATGACTATTTTCATGAAGGACTCAACCAATGTAGCTCTACATTCATCACTAAAAATTACTATTGAGAAATCAGTTTTCAAATCCTCCCTGACTCAGTTTATGTTTCATGTGCTTCTTGACCCAATTTATATTTTATCTACTTGACTCAATATCTGTTTCATGTACTTCTTGACCCAATTTATGTTTTATCTACTTGACTCAATATCTGTTTCATGTACTTCTTGACCCAATTTATGTTTTATCTACTTGACTCAATATCTGTTTCATGTACTTCTTGACCCAATTTATGTTTTATCTACTTGACTCAATATCTGTTTCATGTACTTCTTGACCCAATTTATGTTTTATCTACTTGACTCAATATCTGTTTCATGTACTTCTTGACCCAATTTATGTTTTATCTACTTGACTCAATATCTGTTTCATGTACTTCTTGACCTAATTTATGTTTTATCAACTTCTTAACCCAATTTATGTTTCATATACTACTTTACCTTCATTAGCTGAACATTTAAAAACAACCTGTGTGCTTGGTCTTATAGTGCAGACAAATAAATAATCAGGGACAAATAAAATTAATCCCAATAATCACTTGAAGGTTTTGGAATTTGTTTACATTAAGTCCAATCAGCCATCTCTCTGAAAACAGAAGTAGTTGGTTGGCTTAAAGATAATTAGCCTTTGATTTTATATTTTTTGTTTGTGTATAACATTAGTCTCGAGTTGAATATATTTTAGTTGTTGCGAACATTTTTTTTGTTCTTCATTTTTACCCTGATGATAGAGGACCAATAAACCAACTATCCAGTTTTTAATCGCTATATTTCGGTATTAGTAATTTATGGTAATATATTCTTAGTTTTCTTTTTTATGTTACCTTTGTCTTGTTATAAGTCATTTCTTTTTTGTTACAAATGGCCTTTTTAATATGTCTGCTTTTATTGCTCTAACAACTGATGTTTCTTTTTCGTGATGTGTATATAAAGGCAGTAGTTTAACCAATATGGTTAATATTCTGCATCTTTTCACTCTGTTTACATTTGCAATATAAGCTTCTGCAAATATTTTCTTGATGCTCAATCCTCTTTTCATGCTTACTGACATTTTAATATTTCTCAGATCTTTTTGTCACATTCTTGAAGCGAGTTTTTTCTCTTCTCTGTCAAATGTTTCCTAATTCTTTTTTGATTATTCTGTGATGTATGTTGAATTTTTTCTCAGTTTCTCATGGTACTAAATTTAAGTTAGGTCGCACCATTTTACAGTTGAAATTTCTAGATGTAACCATAATATAAGTCTATGTTCGATAAATCAAATTGACAGCTGATATTGAAAACAATCTGTTGTTAACTGGGGCAAGAAATGACTTTTTAATTTTAATATCTCCAGAAGAAAGCTACCATCTTTTAATCATCTTAGCGAACCTTTTTGCCTTTTATCAGTATACCTGATGCTAACTTCCAGGTAAGGGACTCATTGCACCTTCCCAGGCTAATATTTTCTACTGAAGTGGAAAGAATATATTGAATCAGTTGCTAAGTCTGTTGCTAGGAAAGTTGGTTCACTGTGTTGTAATAGAAAATTTTTCTGACCACTATCTGTCTTACACCTTTAGAATTCTACTAATCATCCATAACAAATTCCTGCCACATCTGGTCTGGTGCTTTTGCTATATATTTAAAGATGCTTGATTAAATCCAAAGAAGGATCTGCAATGTTATCTGTCCTGATCTAGTATCTTAGCTTCAATCAATTTCCCATAGCTTTAACAAAGTTATTCCATGCCTATTCTATAAATATTTTTGTGGTAAATGTTCTAAGGAGTTTTCCTTTTTGGTACCTTAACTTTACAGATTTAAGTGCAGTCGGTTCTGTTGGTAGTAAACCCTCGTCATTTTACAGTTAAAATCGCTCAATGTAACTGTAAGTTCTATACTAACAGTTTCTTTTATTGCACTTTTCGCTTGTGGAACTCTCTTCTGGCTTCTTGCTTTCCAGTCAACTTTGATCTTCAAAAATTTAAATGCAAATCTAGTAGTATGTTTAAATTCATGTAATTGAGGTACCAAGGAGAAAAGGTCATTCAAACAGTTGCCTTGAAAATTTTTATAGAAAAGACAAAGGGAAGCCACATCATAGTAGTAGAAAGTCGAGATGCCAGGTCAGGACTATTAACATTGCAGACCCTACTTTATTACAGAAAAAGTGCAGGGAAGCTACATTATGGCAATGTAAAAGTGACTGAAGTCAAGATGCCAGAGTTCCACAAGTGAGAAATGACAGAGAAGAAATTGCTAGCATAGAACTTACAGTTGCATCTAGCAATTTCAACTGTAAAATGATAAAACCTAGCTGCCAATCTGCACTTAAATCTGTAAAATCAAGGTAAAAAAAGGAAAGCTCATCAGAACAATTACCAAAAAAATATCTAGAGAAAAGCTATGTTAAAGCAGTGGGAAAGTGACTGAAGCCGAGATACTAGATAAAGACTGATAACATTGCAGATTCTTCTTTGGATTTTATCAAGAATCTCTAAATACATAGCAGAGGCACCAGAGTAGATGTGACAGCAATATTCAATGCATGAAAGAATGATAGATTTGTCAATGAGCAAGATTGTCCCCAAAGTTGCATGGCCCAGTAGATAAAAACTTTGGTTGAAGGAATCTAGTGATGTGACCCAAAGAGAGGTGAAAAAAAATCTTGGAGAGTTGAGTTACTAAAGGGAATTAATTAAAAACTGAAAAAAAGGCATGGCATGTGGCACTAGAACAATCTACCCGGGTGGACGAAATAAACAGTTCAGTTGCAAATTTCCATCTATTTGCATTGTTCTGTCTGTTGTCCTCATCTTTATTGTCTATATTCACAGTTTATATTTCTGAGATGAGGTCTTGTAACTATTTACACTATTTATATTGTTCTGTCTGTTCTCCTCATCTATATTGTCTATATTCACAGTTTATATTTCTGAGATGAGGTCTTGTAACTATTTACACTATTTATATTGTTCTGTCTGTTGTCCTCATCTTTATTGTCTATATTCACAGTTTATATTTCTGAGATGAGGTCTTGTAACTATTTACACTATTTATATTGTTCTGACTGTTGTACTCATCTTTATTGCCATATTCACAATATTTCCAGCCATCTTCAGGTGATCTATGTTGAAATTTCTAATCAAACCCTTTATTTCACCCACTGGGGTAGATTTTTCTAGTTCAATGTACCATGCCTTTTCTGGCTAACTTAGTTTCAGTTAGGTCCCTTTAGTAACTCAACTCTCCAAGTTTTTATTCGCCTCTGCTATGGCCAGGTATTGAACTCACAACTCTTTGTGTCAAGTCACTTTTTGAATTACTTCAACCAATGCTTTTATCCAATGACATATGTGTCCATGTGATCAGTTAGTTAATACCAGTTTAATTCTGAAAACATTGACTTACATAACAAGGTCTGACATCATGTAGTAATTCTGGGATGGATCAATTTATTATCTAATAACAATAGAAAACCAACCCACACTTTATGTCCAGTAGAAACATATTAATATCTAATGAAAATGCACCTTGAAAATTTTCCTATCATCATTTGGTTGTGAAAATTATACTCTCAGATTCCGGGTATCATTTGTCATCACTGTCATCTGCTTCAATTTCTCATTGTAATAACAACAAAGACAAAGACGATAGTCAGACTATATCTGTAATAAATATTTAGTATCATTAAAATTTTACCATCATCAATTTTATTTATGAAAATGATGACTTGCCTGATGAAATCTAACATAATGTAATTTGCATATTAAAACCTAATACCTAATAAATAAGTTATCATGAGTATTTCTAATGAGGATAGACATTATAAAGTGAAATTCATATGATACATAACTTATATAAATATATCTTGGAAATGTTACCATTCTCTGTTGGTTAATAGCAATTTTATTGTGAGAACAGACTTGTATAATAAAATCTGACATCATGTCATAATTCTAGGATGGATTAAATTATTACTTAAAAGCAATAGAAAACTGATCCCCCACTTTATATCCAGTAGAAACATTATTTAATGCAAATATATGTCTTGAAAATTTTCCTATTAAAGGTTGGCTGATACGAATTTTATTGTGAATACTTGCATAATAAAATCCGACATCATGTCATAATTCTAGGGTGGCTTAAATTATTACTTAATAACAATAGAATAGCAGTTCATGGTAAGAAGCTCTTCCAGTGAAACTTCCTCCTTGCAAATGGAATATGAAGGGAATGAGAGTTGTTCGCCTCAGTTTACATGGCATGATGGGTCTTAGCTGTCATAATTCTAGATAATTAAATCAATTTATTACTTAATAACAATAGAAAACTGATCCTCTGCTTTATATCCAATAGAAACATATTAATATTTAACATAAATATATGTCTTGAAAATCTTCTTATCATCGGCAGGTTAATAACAATTTTATTGTGAAAATATTGACTTGCATAATAAAATCTGACTTTGTGTCACTCCTGAAAACAGTAGCCCTATATTTTTAGGTAAACCTGCAAAATTTCACAAAATCAATAAATTCTACTTCTAAACACATTACTACGGGGCAATTTTTAGAAATTCTGCTCTGTGGTTGGGGAGTGGGGTATGAATCTATTCTGCCTGTAAAGCATGTATTAAGCAGTTATATTTTCTCAAAGTTTCCAAGCTAAAATTAGATATTAAATGATCAATTTTTTGGCTTATTAATAATGTATTTCATTTACTGAGGAGGCAGGGTTGAGTAATGGATAGAAACTTGAATTGAGGAATTGGAGAGCTGAGTTTGAATTCCAGTCGAGTACATTAGATTCACTTACATGCTAATACCCTTGGTAAAAGTATGAATCTTCTTCTGCCCCCAGCTCTGGGTAAATAGCAGGACAGACTGGGTTCTATAGCCTTGGACGGCAACTGGTCTACCTCAGAAAAAAATGGGAACCTACTCTGGGAAAAAATCTACCTTGTCACTCATGTATCGAAAGATACATGATCACCTGAGTGCGTATCATGCATGGCACATAACTGACTGATTTCATTTATTTACATGATAAGTAGATAATAGAAATTTTATGATCAACTTATTTTCTATATATGCTTTTAAAATCAAATGTATTGTCATGAATGCAAACATTAGGGACAAACAAAAATTTTGATGCATTTATTTAAAAAAAGATACTACCTGTGATATCATAAGTTTTATAAGCATTTCATTTATTCATCTTACAGAGATTTTATA